>JBBFKN010000017.1:8513337-8764015 GCA_039654755.1 Calcarius lapponicus | reverse complement strand
AACCTCTCCAGGTTGGCAGAAAGGGCAGGATCAATATAGCTCATGGATTAGGCCTGAGAATAGCAGTGTGTGAATCCTGCAGCCTGCTCAGCTTGCCTTTCCACTTCCAAATCACTCAGGCAGCAAGGATGCCTAGAATGAGCTCCTGAGTGAGCACTGTGTGTGCTGCAGGCCTGCACTGCTCCTGATGGAAAGAAGGAGGCAAAGGTTCTTCTGGAAGAGCAACTGGGGCGCAGCTGGAAGGGGGCCAGTGGCAGGGTGGGAGCACATCCAGCACTTGCCTTGGCTTCTTGAAACAAACTGCTTGTGCCTGGGCTGGAGAACTGGATTACAGATTATAAAAAGCCTGTTGTGTTTGTGCTGGCTAAAGGCCATTAGAAAGCAGAGGCAGGATATTTAGGGTGCTCATTTGCATATCACTGAGGCAGTGCAAGGCTTAGCTGGCTTTTGCAATTTGCAGGGAGATTTTCTGTGGATTCCCTGATCACATGGGCTTACACAGGCTCACCCACAAAACAGCTCCCTCTTCCCAAACAGCAGCACAGCACTTTTCCATGGCCTGAACATGCCTTTTCAGCTCCATCCAGACAGCCTCAATCCCCACATCACCCTTGTTTTCATTAAGCCCCTCTGGTGCATAGCCCTGCCACGCCTGCCAGAATCAAATTATAAAATACTGGGAATTTCAATGAGACTGGAACTAATATTTGGAAAGGCTTAGCATAAGCAGCAGCATGGGAGCTCCCCGTTCCTTTGGTGTTTGTAGGTCATGTCAGATGTTGATGTAATCAGAGCAGCAAGGCTTGCACAGAGCTCCAGCAGCCTCTTGATACTGCTGGAGAGATGGAAATGTTCTCTGTATGTGGGGTCTGTTTCAAACCTGAATGGATTTTGAGGCCACAGCCCGTATTCAGGGACCAGAGTGAAACCTGCATTGAGCAGCAACATGAAAGTGGCTCAGTGGTAGATGGGGGCCCTGACAGCCCAGCAGTGACATCAACCACTGCAGCCCCCTTGTCCTTTTGTGCTGCACACAGAGCTCTGCTGCAGCCCCGAGGCTGAAACAAAGGAAAAGGTCCCAGGAATGAAGCTGGCACTCGTACTCCTCTTTCATGAACTGGGGGAATGAAGGGGACTGGAGGTCAGAGCTCAGCTTAAGGGGCAATTCTGCCAATCTTGGCTCATGCTGTCCTCATTAGGCCTGCAACTTCCTGCTAGCAGAGAATTAAAAACTGATTTGCTGTGACTCATTCAAATTCCTACAATGATTTTGGGAATTAGCATTAAAGGAACACAGCCTGGATGGCTGCTGAGGGAGCAGGAGGTTGACTGGGTGGGCCTGGCTGAGCCACCTTCCTATGCTCTGTCCAAGCAGCTGAGTGACAGCTTTGTGCTCAAAAAAAGGTCCACACATTTGTCCCTGGGCAGGCACTGTTTTGCTAGAGATAAGGGCTGCAGCTCTGCTCGAGAAAAGGGGGTCAGGGAGCTACCTCCTTCTGTACTTTTGTTTCTTTTCCTGTCCCTACTTGTACAGAGAATTTCTCAGAGATTCTTGCTCACAGGTGGAAGAAAACCACTACAGTTTGTTGTGCCACTGCAGATTTCAGATTTCTTTCTAAGCACAGTTTTGGTGGAGGCTTAACTTGCTACATGCAAAATATTTTTTGGCTAAGTGGGTAATTGTTTCTGAGGCTTGTGCCACAGAAAAGGAAAAAGGTTTTGTAAGCTGGATGTGACCAAAGACTCTGTGACTAGGCTGAGGGGACCTGCAAAGAGCACTCAAATTCACCCCAAGAGGCACAGGCCAGACACTGCATCACACCACTGAGGCAGGACAACCCCAAGGGACTGAAAAAGTGACTGCAGAGAAGCCCGAACTGGTAAAAAAATTGCAGGAAGATAAAAGTTCAGCTGTGGGTTTCATCTGCAGTGCAGGGGTGAGTTGGGCAGCTGGAAACCCAGGACACAGCAGGGATGTCAAGGACTGCAGGGTGGGGGATGTGGGGGTGGAGGGGAGGTGGTGGAACTCCTACCTTCCAGGTAACTTCCCCTCTGAATGCAGGTACCTGTGAAAGAAGAGATACAAGGGGTCAACACTCAGTGGGATCTACTCAAATTCTGATTTTATAGGAATATACCACTGCACATTAAACCCAGCCTTTTCATTTAACCACCCAGTGACAATGGCCAATCTTGTGAGAAACTTCAGGAGCCCCACACTGGCTGCACCTCAGGGCAGGGCTAAGCCTCATTCCCCACACTATTCTGCCATTCCTGCCCTCATCCTGCCTGCTGGGGACCACACCACAAAATAAGCTCCAGAAATCAAATTCACTCTCAGACTTCCCAAGGGAAACTCAAGAGGGCTGCCAAAAGGCTGTTCACCCCCTGGGAGCACCTCTGGCTCTGCTGGCCATGGGAATTGTCTCAGCAGCTGCTCCTCTTTGGGCACCAGCTCTTTTTTTTCTAACTCAGGCTGGCACTGGGAAATCTGAGAAGCTGCTCTGGCTTTTTGCTCACCAAGACTTTGATCCCTTCATGACTTTGTCCTGGGAAGTCTCTGCAGCAAAACAGAAACAGGAGGACCAAGGATGAGAGATGTGAATGGTGGTGGCACTTCCATCAGGAAGTGAAAGCAAATGGCCCTGGGATGGTGAGGACATCAGGGGTTGTTCATTTCAATTCCTTTCTTAATTCTCTTGCTTTCCCTGCTCATGGGCTTTTGGAGCCATCCTGGATTTGGCCCACGGGCAGGGCTGGGAAGCAGCAGGTCTCCAGCAGATGGCACTCAGGGCTGTCCCACACCCAGTCCTGCTCTTCCAGGAGAAAAAGACATCCAAACAATGGAACATTTGCCAAAAGGAGAAAAGGAAATAATAATAAAAAAAAAAAGTTATTTAACCCTGTGTAATATTTAAAGAGATTGTTATCACCTAATAGTGGTGTAATCTGACAAAGGGACAATGTGCCAGTTCATGTGTAAATCAGCCAGGATAAAACATGCATTATATGTAAACTGCTGTGTTTCTCCAGTCACTTTCAAACTAGGATTATCTCTGGGCTGTTGGTTAAGTTCAAGGAAAAGGATTAGCTACACAGGCCTAGACAAAATAGGAAGCACGGAGTGATGAATACCCAATGCAAAACAAAGCAGAAGTCAAGCCAGAAATGCAGGTCATGACAGAACTCAAACAGCAATCAGAAAAACATATTTAAACAGATTTCTCCTGCCAGTGGTGTCCTCTGCTCCAGAGCAATGCCATTTCCTGCTAAACAATGGCCTTGGAATAGTGACTTGGCCACCTCCTGCCCCACCACTCAAGCCTTACTCTGACAAAGACTGTTAAATGTTGCCTTATAATTTAAGTATCTCCATTAATATCTGCTCTCTCTTCTGCCAGAGGTTTCTTCCCCCACAAGTAGAATCTGGCCACCCAAAGAAATGATTCAGCACTTGGTACAGTTAGTAGGGTGGGAAACTTTTAGAATAAGCTTGGAGAGATAAAGGAGTGAGTGGTTGTGAAATTTGGCAAACTCTGAAAGCCCAGTGTCTGTTCTGGGTGTGCTGCTCTGCCATGGAGGCACCTTCAAAGCCCTGAGCTGCTCCAAGAGGGAACTAATAATAACCACTCCTGTCACTAGAAACAGGAGTGAGAGATCCAGCTCATGTGGAAACGATTCAGCAGGAGCAGGGAGCATCTTCAGCAGGGAAGAAAAAATGTGATTCAGCAGTAAATGAAGGAGTTTGTGCTTGTGTAAAGGTTCAGGGAGACACAAACTGTGTTTGGTTACTGAAAGGTCCTCAAAGCTGCTGCCAGCAGACCTGTCACTCATCTGGAAGAACAGGCATGAAGAAACTGCATCTCTCCTCATCCTTTTTGTCCCAATCCAAGTGCTTCAATTCTCAGCAAGGCTCAGTGCAGAGCCCTGGGAACGGGCTCCACCCAGCTCTGTGTGCAGAGGAATTGCAGCCTTGCTCATTTGTATTTCTCTGTGGCTGCAGAGAGAGAGAGAAACATGAAGCCCTACCTCCTGCACACGTTCACAAAATGAGCCAATCCTCTCCCAAATCCATCTTCTCACTCCCATCTCCACCCTGCTGGAGTGTCTCCATGGGACACTTCCAAGTAGGGGAGAGGTTGCAGCTCTCAGTTGTTGCCATTTTGGGAATGTTGTTTTACAGATTGGACTTGCTGTGGTTTGGTCGAAATGAAAGAGTTTGGCATAAAATCTCAAAAAGTAAAACACAGGCTCTTTTTCAGGAGATTTTTCCATGTGGGTGTTTTGTTTTTTCTTCCCGGAGAGACTTTTTATAATCCTTTTTAAACACAAAGTGACCTAAGGTGGCTCATTCCCACCCACTGCCCAGGTGCCAGAGCCTGGTGGTTACAGGGCACCTCTCCTGTAACACCTGTGGTAGGTTCAGGTCCACATGTGAGACCCTCTGCAGGGAAGAATTTGGGAAGACCATGAGACATCCAAAGGCTCCAACCATTTCTGCCCTGCAAGATCTCAGCCCCAGCTCCTCCCTCAAGGCCCTGCTTTGAAGGCTCTGCAGCCACCAGCTCCATCTGCTCAGCAGAAACCCTGAAATGGCCCAAGGCCCTCACCCTGCAAACTGCAGGACTGAGCTCCCAAATTCCTGTCTTCACTCAGGCACCCTCAGGAAAGGTGTGAGTGGGTCAGCTCCTCTGTGGCACTGACCAGGGAAACCTCCCAGGCTGTTCTGAGAAGGAACAAGTCCAGATGGAGCTGGAACCTCAGTCCTGGGGAGCACAGAACTCCTCTGGGGTCGTGTCCACCAGGGTGTGTTACAGTTTGGGTGATGTTCTGTTTAATGAGAAGCTGTTCATTGAATTCAATGACTTCACTCTCCAAACAGTTTCCCAAGCCAAAGGCAAAACCCTTCACTGAACTGACTGCTGGCTGCTGTGGAGCACTGGGGAAATAGAGTTTTGAAGAGCATGGCAAAGAATGGATGTCTTAAAGCTGCATTGGGGCTCCATTTAGGATCCCAACCTCTAACTGCCCAATTAATCTGATGAAACAGATGTGAAGGAGGAAGAACAGGCAGTCTCCTAGGAATCACAGAGACATGAGAAGGATATCCTTGCCAGATGTTGGATGTTTGCTCTCTGGAATGCCTCCTCCCTCCCTAGCTGGATTTTCTGGCTCCATTTCCATGCACCCTGAACTACACCATGGAGCAGCACTTTGTACAACACTGCTCAGGCTCTCTGTGCTCACATGTGGGGCAGTGGCAAAAGATGGTTCTGCCAGTGACAATCCAGATGTTCCAGCTGCCAGAGCTGTCCTGGCTCTGTGCCTTGGGCCTTGCACTGTCTGGGAGAGGAATGTGCAGTGTCACTGCTCCCCTCACTATGACACAGGGAAGGACACCCCCTGAGGCTGCTTCTTTGGGGAAAAATACCTTCTTTAGGGGGAATCCCTTCTGTGCTGGTGCTCCATGCTCAGCTTCAATCCTGATGGCTGTCAACAGTGCCATGGAAGGGCACTGGGATGAATGAACTTGGTCAAATGAAGGAATGAGGGAAAGGGATAAAGGAAAGAGATAAAATCTAGAATGACACACCCAGCTATGGGATAAATGCCAGGGCAGAGAGCTTTGAGGGAAGTCTCAAGGATAGACAGCAGAGTAATATTCTGTCTCAGCCTTATGGGGACAGTCTGGCTGCAACCACAGCCATCACTCATAAGCTCCTCCAGGACATTTAAGATCAGTAAAACAAGTGAGAAATGCATGGGCTGCAGCTGCTGAAAGGAGAGAGAGATCTTCCAGCCCCACACTATAAGAAGGCACCAAATAAAAATTGTAAATGGGCTATCCTTCACTATTATCAAGTTAATCACCCAAACCCAGCTTCCTCCCTGTCCTTTGAGACCTGGCCTTGGAAATTCCACAGGAGCTCACAGCAGAACTGTGCTTTGTTGGGGTGGGATGCAGTTGGTGGCCTCTGAGAATGGCTCCCACCAAGTGGGACTGGCTGGACACTGCTCCTCTTTGTTTCCATGGATTTACAGCTGGCATTTACCCAACCCTCCCCTTCCAGAGAGGCTCAGTGCAGCCCTCTGCACAATGCCCATGGCATTGGCAATTCAGGAGTGGGGCATTCAGTGGCCAGGCTGGGACATGGCAGTGCCACAAGGCATTGGTGGCACTCAGGCTGCATCTTAATCCACTGCTGAGCGATAAAGCTCCCAAATATCATCTCTGCACAGCCTCATTTACAACCTGCCACAGAGCTGGTGAATGTTCACAAACATCCTGCAGGACTGGGAGGTGTTTTTCCAAATGGAATTGACGAGAATAGGCTCAGCTAATGATTCCTTGATGTAGCTTTTTATATGGCATCATTGATAGAAGTTTTATGGATGCAGTTGCTATAACAACATAATGCACAGTGGTTAAATATAGCAGCTCCTATTTTCCACTCAGTTTGCTCTGCCCTAAGCAGACAAGACTATTCTTTTCTGTTCTAGCTGGGATAAAATGGATTTGATAGCTCACTAAAGAAAACAAGTGGTACAGTCCTCCCTCCTCCTCCTCCTCACAAAGATGATTCCTCTCCATCCTAAGCAAGCAAACAACAAACCCAACAGCCCCCCATTGCCAGGCTCCTGGGCAAGAGGGGCTGTTTAAAATCAAAATGCACAGTGACTCATGCAAAACTAAACCACCTTGATATTACATGCGATCTCAGTGCAGGCACTGCCATTTCAGAGTGCAGGAAAGAGAGGTTCTCCAATGTTCCTGCCACAGAGTATTTACCAAGCTCATCACCACAGTGCCTTGTCACTGGCCAAATGCTGAGAGGGTGATAAAGTGACCTGGATGTCACTCAAGACCTGCTCTTCCTTGAGGATGAGTGTAAAGGATCCAACCTCCCATGGCAACAAGGAAAGCTCCTGTTTTGGGGGATAAAAGAGGATGATGTTGCCAAATCAAGCTACAGGAGATTGCTTCCAGTCCTCCCTACTTTGCTGCAGTGGGTTTTTCTTGGGTTTGGGTTGCGTTCTTTTTTTTTTTTTTTTTCTGTTGGGAAGATAGAACTGAAATACTCCCAGGGGAGACTGAAATCAAATAGTAATTCGTGTTCCTCCCCCATCCTGTTTTTTCTTATTTTTCCCTTGCAGAAGAACAAATCCATCCCTGAACCCTGGCATTTCCCAGTTCCTCCCAGATCTGAAGGCCAGGCAGGCACACAGCAGCAGCTGGACTCCTGCAAGCTGTCAGGAGGAAGGCTGCTGCAAGGGAAAGAGCTCATTTCTTCTGAGTAGCTCCTGCTCCTTTGAACATAACCTCTGCTCCAGACACTGGAAAAATATGTATGCTCTTAGCAGACAATACTGAGCATCTGCTCAGCAGTGACCATTTCCTGAACTGTTTTATTCCTTTTGAAGCTGTTCAATAATTTGCACCTCCTGAAGTGAGGAGTTGTGGGAGGGGTCACAGAGCCCGTTCCATCCCTGCTCTTGCAGAAAGTAATCTCATTGAAGTGGGCACAAGCCTGTCCCCCAGACATTGGGAGCATCCAAAAGAGCTGAGGATCACTGCACCAGCCCCCTGCTTCATCCTTTCCTCCAGTTTTCACAGTGGAGGCAGAACCCTGCAAGACTTGTTTAAAGAAGGTTAATAAATACATTGCAGATGATACCTGGAGGGGAGAGGTCGTTTGCCTTTCCCTTGCCATGCAGCCCTGGGGCCCCAGGGGCAGCCACTGCTGCTCTGCAGAGCTCTGCTGGCACAGGGGCACAGGAGAAGCCTCAGTTTATGCTCCCAGAGCTGCCTGGACTGGCCAACATGTGAGAACTCATCAGGGCACTGAGAGTCAGGAGTGATACAGTCACGCTCTACTTCCTCCATAACACAAACTGAAAAATAATGAGGGCAAGCAAGCCACTAAAAATAAACTTAACCTTTCAGCAGCCACGGCATCACTCCTGCCACATGCAGATGATGGGGCTACCATGATTAATTCTGCTGATTCAGGACTGGAAGGGAGACAAGACACAAAGCAGCCCGGAGTTAATGAGAACTGCTCGTGCTCTGGTGTCCCTATCAGCATGGATCTCATCAGCCCAGAGTGTTCTGCTCCAGCTGAGCACCAATGCAAAGCTCTGCGTTCAAGGGAATTGTAGACAATGAGCATTTCCTGGTAACATGCTCTGAGACAAGAAGAGGGTTAGATCCTCACTGCACACACAGGAAACATAAAGCATGAAAGTGGGAAAGTGATTTCTGCACAGCCACAAAGTAAGACAAGAGTAGAACTGTGATCAAAATCAAGAATTTTCCTTAAACTTTTCATATATAATTCAGCTGCTAGCTTGTTTTCCCATGATCTCTTCAGGGTGGAGGAGGACACCTAACAACCTGCCTTTCATTCCTCTTTGTAGGTCATAGAGCAGTTGAGTGAGCAAACAGAGCTCCAGGCAGCTGGAAGCTCTTTAGGCCCTCTGTGCCAATGGTGTGAGGATTGGTCATCAACCTCTGCTCTCAGTGTTCAGCCTGTGCCCAGCCTCTGCTCCTCAGTGTTCAGCCTGTGCTCAATCTCTGCTCCTCAGTCATCAACCTCTGCTCCTCAGCCATCAGCCTCTGCCCAACCTCTGCTCTCAGTGTCAGCCTCTGCTCAACCTCTGCTCACTCCCCAAGCTGTGCCTGAATCCACCTCCCCACCCAGCCCTAACAAAGCACTGCCTGCTTTAACCCCACCCCCTCTCCTCTGTTAGGCAGTTTCAGAAGTTGCTGGGAAAAGCCATGATCCCCCTCTAACACTGAATTCCAGCCATCAAAGCTCTCAGCATCTTCCCAGAGGAGCTGGAGGTCCCAGTACGGGTTCTGTGGCACTGCAGCTTTCTCTCGTCAAGTGAGAAAGGCAAATCACTGTGATCTTGTCAGCAAGGACAGCCAGAAGAATTTGTTTATTTGAATTGCACAGATGATTCAGAAAACAAATGGGTGCTATAAATACAAAGCTGTACTTGCAAAGAGTTCTTCTCATGCCTGGGAAAGGCAGGGGCAGCTCTGGAGGAAATCTCTCTAGGACACAGAACGGTCTGAATGAGCAGAGGATTAAAGTAAAACACAGTGTCTGTCTTGCCAGCAAAATCTGAGTGATTTTAATAAAGGGATTTCTGTCTATTAACCTCACCATCACAATATGGAGACACAGGGTCCCATAATGTAAGGAATAAAATGGTGAGGGAGCTAACAGACTATTCCTAAAAGTGGTAAACAGGGACAGCTCCACTGAAAGAGCAATGTTCTTGGGCAGAGAGGTAAATTCAGGCACCTGGACAAGATGGCAACATCCTCTGGTGAAGAACTTTCCAAAACCCACCTGCCACCAGCTCAGCCATCAGGTATTCACACACTCCTCAAAGCAGAGTGCAAAGTGATCTGTGGCATATTTTAGTGGGATCAAAGACAGGAAGAGCAAAGAGGGCCCAGTGAAAGGGAGACTGGCAAGCTCCCAGCTGATGGAACACTAAAAGATGCTGCAGGTTATTTCCAGAGCTGTGGCAGTTTCTCCAGACAGTGTCATGTCCCACAGCCTGGCTCTGAGTTGGAGCAGTGAAGTGAACACTGCCCTGCTTCTGTTTCCTCAGCAGCACCAGCCCAGCCCAGAGAAGTTTGCAGATATTGTACCTGACAGCATTGTAGAGGGAGATGTGGTTGGCATGGCCACTCACTCCTCCTGCATCAAACGTCACCACCTGCAATAAACACACAAGAAGAAGCATTTAGGAGCAGGAGGAGGAGCCTGAGCAGTTCCCAAATTTGACATACAAGCCCTGTCCCAGCCCCTTGTGTCTAATGAGCTGTTTATGTGTTGCACAATGAGGCCTTGTATGTGAACTCCTCATGCCACAGAAACACAAGCAAACAAACAAGGCACTCTGGAAGCAGATGAGTGCACAGCCCAACGGCCTGAACAACAGAGAGATGACAAAGATCGTGTCCCCACTGGCAGGATGCACTTGTTACTTATTACCAGGGCAAAAGGTCACTTTCAGAGTGATCTGTTGCAAATATGTTCCTGACCCCAGAGGTCTAGCTCTATGAATCACTCTCCCCTGGACCTGAGAACATCCTCCAGGGCCTGTGGATGACAGGGTGAAGCCATGGTTTGAATCAGGACATTGCTGCAACACGAGCCACACAAGCATGTATGACTGACCTGGCTCTGATAGGAGAAGAAGCCTTTTTAAACAATCTGAATGCACTTTTGTACAACCAAAACAGGCTTTTCACTGAATTAGATTGCATTGTTAATTGCTTCTCTGCAGGGAGAAATGGGAACTCCAAAATGCAGAAGTAATGTGTGCACAGAGCACTGTCCTGGCTCCCTGCCCTCAGAGCCACCAACAGAGTGCCAGGGCTGAGGCATCACCCTGGGACCCCTCCCTCTGTGGGGCTGTGCAATGGGCACTTAAAGGCTCCCAGTCCCAACCAGGCAGCCAAAATGGCAGCACAGAGTGTGGAGTGGACAGGGAATGTGCCATCCTCTTGGCAGGGAGTGACAGGGACAGTCCCTGGACAGTGCAAAGCTCGGTGCTTGCCCTGGGAGAGGCCCAGCAGCAGAGCTCTCCACAGCTCCCTTCTCTGGGAGCAGGAAGAAATCATCAACTCCCACGTTTCAGGCAATGTTTGCTTCCTTGCCAGCTTGTTCTCTCCTCAGGGAAGGAAATGCTGCAGCCCTGCTCACTCACAGCACCTCCCTTCCCAAAATCTATTTTATATGCAGGGCCTGGAGCACTGGGTTAGAGATCAGGGGAAGATCAAAAGCCACCGTGCCCATCCTACAACCTGCTCCTCCAGCAAGAGAGGCCCTCCCAGCCAGGGGATGTTGAGTCAGGAGGGAGAGGAAACACAAAGGCAGTGATGAGAAATACTTCAAACCCCACAAACTTCACACAAGCCTGCTTATAAACCCACCCACCCACCAGTCAGACTTTCCACTTTGCCCAGTGACCAGCAAGCCCCAGGTTTCTCTTTGCTGGCAGGAACTGGTGGGACCAAAATTGGTTTCATTCAATACAAAGAAGCATTTTTTGGTCAACTCCTATTTTATAAGGAGAAGAAGGATGTGTTTAACCTTGGCTGCTGCTGCACATCAGCACTAGCAGAGAGCTCTGCAGGGCCATGGGGCTGAGCTCTCCCTGTAGGTATCAGCTTGTGGAGGAGCTCATCATGAAATTCAGCACAGCTCAGGGTGAGCACAGCACCCTGGACTTTACAGATAAGAAAAAAACACACTCTGAAGTCACTCCTGCTTAGAGTGGTACTTCCCTAAGATGACAACATCCCCCACTCACTGCAGGCAGAATAAATTCCTATTCAGGTGAATAACAGTGTGAGTCTGATAAGGGCTGGACTTGTACGAAACCTTTTTACTCAATGGGGACAGAGAGAGGGTTTGTCTCTTCTGCCTGCTCCCTGATTTACATGTAATTTGTACAAACAGAACATTTTTAAGAGCAGCACCCTGCTGTCAAACGTGGTTGAAATTAGCCAATGGGCTCTAAAGGCTTTTGAAACATGCATGTACACATACATATAAATACAACTGCATTATTCCTGTTCCTTAGGAAATCAAACTAAAAACCCCAGACAAGCCAAAACACACATTTTTTTCTTCTGTGGAGGTTACAAGAGAACAAACCAGAAGACTGAGATAAGAGACTTCAGTGAGCAGACTAAATAAACTAATCATTGTTTTTACAAAACTGGCTCGGGCCAACTGTGGGAGCAACAAGGCTGGGTTAGGAAATATTCTTGACATGGGAATTATCTGTTCAGAAACACCTTTAGAGGTTTTCCTTCTCCACATCTGTTTTGAAACAGAAGCTGCTGAGCTTATGTAACGTCTGAACCAGCTGAAGAGACTACAGAGAGCCCATTTTCATTGCTGTAGTCCAGTTTACTGTTATTGTTTACTGAATTGCCTGTCTCTTCAAATAAAGGAATTTTTAAGTACAATTCCCAAGGTATCTGCACAGTGACTTGGCCAAGGTGGCATTGCTGTGTCTGATCCCTCTCAGCACACATCTGGCTCTGGGACAGCAGGGATGACCCACCCTAAATATATCATATATCATCTAAATATCTATATAAGTAATCAGGGCTCTGATTCCACAGCACCACTGTGCTGTTCATGACTTAAAGCAGGCAGCAATCACATGTAAATCAATCCCTCTGGCTTCAGGGATTCATTTCATTGATAAGGAATTTGAATTTCTTTCTCACATGCTGAAGATATTTTCACACGGGAGCATTTGCTCCTTCCACACGGAGCAGCTCCTGCTGTGCTGGCTTTTAACTCCCAACCTGAACCAGGCTGATGATGAAATCAAGCAAACAATCAGGACAGGATGAGAAAACCTGAACATCTTGAAAGTGTCTGGCTTAAAAACAAGCTTAGCCAGTTCTGGGAGCGAAAGGCTGGGATAGTAAATATATTTCATGTGGAAATTATTGCTCAATGAAATCTTTAGGGCAAGAGGGAGTTCGCTCCCCACACCTGTTCTGAAATGGGAGCTGCTGCTGTTGCTGGTTTTTCTTCTGGGTGACCTTGGTATTCAGGAAATGGAGCTTTCACTGGTGGAAGCCAGAGCAGCAGCCAAGACAAACACGTCCAGAAATCCCTTCCGGAGAGGGGAGAGCACAGAGGAAATTACTCAATTACCAGCAGAAGAGAAAACTCCTGAGAACTCTGGAGTCCATGATCCCTCCTCACACCTCAAAGCTGAGGTTCTCCTCCTCTCTCTGGTTCACACAGTGCTTCAAACACAGCACACATCTGCTCAAAGGTCTCTGCTTTTTAACAAGAGCCATCCCTTAAAATGCCACAGGAGGCAACTCCACTTCTCATGGCCTTCCCTGAGCATCTCTCCTTCCACTCCCAGAGCCCAGGGAGGCACAAACTCCCTCTGAGTCCCTTCTGAGTTTGGAGATGTCTTTTGTGTCTGATTTAGGAGCAACAAGAGCCTGCCTGGAGCTCACACAATACTGTGTAACTTCTTTTTTTACACACCAAACACTTTCTAATGTGGATCAAGACAGAGCAGCCTTGGCTGCCTCTCCCTGCAACACTGGCTTTTGCTTGGAAATCCAGCAGGCAGGAAATAATTCCCAAAGTCTATAAATTAGTTTTGGCTTTGAGTACACCAACCATTAATTTCTGTGTCTGCACTATTTAATGTAGAGCTTGGATGAAATATGTCCCTGTAGCTCCCAAAAAGATTGAGCTACTCCTGGACTTGAACAAATGAGAAACCATGTAATGGAAGGAAACTACACAGAACATGAGGGACTCCTTGCCTTGCAATCCTTCCTTTCAGACATGCTGGAAGTGCAGCCCCTGCTCCACTGCCAGATGGCACACAACATGTTCTGTAAATAAAGATAATAAAGATACCACTGTCCATGCTGTGACTACTGGGAGAACTGGGGAAAGTTTTCCCACTGGGATAGCTACAACAATACACACCCCCCAGTCATGCTGACTGCACTGAGCTGGTCTGAAACTCTGTTAGTTTTTGGTTTTTTCAAGGCTCTTTTAACATGTTCAGCCAATTCTATCAATTTCGACATTAGTGATAAATGGCTCAGTTTACCTTTCAAGGCAAGGCTGTTGGGTTAGGACAGCAGAGATATCACAAAGAGCAAGCTCTGAAGTTTTAAATTGCAGGATGTTTAACAAAGGTACTTAGGTTCTTCTCTCGTTGTTGGCAAATTCAGTCTGCTCCTAAATGAATGGTATTACAGCAAACAGCTGAGACCTGTGTGATTGCTTGGGACACTTAAATAATGAACATTTCCAGAGCAGTTCACTACCAACAGCCCTGAGGAGCTGCTGCTGTGTCCTGCTGCAGTGATTTGTGCTCAGTGCTGCTCAGGGAAGGGCTGATGGCAATGCAGGGGCTCCCATCCTGGCAGGGCCAGCACCATGCCCAGGAATGTTTCCTGATCTGCAAACCCCACATTCCCTGCTCTGCAAACCCCACATTTCCTGCTCTACAAACCCCACATTCCCTGCTCTCCAAACCCCACATTCCCTGCTCTGCAAACCCCACATTCCCTGCTCTACAAACCCCACATTTCCTGCTCTACAAACCCCACATTCCCTGCTCTCCAAACCCCACATTCCCTGCTCTGCAAACCCCACATTTCCTGTTCTGCAAACCCCACATTCCCTGCTCTGCAAACCCCACATTCCTTGCTCTGCAAACCCCACATTCCCTGCTCTGCAAACCCCACATTTTCTCCTCTGCAAACCCCACATTCCCTGCTCTACAAAACCCACATTCCCTGCTCTACAAACCCCACATTTTCTCCTCTGCAAACCCCACATTCCCTGCTCTACAAACCCCACATTCCCTGCTCTGCAAACCCCACATTCCCTGCTCTACAAACCCCACATTCCCTGCTCTGCAAACCCCACATTCCTTGCTCTACAAACCCCACATTTCCTGCTCTGCAAACCCCACATTCCCTGCTCTACAAACCCCACATTCCCTGCTCTGCAAACCCCACATTTCCCTGCTCAGCTCAGCCCTGTCAGTGGCAGACTCCAGCCTCCCCCAGCACAAACAGCTGGAGTTTAATTTTCCCCCAGGCAAAGATCTAATCCTTCCTAACCATCCAGAGGAGTTCTGGTGTTTTCAGAATTTCTTCTGGGGTTTTGGTGCACTTGTCCCTGCACCCCTGAGAGTCACAAACATGCAGTACAAATCCTCCTGTGTTTGGAGCTTTCAGATTAGATTAAAACCTATCTATTCAGGGGGCCAAAAGGCACAAAAGGAGTCCAGGAAAAGTGCATTTGTCTCTGTGCACAGCAATGAATTTCATGGAAAATTAGCCTCAGAATCAATACAAAGTTGGATGCATGATGCTGGTTTTGTGCTCGTGGGGCTTTCATGCCGCAGGAGATGTGGTTTCTTGTTTTGTGAAGTGCTGAAAGGCTTTGAGAGTTTGGTGATTTTGCTGCTAATCAGTGTGTGACAGTGCCATGCCTGATCAAAGCAGGGTTCAACAGAGAAGAACACAACACAACCCTTTCCATGCTTAGGCCCTTATTCCTGTTCTGTGGGAAAAAAACCCCAAACTATTCCAGTGCCAGGAAACCTCCCCAGTTTAATATCCTTCAATCCTGACCTATAACCCTGCTAATCAAGCTCTCTAACATACATCTGCCAATGGGCTTCAAATCTAAGCCTAAAACTAAGTCTAAAGCCCAATTTGGCTCTCTCTATCACATGGTTACTTTAAAATACAGAAACCATTTGAAGAGTCAGAAAAGTGAAATTCCTCCACTGTTTGTTTTTCAGTGGGAAGCAAAGAAAGCTCTCCTGAGAGAGAAGATACATCTTAACCTTAGAGACTCCAAAGAAAGCTTCCAGAGGGAAAGGCAAAGCCCAGAACACTGGCTCAGGAGCAATGTGGCAATTGCCAGTGCTGCAGAAAGTGTCACATTACCAGGTTGATGTTCTTGGCTTCTATGTGCTCCAGGACAAGGGTGGCCAGGAGCTGAGTGTCCCACTCCACAGCAGGATCATCAGGAAGATCCCTGGAAATGAGAAGGGCCATCAATCACTTCAGTGCTGAGAACTTTGTGAAGACCACTCTGGAACAGAGAGATCATCTTAATCACAGAATGAAATTAAGATAAATTTATTTGCCATATAAACCAGCTTAAGAGTCTTACAATCTTAGGTACTGGAGGGTTCAAAGAGGAAGAGCAGTTCCAACACCCTCCTCATGGATTTGTCAAAGTCTCCCTTTCCTCTTACCATCAAGGCAGACTTTGTGACTGCTTTACTTCAAGCAACATCTATTTTGTAAATTCTTTCTCTTGATCCTTCCCCGTCAAATTTAAAACCTCTTTAAAAACACTGATTTTTTCTGAAAGACTTCCCAATCATAATCTACTGGTGAATTACATTGGGAAGGTACCAAACAAACTCCTGCTGTCATTTATTCAGGAATGATCCACTAACCACAACCAGAGGACAGCAGAGTTGTAATTATATGGCTTGGATTTGATAGTAGCTGTTCATGTGTTTATTTTGTGCTCTGCATACCCAGCTGGTATGCAGAGCACACTGTGACTGAACTCCCTGCCTGGGTATTTTGGATTGCAGGACTCTAGGGGCAGGGACCATGAGCCAAATGCAAAATAGCACCAGGCAGCCAAGAGAACATTCCATATTTACACAACTGAGAGCTGAATGTGACCCCCCAGTCATTATGTTTGAATGATGCCAAGAAAACATTGCTCACAAAGTTGCAAAGGTTATTAGTAACAATAGGATAACACACAGCTGCTAAAACCCAATAATGACATGTTTAACTGGTCTTTTTCTCAGACCTTTTCCCTGCTCTGGAAGTCTGATAATCACTGTGAGGTGGTTCAGCAGCAAAATGACTGCACAGCATTCTCCCAGAGAGCCAGGGGCTGCAGCTGAACCTCTCCAGCTGTTTGCAGCAGAGCAGGAGCCACATCCCAGCCCTGCTCAGGCCTTGCTCCCTCCCTGCTGCAGGGACAGCAACATCTGCAACAAAACTACAGGGAAAGTCTCCTTGGCACACCCCAAAATAAACCCCAGCCTGGGTCTCCAGGAGAGATCTTCTGGCCACAGACTTTCCCACTGCTGTTAACAGTAGTTGGAGTGGAAGGAAGAGCTTTATGTCCAACAGACCATTAGATTTTTTTGTTGTGTTATGTGTTCCTGTTCAGCTCAGGCCCAAATAATGTGAATTAGAAACCCCAGCACAAGGGAAGGAGTTCCTACACCAGGCTGCACATCCAGCTCTGGTCCCTCTAGCAGCACTACAGCAACAGAAAGTTTTGTGTTGTTGGCAATTCCCTCTGGGACAGACACCACCTCTGCCTGATGGACACCACACAGACACCTGAATTTCAGCCCTGGAAGGATGCCCTGGTGCACCTGGTGGCTGCCTCAGCAGCTTAACAAACCTGCATCTTTGACACAAACTTTCACAGCTCCTGTTTGAGGAGGAAGTGGCCCAGGTGACAACTGAAGGTATAACCAGTCCCAGCATGTCACAATAAGCCTTAAACTGAGCACATTTATGAATATGATTCACCTAAAACACCTCAAGAAACAGCCACACTGAGTCCAAGTGCAAGTGTGACAGTGCTTCAGTTGTTTGAATGATTCCTTCCAGGTCTGTCAAGCCTTAACCTGATAATATTAAAGCAGCAAATTATCCAACAGGGATTCTTCCACTGATCACTTGTAGTGCAAATATCATTCCCCTTTTTGGACAGGGGAATGGAGGAAGTGAAGAGTCCCATTAAAACAGGAAGGGTGCTCCAACAGTGAGAGGTCAGGAAAAAAAAGTAGGGCTTGGAATTTATGATGTCCAGGAGGCTTTGGTGTCATAGCCACTGCACTCAGCTTTATTGGGCTGTTTCCAAAAAGGCTGCTGGGTAGTGGAGCAGGTTTTAACTAGTTTAGACAGATAAAGATCATCCTCGTCAATGGAAATGAACAGCTGGAGGCAACGGTTTAGAATCCCTGGAAACAAAACAATCTGAAGGCATGAGCAAATTAACTCCATCAACACTGAACTGATTGAGCAGGAATATTCTACCCAAAATTCTGCTTCTACTCAGTTACTGCTGGTCATAGAGAGACCACTTACTGCCAGCAAGGAAAAGGAAATATTCTTCTTGCATCATATTTGTCAGGTACAGAAGAGAAGCTGATCTTGCCAAACAAGAGACACATGCATAGAAGCACATTCCTAACTCATTAATAGCCACGATGGCCCATGGAAGCATTCCCAGCTCATTCTGCAAACACAAAAACTTACACACAGCTCACTGACAAAGCCAGAGGCACCCAGGGAAGTCAGCAGAACTACATTCATTCAGCAATAAATACATTCATCTAGACTGCTCCAGGAAGTGACTTTTCTTTCATGGTAAGAGTTTGTATAACACTCTATGAAGTTGGAAATGTGTTCCCATGATAGCAAGGGACCCACAGAAAACATGAGAGCAGTAATTTCCTCCCTGTGCTCTGGATATCAGTAATTGGGTACAATAAGGATGAAAAGGTGATGAAGAGAACCCAGTTCATCCACAGCCATGCACACAGGACAGGATTACATGAGGTCTCTACATGCCCAGGGAACTCTGTAGGGACATCAAACCTCAAAAACTGCTCACAAAATCACACATGAAAAAAAATATTTTTCCTAATATCATAAATAGGTTCTGCCCAAACCTGAACAGTTCCCCGAGGTGCTGCATTATTAAAATAAGCTGCACTCATTGCTTTTACCTTCAGGACCTTGTATGAGAAACATTCAGCATTTCAGTGGTTAACTGCACACACTGCCTTTCTGACTAAGGCTGATAATGCCTCTGAGCTCAAGGTCGAAGGGCTGAGATAAAGGACTATAAAGGAGTGAAAATTAGCACATTCCCTGGAGCAGACTGGAGCTGCTCCCAGGAGACACCGTTCCCCTCCCTGTCCTCTGCCCCACAGAGCTCCTCGCTGCTGCTGTCAGTCACTGCCACACACCAAGACATAAATCCTGCACCAGCAGGTCCTGCTGCTGGAGGGGGCTGTGGGAAGGGCACAGGGCTTTGGGCACTTGGCCATATTTCCATCAAACTATTATGGTCTGGAAGGGATGTTTATGGGATTCCACGTGTCTGATATTGAATGCAGGTGGCTGCTTGGATGCAGGGGGAAATGGGGAGATGAATAGGAGGAAAAAAATTTTTAATGGAAGAAGGCACCAGAAGAGCTGTTTTCCCAGGAATTTTCAGTGAAACTCATGCTGTGCACTGTACAGAGAATTTACAGCTGTGCCAGGGGATCTGCAGCCTCAAGAGAGGGAAATGGAGAATTATGCTGCAGTGTGGAGAAGAGTCTGACTCTGCTCACTGATTCCAGCATGTTCAGGAAACAAAATCCTGCACCTTCCTCTGTACCCATCCACTGGTGGCAAGAACCAGACAGGACCCTGGGTTTTCTCCACCTCCCTGCCAAGCTGAGCAGAGCAGACACTGGCATCTGCAGCTGCCCTTCCCAAGGTTTGCCCAGGAAGGAGACAGTGAATGTCCTGGATGTCCTGGAGCTCCCTTGTGGGGATCTCGAAGTGCCCACAGCAAATCACATCAGCATGAAGCACCATCCCACCTTGTGCAGCTTTGGCCCAGCAGCCTGAGAATGAGAGGTGTCCAAAATCATTATCAATCCTTTCTGCCTGGTGCCAGCTCCTCTCCAGGGCTCTCCTCTGCCTGCCCTGGGCTGGAGCTGCTCTCCCACCTGGAACACTCTGCACTTTGCCAGCCCTGCTGGCCCTGCCAGCAGCCAGCACAGTTTTGTAGGCTCATCTTTCTAGGAACATTTGTGCTCAAGATGACCAGATTCCTGTCATTTGGGAGGTCACTTTTGGCCAAGGTAGAGATTTCAAAGCCCTCAGAGATACATATTGCCAAGTTATACCCTCCTTACATGACGGACTGCTCAATCCCTGTCCAATTTTCCACTGCTCACCTTCCACAGAGCTTTCAGCAGCAGCCAGGGCGTTCAGATGGACAATCCTCTCTTGAAGCTTTCCATGTCATTTATTCTGCTCATGAACTAAGCTCTCATGACTGCTCTAAAGGTTAAGTTAAACCCAGCAGCTGGTCTGTGTGATGGCCACGTGGCTCCACAAACAGCAAATGGGCCGTGGGATAACCTTGAGACCTGACCCTCTGTGAGCTGGGGAATCCCCAGGCCCTGGGGGCTCTGGCTACCCCAGAGTCACCCCATGGGGACCAGCAGGGACCTCTCTGCCCTGACATGAAACCTTTGTGGGTGGCTCCTACAGGGAGCAGGCAATAGAGTGACTTCTTGGAGATGTTAAGGTCTCCATTTCCACATTCCAAGACACCAGAGCCAAACTTTCAAGGTGCCCATGTGATTTTCCATCCCACTACACACCAAAAGGGTCATGAAAGAGCTTTCCCATTTCTTATTGCCTTTTTATCCTGCTCAACTCTAATCAGTCCAAGGCTAGGGAGCAGGAAACTTTTTGGCATAACTTCTCCTTATCCCCAGTGCCTGATTTTCCATTAAATCAGCCCAAAGGTCAGTGGGCTGATGGTGGAAGCAGGTGAGCTGCTGTGCACGAGGCTCCCAGCTGGGAACAACGACCACAAAGTGTTTGTTGGAACAGAGGATGCCCTTTGTATAAAGTTAGAACTGTATGAAATGAACATCTGGGCAATGAAATTGGATCAAGAAGCAAAAGATCCCACAGAACAAAATGAAGTGAGTGCACAATTAGTGAAAAAGCCATGTGATGACTAGAGGCAACCAGTGACCTTTATATCACAGCTTCAAAGTAATTGAAAAAAATGTGTAAACAGAAATTATTTCATGCTCTCCAAAGTAGAGCAGAGAATTTTATTTTTGAGATTATGCTAAGATAAGCTAAGACTGGCTAGCCCTGGGTCTTGAAGCACAGCCTCTAAATCCTGACTTTTATAACTATTTATAAATTCCTCTTCCCATAATGGGCAATTACAGACAGGAGGGAATTATTGCTGTTAGGCTGCATGTACATCTCTGATTCAATTGAAAATAGCCCACTTAGATAAATGATCAGCATCTTGCAACATCATGTTCTACAGAGAACAGATGCTGTGTGCTTATTGGAATGTAACAACCTCCAATTTGGGAGAGAAATGGACTGGAGCAGGATGCCAACTGTCAAATGAAAAGCCACCTACGACAGGGAAGCTCAAGAAATTTTTAAACCAGCAGCATCCTCCCTCTCCTCATAGTAAAGAAATACTGATTATTCTGAGAGTTATATTTTAAGATTGGAAATAATAATTTTAGGGTTTGGTGTAGGTAGAGGGTAAAGGAAGTGGGGAAGATGCAATGACTGGAATATTAACAGTAAAATACTCTGGGAGAGCTCTGCGTGTTCCCACTGAGCCATGGCCAAACCCATGGCTCTGACAGGTGACACTCCAGCTTCCTCCATCCCTCCCCAAAGACAAAGGGGAATTAGGTCCTGAGGGAACACATTTTTTTGACTTGGGCATAATCATGTGTTTCTCTTTAAAAAATAAGCATCCTTTGTGTTTAAATTCACAGGAATTATGACAGAGCACAGGACTGGTTGTTTGCAAAGACCTATCCAAATGGCCCTGTACTAATTTATTTTTTTTAATGAATTATTGATGATTTCTCAGCAGAGACTGATGTCTATTCACAGGGATGACACAATTGCTTATCATAATTTGAAATCTGGTATTCATTTGACGTCTGTGCCTCAGTGCCTTGTTGATAAATTACAGCACAAAGCTCTGCAGGAACAAGTTCATATTCAGTGTCTTCAAACAAAAACAATTGATGGTTCCTTTCAAGACCAGAAACACATAGAAGCTATGATGGCTCAAGCTAATTTTAAAAAGTAACTTTAAAAAAATAGTTTGGAGAGGGCATCATGCCCTGCTGTGTAAGACAGGAAATAAAATTCAACTCAATTATTTCTGAATTGATATTTAGGCACAGTATTTTTATCTTCTGCTCTTCACACCAGTGAAATGGAAATAATTATATGTTTACCCCTATGTAAAGAAGTTTGGGATCCTTCTAAGGAAAGTGTTCTCTCTGTTCTCTGATTTCTAGGTGGAAATCTAAGATGTGTCTCAGCAATCCTGGGTACTGGGAACCCCACAAACCTGTCCTTTACTCCTTGTACTGTCTTCCCATGGGGTATTGAATCAAATTCAACATCTTGGTCTTGACTTGAAGGTCTAGCCCAAAATATACAAAATACTGCATAAAACTCCAAAATTATGAGTATGGTGAACAGTTTTGTCCATTTGGAGCCAAGGAACTCTGCAACAGGGATAACATTTCAAGCAGTCAGGACTTCCTTAGAGGCTGGTGCCAAACACTGAATGGGCTCTCAAATCAAGTAATCACAAACTGCTTTGATTTCTACTGCAAATACCAGGAATGCTCCTGGGAACCTGTCCCTTTTAGCAGAAAACACAGTCATATTTAAGGTTCCAAACTCCCCAGGCTCCCCAGAGCAGATAAGAAAGCTGAGACCTCTGGGCCAAATGTCATCCCAACAATGGAGACCCCCTTTGCCAAAGCACGTGACAGGGGCTGGGTGTGTCACCCACTGGGCACCTTGCTTTGGTCACGTAGGTGTCACCTCACAATGAGGGACACCATTTCCAGCAGGGACAGCTCCTGGGCAAAGCAGCAGCATTTCAGTTCAGTTCAGCTCCTTCCTGAGGCCAGCAAGGTGGATGGAAATGCTCAGTGGAAAGCCTGAACAGCAGACATGGACTACAGCAGCTGGTGGCCTTTGGGAATTTCAGAGCACACTCTCAGAACCATCTGCTCTTGTCTGTGGCAGCTCCCAGGGGAGGGACAGACTGACCTGATCCCAAAAAAGGTAGGTTGGTCTCTTCTAACTCCCTGGGCTCCATGATGTACCCTTTGGGATACCTCTGGTCACTCTGGTATTTCAGACAGTCACAGGGGAAGGACACAGCCCAAAGCACCATCAGCACTGTGAGGAATGAGCATCACCAGGCCCAGATGAAGTGATCAGGAATGTCCAGAATAGCTCCCAGATCATTCCTCATTATTATTGTTGGCTTTGCCACAGTGCCTTGGAATTCATCTGGGCCCTGACAGTCTGAGTTGCCCTGACTGAGAACAAAAAGCCCAGCAATTCCACAATTACCACTGATGTTTTTAAACTGAAATACAAATCACCAGCAAAACCAGGAGTCTCTGAGGAGCAGACCACAGGACTTCACCCATCCTTAGTTTATTTTGTTTTGTAAAATGCTTGAAGAAAGGAACAGCTCAGTGGGGCAGAGCTTGGGACAGGGTGTGTTAAGCCATTCACCAAGAAGCCACGTCCAGCTCACACAAGTCCTGGCACCACTGGCTCAAGGACAGATTCCAGGTCCAATCTGGGCCAGGAGGTCTCACTGTCCTGGCAGAAGAGCTGTAAGAGCTCTTACAGGTAGAAGGCAATAATACCCTGTTGCTCTTAGCTAGGTTTGCTCTGCAGTTCTGCCACACAAAAGGTCACACATGCATCCTAACATGCCCAGGACCTCACAGTGGAAAAGGTACAAACCCAAGGGGAAGGAACAAAAAGTCTCTTGCAGCAGCCAGCAAAATCTTTCAGAGGCAAATGACTGAAATGCCACAACCTTCATATGCCAAATAAACCTGGTGACCCTTCAGCACAACCTTAATATTAAATCTGTTTGCTCTTGGAACGATAAACACACCACACTGTGTATGCAAAACTGCAGTTCTGATCCTGGCCCATGGAAGTCAAACAGGACTTTGCCACTGACTCAATGGCCAGACCCTCAAAAAGCAGGAGAGCCAAAACATAATCACTCCAGCCAAAGAGACAGACCTTGGTCTATCCCACATAACAAAAATACTACAGTCAGAAACCTCAGGAGACAGCTTGTAGCCAAATCAATCCCTCAGCCACTTTAATTAATCATCTGGAAAGGGAAAGCACAGAGCAGTCGCTTCATGGACATTGATTTCTCATGCCAAAACTTATGTAAATGCAGATGCAACTTCAGCAGAGCTCTCCAGAGGATGACGGCCTGATTCCAAATGCAGCTTCCCATGTTGCAACGTTCCAACTTCCCTCTACCAATTCTAGCCAAAAAAAGTTTCCTGACTTCTCAGCCTCCCACCAACTCCCATCTCCTGCAATCCATGTGATCAATGCAATGATATGGGAGCATTAATTCTTGCAGTCATGCTGTACCCACATAATGCTGATGTTCTGATGCCCTGGGCTATCTGGGAAATTTCAAATTTGAGTGCTGCACCAAATCACTTCCTTTTAGAAGACAATATATCAGGAAGTTAAACACCTCTGTTACTCCCACAGATTTTACCGGCATGCAAAGTCTCTGCTCATGCAAACAGAAACAAGTGTCTCCTGCAGGCACTGAGAGCGCCCCAGTTCCAGAGCTCCATCAGCAATCTCCTCTCTCTCCCTGCTCCCTCTGAAACCTCCCATAGCAGCCCGGCCAGGAACTATGCCTGGAACTCCATTTGCGACAGCAAAGCGGGCCCGGGCAACAATGAACAAACCGAGCAGAAGGAACGCGGGGCCCTTTGTGGCCGGGGCCGCTGCCAGCGTTATGCAATGCTCGCTATGGCAACGCGGGCGCTCGGCAGTAACCCCGCCGCGGGCTCTGAACTCTGCCCCACTCCACGGCCGGCTGTTTACACTGCTCACATGACGGCCAAGGGAGGCTCCTGGCAGCAGCTCCAGCACCAGCCGGGTTTCCAGGACCGGCCAGCACTGCCAAAGGCTGGCAGCCATTGGATCTTGAGCCCCGGAGAAGGGAAGGGCACCGGGCAGCGAGCAGGGCTTCATCCTCCTGACATCCACACTGAGCATCCAGCGAGGGGAGAGAGAAATCAGTGACAGGAATAGTGGATCTGTCTTTACAAACAACATGTTATCCAAGCAGCTAAGATTAAAAAGCAACTGAGCTGTCTCAAGCCCAAGATGCCAATAAGGCCTCCTCATCAAAGAAGATCTTAGAACAACCATCAGTTGAACTCCATGAAAGCCAGGACCCCTGTGATGGTGTTCACAGGGGCCTTAGGATGAGGGAAGAGACGAGAATGTTGACTCCATGTTTCAGAAGGCTTGATTTATTATTTTGTGATATACATTATACTAAAACTATACTAAAAGAATGGTCTCACTGTCCTGGCAGAAGAGCTGTAAGAGCACAGGTAGAAGGCAATAATACCCTGTTGCTCTTAGCTAGGTTTGCTCTGCAGTTCTGCCATACAAAAGGTCACACATGCATCCTAACATGTCCAGGACCTCACAGTTTCTCTGTTTGTACACAGAAAAGGTACAAACCCAAGGGGAAGGAACAAAAAGTCTCTTGCAGCAGCCAGCAAAATCTTTCAGAGGCAAATGACTGAAATGCCACAACCTTCATATGCCAAATAAACCTGGTGACCCTTCAGTACAACCTTAATATTAAATCTGTTTGCTCTTGGAACGATAAACACACTACACTGTGTAGGCAAAACTGCAGTTAGAATAGAAGAAAGGATTCCATCAGAAGGAATAGAAGGATTTCATCTAAGAATAGAAAAAAAATGATAACAAAGGCTTGTGACTGACCGAGACAGTCCAGACAGCCGGACTGTGATTGGCCATTAATTAGAAATAACCAACATGGACCAATCCCAGATGCACCTGTTGCATTCCACAGCAGCAGATAACCATTGGTTACATTTTGTTTCTGAGGCCTCTCAGCTTCTCAGGAGAAAAAATCCTGAGGAAAGGATTTTTCAGAAAATATCATGGCTACAGTGGGTCTGCTGGTAGATAAAACTAGCACTGGGAGATAAAAGAAATAATGGGAAGGATTCCACTAACTGGTGAATGGAAAAAGATATTTGCTTTTACAAATAAAAATAAACTTTAGGTTTGCTGATAAATGAAATTAGACACTGAAAGATGAAAGAAACAATGGGGAAGAAAAACCCCTAAATTCTGTAAGAATTAAAAATTAAAAGGGAGGGTTGTACATTAGAGGGAAATCTTTGGTATCAGGCGTTTTGGGGAGTCTGTACCTCTCAAGTACCTCAGCCAATGGGGAAAGAGAGAAGGGAAATGCAGCTGGGAAATTGGGATAAAAAGGAGGCTGCATCCTCCAAAAATTCAAGAGATCCCAGGGGAATGCCCCATGGCCTCTCCCTTTATTGGAATAAAGCCAAAAAGGACCCCTCTGTCTCCTTTTTGGACATAAACCTCTGGTGTTTGTGGATTCATTTTCCTAACATCATGAAGCTTTAAAAAGGGAACTGCATTGTTGCAAAGTGTGGAATATGTAAAAATCCCTTTGCTTGCTAAAATGTATAAATACTAAAGAGTTCTGCTGGTTAATTTGTGGAGTTCCACCTGGCACATCCAGGCTTGGCAGCTCTGAAATAAATAATCAACGTCTGTCTCGAGTGTGCCATTATTGGCTTGCTGCACACCGGGTAACAAATCTGATTTTTGCAGACAACAGTATCTTTTTTCTTTCCTTAATGAGTGGCAGATGAGTGAGGATAATGAACTGGAGCTGGGCACTCATCAAGAGCTGCACGTACCTGGGTTACACGAGGTTGCACAGAGTTCCCAGAGTGGCACAGAACTGTCCCAGCCCTGGCTCAGCAGCATTCCCCAGGGCACAGAGAGGATGTGGAGACAGGGATGCCGTGCTCCACAGGTGCCTTGCTAAAATGCTGATTTAGTGTTACAGCACAATCCCGAAGGAAAAAGCTGCAGATTCCCAAGGCGCTGTGTGAGTGCTGCCACTGCTCCGGCACTTCCACAGCATTTATTTCCACACGTTAACAGATGTTCATTAACTCACACCCCTGTGAGGCTGGTATGGGGAAGTGAGTGAATAATAACCTCCAGATTTTCTAATGAGAGAATTAAGAGCTCAGGTAACTCTCCCTGGAGAGCCCGAGGCAGCAGAGCTGAGTCAGGGGCAGAGCCCTGAGCCCGGCTGCAGCACCCACACACTCCAGGAATATCCTTCACTGCCTGGGGCAAACAACAACCCAATCCTCAACAGGCCTCTCACCGTGCTCTGCAGAGCCTCCTGTATTCCTGGGCACTTGGACGGAGCAGAAAACACATTTACAGTTGCAAATGATCCACCATTACCACCAACATCAAAGGAGCTGCTTAAACATACCCCCAAAACTTGCCAGGGGCCAAAGTGTGACCTCTGCATCACCTAATTGTGCTCTGTATGACACAGCCCTGGATGACTCCTTGTGTCAATACTCTTGGCCACTCTTCCTTTTAGGAAAAAACTCATGTCTTGCCCTAAAATACTGTATTATCCAGTAACACCTTGCTACTCTCAGTAAGAGGTTGTATGGATTTCTCTTCTTTGCTATGATGGCAAGTTCCTTGTCACAAGAATGCGCCCTGCAGATACAGCTCTGAAAAGCAGTGCCTTGACACCAGAACAGCCTTTCAATGTTCATCCAGTTATCCCTACATCCAAATATAAAAGCTTCACTAAAAAATAGAAAGGAAATTTGTTAGGTCTGGCTAAAAATCTTGACACTCCCAAATTTCAGTTTAAATCAGAGGCTCAGTCTCATTTTTGCAGGAGCAGGCTGCTGCAGCTCTCTGACCCTCACTGGTGACAGCAGCTGTGGGAGTTCTCCTCCAAGGCTCAGTCTCTTGGCACCAATCCTGCAAAGCCCTCACCTCTCTCCCCCACGGGTCAAACCTCTGCCTGCAAATGTTTTTATCCTGCAATATTATACACTGCCTTTCCCAAGGCAAATGATAAACCAGCCTTGGCAGCCCATCGTGTGGCCACTTAGAAGAAGAAGAGAAATGCTGAGTATTTGGCTTATGAGACAGAAATACAGGAAGAAAACATTTATAACAATGCTACTGTTTAAATAATGGAGACCATAATTTATTACAGATGTGACCCTTCTCCAAAATGAAGGGTTTAAATCTTGCTGATGCAATGTAATGACAAGAAGTAGAATTGACTTAATGAAGAATTCAACCAACTTCAATTCTGAATTGCCTCCTTTTATCACCTGCAATTTTGTACCCCAAAATAGGAACAAAATTTGCTTCTTTCAAGCATTGTTTGTCAGACTTTTCAGTGCTCAGATTTAAAAACTGATTGATAGGAAAACATCCATCCTTCATCCTAAAAGAGACTGAGCACCTCTACCTTTAACAAAATTCAGTTAATTATTAACAATTAAAGATGAGAAAATGGCATGGAACTCAGACAAGATTTGTTATACTTACAGTCACATATAAAGAATGTAGAATGTGTGTGCATGGAGGGGAGGATGTGAAATGAATTATTTCAGTGCAAATGGCAATTGCAGAGAAACAGACTGCAATGCTGAAATGAGAAACCCTGAAATTACTGTACAAGGATCTGCAGCTACAGTGAGATTGAGTTAATATGTGACTGGTTAGAAGAGAGGGCATGACTTGGCATGGAACTGTAATCAAAATGTTTCCATTTAATGCTTCACTTGGCACAGAAGGATCAGGTAACAAAATATTCACCCCAAATCCCATTTCAGTTGCTAAAAAGGCATTTCAGTTCCCTGCAGTGCAGTAAAAATACTTTTTTCATTTTAACCAAAATGGATTTAAGAAGCTAGAAGAGGCAAAAGATGCTCAGTGATGTCCAGCAAAGAGTTCATTTCCCTTCTCCTGATGCAATAAGGCTGAAATCATAAAACACCACCCACATTTGCTAATCTAGTGCACATTAGCAAAAAGGTGGATGTGCAACAAATTAAAACATTCACTTCCTATTTGCTTCATCAAGTTCTGTTTTCTCTTTTTTAAAAAAGCTGGTGTTGCATCACCTGAAGAGCATTTCCTTCAGAACAAATTATCTTAAGTCTTCAAAATTGGCTTCAGTATCTCCACCAACAGGAACAGTAAAACTCCATAAGCAAACAAGTAAAATTCATTGAATTCTTTGAGATATTGAGTATCATTTACACTCTTTTACTCATTATATGAAAATACCTGAACGTGTTTAACCATTTGCCAGCATCACTTACCTGCTAACAGAACATTTTATTCTACTCACAGTTGCTATTCTATTCTATTCTATTCTATTCTATTCTATTCTATTCTATTCTATTCTATTCTATTCTATTCTATTCACAGTTGCTGTGTGCTGGGCATTCTGCATTGCTGGCACTCTTTGTTGGTGGGACTGCGTTCTCCTAAATAAAATTCCTACTTGGTAGTGGGGGTATGTTAAATGCACTCCCAACCTAGCAAGTGTCCTTTAAGGAATTGATTCTTTTTAATAGTTTGCTCTAATCTGAAGTACCCCACCCACCACCTTCTAATTCAATTTTACAGTGGAACTGAAAAACTTTGTCATTTTATGTATGCTGATTGAACTGGGGCCAAGGGGAATAAAACCATTAAGGTTTCACGTGAACTCAGAGAAGAAAGACTTCTTTGGTAATATAATTACAGAGCACAGAGCTTGTAAGAGGAAATGAACTACAGGGATTTATTTGATTAGACTTTTTTTTCTTTTTCCTTTTTAATGATAGCAAGGGCTCTCTTTCCCCCACCCCTTCCAGTCTAACAGTAGATGTTAAGCAAATTCTTGGCAGGCAGGAACTGGGACTGTTACAGAGGGATGTTTCAACGGGGCACTGTTATGGATGGAGTGTGTCCAGTTCAGTTTTGAGTATCTCCCCCCTTGCTGAGGAGCCTGAACAACACCCCAGCTGTATGAAGAGTTTATTTGTACAAGGAGCTGAGGTTGTGTCCCACCACATCACCTTTCTACCTTTCCAGCATCAGGGCAAAGCTGTGGCAGGGATCTGTGAGCCCCTTCAGGGTGTGTGCAAGCCCCAAGGGCAGTGGCCAGTTTACATTGTTGTCTTGGTAATGCTGTGGCTGACCAGGGCTGACCAGATCAGTGAGACTTAATCATCCTAAGAAGGAAACAACTGCAACAAGTGGAGAGCTAATTACTGTAGGTTCCCTCCCTGAACGGACTTCCTCAAGCTCCTGCCTCACGTTCACAACCTTTGGCCTGCCTCAGCATTCAACCAATTCTGATTGTGCACCTCCCTGGGACAAGCAAGTCACCTGCAGCACTCGGTGCACTCTGCACCATGGCTCTGTATCTGTTCACACCCACACACTCCCTGGGGGCTCAGGAAGCAGCAGGTTATAAACTCCTATTTACACTGTGTCAATGTAGAGGATGTTACTGTTAGTTACAACGTAAAGCGCATGTTTTACCCACTCAGTGTGTTTAAGCCCTGTTTTTCTCTCTGTACAGTAATGCAGCTGTGGAGATCATCTGGGAGACTAAAACAAACGGTGTCCTGATATAATCATAACAGAGCTGGAGGAAAGGCAATTTCAGCAAAAATCTTGACAGCAGAATCTGCTTCTGTTTAAGTCTGACCTGTTCTCCTTGCAGAAGCAGCATGACAGAATGTTTTGCAAAAGATTTGTACTTCTATGCTTGGCTGTCAGCTCTAGATGTTGCTCCTTGTCTGTATAATAATTACATGGAATGCTCAGTGGAGATGTTCTCTAAATTGAAATAAACAGAATCAATACAGACTTAACTGCACTGTCACACCACATGAATAAAACATGCTGATGGATTTTCTTGGCCAGTGTTCAACAGGGATTTATTTGGTCATTGTTATGCTATGCAAAGTGCATGTTAAATGGTGTGCCAGCAGTTGAAAAATGCCATTTCTGTCTAACTTTTACCTGCTGTTGTTGCCAGTAACTCCTACGATTCCTCAAATAGAAAGAGTTGCATATTTATCTCTGCCACACAGTACAAGGGAAGAAAAAGAAACATTTTGGAAAATGGCTATGTACAATGGTTAACACTGGATAGGGATCCAGGGGACAGATATTACATAAAAAATTACTTGACACAGTTACAAGTTAACTTTGAATCCTCTGCATTTCTTGTATGTATTTCTCCAACATTAAAACATCCTTTTTTTCATGCTGCCTGATGAACTGCTGCAGTTCACTGACTCCTGGACCTTCACTTGGTTTTGCAGTTTATGTATCCTTTAGAAGGTCTCATAAAACAACAGCCAAGCCCCTAAATGTGGTCACTTCCTTCATCATCCCAAGCAGAGCAAGGTTGTTTCAGTTCACTGGAAGGCACTGAAGCATGTTCAGGTCTCATCTGATCACAGAGAGCCTGTAATGCCCCGAGGCCACTGAGACTGTCAACACAGCTGTCCCTGTGTGCTGAGACAAATGTCCTGCTGGGCAATCCCTGAGTCAAAATGGAAACACAACTTCTGACACGGATTAGGGGTAAGGACAAGGACTGGAAATAGGCCAGGAAGCCAGGGAAGTTTATTAGGTATTACTAAAGGAGATTCTATTGAGCTCTTAGGAAATACCTTGACCCTGGTGCTGTTCCGCAAGTCCGAGTATTCTGAAGTAATTCACTTCTCTGGTCACCTGTTGCTAACACAACATAAAAATGAACATTTTCTGAGCATGTTTCAGACACACAAGACTACACAGAGTATGTATAAAGCTCACAAAGAAGGGAGGTGCAGAGATCTGCAATCTAATGGCATTATTAGCTCTTGTGAGAAAAGCAGTTTTGCTGCTTCAGCACTGAGCAACTCCTACCCTCACTCATCCCACATCTTCATCCATCCCACACTCTCATCCTCCCCACACCTTCACCCATCCCACATCTTCACCCATCCCACATCTTCATCCATCCCACACCCTCATCCTCCCCAAAGCCTCATCCTCCCCACACCTTCACCCACCCCACATCTTCATCCATCCCACACCCTCATCCATTCCACACCTTTATCCTCCTCACACCTTCATCCTCCCCACACCCTCATTCTCCCCACATCTTCATCCATCCCACATCTTCATCCTCCCCACCCATACCCTCAGGAAAACCCTGGCAGAGCTGCAGTCAAAGGCAGAAATTCTGTTTCCTGACACAAACTCTGCAGCAGAAGCAAACTGGAGCAATCCAGTCCCTGAAACCCTGAACAATCTCCTGAATGCACATCCTGAGGTTAAATATTCCCAAATAAATTACAATTACTGTTCATGCAGATCACCTTAAGACCTTGGCCAACAGTGTTTAAACATTAAATTCTGCAGGTTTATTTTTCTAATACCACTTCATATTCTTTCTTTTTAATTAATTTTCTGGTCATCTGTGGCTTAGAAAATGATTGATTCGGTAGATATCTGCTCCCACATCTGGGCTTTCTTTAAACAGCCCAGGACAGGTGGGTGTCAACCCACTCACTAAAAAAGTGATTTAGCTCTTTCTAAAACAACTCCCTTTCTAAGGATAAAATTTAATTTCTCCAGTTTGTTGTATTAATAGGGATGGAGTGATGCATTTCTCCTCACTAAATTAACTTTTAGTCATGGTTTGTGCAATTTTGAGTTGAGATGGAAGCTGGAGCTCCAAATCATAACAGTATTTTATAATTGTTTCCAAACAACTGGGTAAATTATATCAGGATTTCTAGAAATAATGGAAAAGCTTATCAAAACACAGTATTAAAAACTAACACATGCAGTAAACAAAGATAATATTAACTGTAGTTAAGGAGATAAAGCAGTTGGTTTTGGATCACACATGCTGTTGAGGCATCTAAAAATTAGTAGAACAGACTTTCACATCTATTTTTATTCACAGACCACAAGATGAAAAAGGATTTCCTCCTTCAGTTTTGAATGAGCTTCTCAACTCTGAATTACTGAGTGTCTGATAAGACAACTCAAAAGGAGTCTCTCACTCTAAAATAGTCTAGAGCTAAGAGAGAGGACTCCATCCATTCTGTGGTCTTACTTTCTCTTAAACAGTGGCAGGAAAAAGCACAGTGCCTGCCTCCTAAATTTCATGTAAGTTATCATGTTAAGAATACATGAATCTTAGTTCTTAGAACAGATGGTCATAAATGCACATTAAATCACAATGTTTTATTTTAAACCATTTAATTTAACATAATAAAATATTAATAATTGCAATACATTTTGATCCATGCTGCTCCAGCGGCTTTTGGTTTTACAGGGCAAAATCAGGCTTGTCAGCTAATTAATTCTTGTGACTGATTTTAGTTATTATCAGTGTCATAGGCTTTTAAAGCCAGCAGGATAATGACCATAGTGTATGGTCATTATTCTCATACAAAATGTGTGTAACAGTTCAACAGACCCCACCCACCAAATCTCTTCCTGCTGTTGGTCCTCCTGCACGACCATCAAGTCATCTCATGGATAAAGCAAACAGCTCAAGCATTTCAAACATCCATTATTAGGCCTGGTTTCCACTTCTTTCATCATTCTCATGGCAGTTTTCCAAGTATTTTAAACCAAGATATTGAACTAGAACAAGAGAATCTCAAACAACACCTGAAGAGGCAATAACAGCTCCTTACTCCTGTCTGATATTCAGAAACTGGCAAACACGTGCACAGGTGAGGGGACACAGGGCAGCACTCCTTGGGCTGGGCTTGGCTCCAAACAAAGGACCCCTGGCTCTCATCTGCACATTCAGATTCCAGAATACTCTGCCTCCAGCAAATGAGTGTGGGATAATCCCTCCAACCCATTCCTCTGTCCACAGGGAGGGAGAAGAGGGAAGAGCACCAAGGTGCAGCCTCAGCAAACTGGGCTGGTCCTGCTGCTGCTGGTTTAATGGTACAGAAAAGAACTGAGAGCCCTGTGCTTGTCCCCAGGTTGTGCTGAGAGGGCAAAAAGAGCCTCTGGTCACCTCCTTCCCACAGTGAGCTGAGCATGGGGACTCAGTGAGTTCAGTGTTTGCCCTTGAACTGGTGTGGGCTGCATTTGGCACTCTGCTTTTAGATCAATGCATAACCCAGGAGTAATCTTATCTGGCAGGAACAGGGGGGCTGGGGGGAGGAACACAGCCCCAGAGGTGAGGAGAGCAACTCTTCTAAATGTTAATGGGTTAAGAATAGAAAGGTCAAATGCCTGCCTTATCAGAAGGCCCCATGTGCAAACAGGCACCAGCTCAGCAACCAGAGCACCAGCTGGGGATAAATGTCAGAAGTTGGTTACTGTAGCTGTAAACACCAAAAGCAGCATGGTGCAACTGGGAAACCTCCCAAGACACTTCTGGTTTATACAGATCACTGGGAAAGTCCAACTGCCAAGTCTGGCTGGAAATTACTTCAGTCTTAGAGCTGCTGTGGGAGCAGAGAGCACCTGTGAGCTGGGTGCTGGCCCCACAGTGAGCCACTGCAGGAAGGATGTTGAGGGTGTCCTGTGTCCAGTATCCTGTGCTGGCTCCAGATTGCTCCTGCCAGGACTCACACATTCTCCTGGAATAAGGAGTATGAGGATGGAGACAGAAATTTCTTCTTCACCTCCCTGCAGGTACAGAGGGCACAGAACAGCAGAAGCTGCATGAGGACCCTGAGCACAACATGTAATGGATTGGGGTGGAATAAGAGATGAGGCAGCACAGGAAAAATATATCTCCCTTAAATACTAATACATTTTTAGCCCAGTTCTAATTAATCTTCTTGCTGGCATCCAAGGTAAGAGGCCAGAAATTTTATTACAGTGGGCAGTAATCTTCTTGCAGATACAAGCAACCAACTTGCAGGAATGATGAGCACAAACACATCCTGGTGTGAGAGTTACTGTGAGGAGCCTTTGCCAGTCACCAGAGCATCCAGCCTGGCACCTTTTGCTTGCAATAAATTGTCAATAAAATTAATCAGCTGATTCCATTCTCTGAGAAGATTGGCAGTGAGTAGCCATGTTAAAGAATACTGCTGTTCCCTCTCTCCTGGTACTGGGAATGTCCCAGGAGAAGGTTACCTGAATTTGGGAAACAGATACAGGATACCTGGCACAGCTCCCTGCTTTCTGCAGAACAAAGAGCACCATTCTTGTCATCCTGCTCCCAGCTGTAAACAGCTACCAAAGGAGAGGGTTAACTGCCACGTAAAACACAAAGAAGGAATGGTAACTACAAATCCAGCAAGGCTAAATATATTTTATCCCACAAAAGGGATAAACAAGATCTGTGCTCATAGCTCAGAGATCGTATTCTAACCATTGAATAGTTACTTTAATTGGTAAAGATAGGGTTACATTTAAAAACAAAAAAGGAATGCACCCATTTGAAGCCATTGCTCTCTGAAAGATGATTTTTTGATGTTTGTACCACAAAGTGACACTCTGCAGTTAACTGGCCGTGCCTCCAGCCCCAGCCATAGGGGAGAACATCATAACCTACTTAAATCTGCAGGCTGCATCCTCCCTGCAGCAGGGCTCCCAAACAGCACAAACTGCTCCTTCCCTCCACCAGCATTACTGGGCATCTGTTTATCCCCCGCTCTCCTGGCAGCATCTGCTCCCTTGCTGACACACAGGAGCTGCTCCTCTGCATCACCACCCTCGTCTGCAGGCTGGCAACTCGAGTTCATCCATTTGAAAGAGCACAAATATTCAGCAGCACACGTTTCACACACATGGCATCACTGAGCTCTATTAACAGCTCTGTTCAACCCTGAAACCACTGGATTTTCAGTGACAGCTCCAGCATGTTAACGACTTGGGATGTTTTCTGAATTCATGTAGGGAAGAAAAAGCTTTTATAAAAATACAAGATTTTACCTTTTTCTATTCGCAGCAAGAATGACCAAACTTATTTATCCTATGAGTCACATCCTGAAGGCTTCACATGGCTGACAGCCTCAAGAGATATAATATACATTCTGGAGAGCCACTGCAGGGGAGAGAGAGGCTTTTCATCTCTCATTTCTTGAGCTGAGAGCTCAATTGAACTTAGCTCAGTTTAGGAATAGGAAACACAACCCAAGTCTTCCAGCAGCACAATGACATTTCCCGAGCTGCTGCAAATTTGAATGAAATAATTTGCCAACTCTGAATGAAGCTGTGGAGATTCTGCCACAACTCCTCTGTTTCATTATGCAGGAGGCAATTTTGAGAATGCTGCCTCAGCTCTGCTGTTTATTGTGTGGACGTGTCTGCCTGCTACAAGTCCTGTCACTGCCTCTCACTCTGACACACGCTGGCGTTTTCTTGGCTCTCAGTCACAGCAGGGGAAGAGCACAAGGGTATTGCAGAAACACCTCCTTTCTTCATCCCTCTTTAACATGTTCACATTTTAAAGATGATTCTCTGAGCACATTTCTTGCAGCTGAAACTGTTTCATAGAGATTCAAAATTGGCAATAAAAATGCATAGCCCACCACAGCATGAATTGCAATCCAGGAGAGACCATATGCAATTTTCTGACCTGTGTTATTTCTATGCTGTCATCATTCTGAGGCATTTGATATGCTACTCTTTGGTTTAAACTCAAGAATGGCATCTGAATTTTTACCATAATAAACTTTCTCAACAGACTTTGCATTCTCATTATTCTACCCATGCAAGCCACAAGGATTTTTTTCCTCCTTAAATGTCCAATCTGCAGGCAATGGTTGTGAAACTCCATTATTTCCAGGAACTGCTGGCAAACCTACTGCTGTCTGCTCTTCTTAGTATTGCCTGAATTTTCCTTGTTCAGCCTTAAAAGCCAAACTCGGTTTGCAAAAATGTCTGGGTTTCTTGATGCCAGAACTGAATAAAGAGTAGAACAGGACAGAATTAGATGGTTTTATTATGCTGAAAAGCCATTAACTCACATGAAAGTCTGTAAAACAACAAGAGCATAAAACTGGAAATAGATGCTCAGCCTTAAATCCTATTACTCAGAAATTTTCCTAGGCATTACCAATCTTTTTGGTAATGTCTTTTTAAGATCCACCTTAAATCTTTTTAAGCTTCACCACCCTCATCTGATCTTTACAATAAAAACAATGTGGAATATTTTTTGAAGTTGTAACTACTTGGATTCTCATCATTCAGTAAAGTGAAAATAATCTGTAAGGAAAGGCAGCCTGAATTGTCCAATATAGGTGATGGCTGCCACAATTTGGTCTTCAACAGGCAGAGGTAAAGAACAGACAGGTATTCTCAGTTACCTGGGAAGAGAATATACAACAGGAGATACAGCCAAGAAAACTGGGAGATGTGACAAAGATTCTGGATTATTCAAATCTTTCATCAGTCATGATGATCCAAAAGCTACAATGGAAAATTCCCCACCTAAGGGTTATCTGCAGGACCACACAGTGATCTCAGCCACACACAGCAGGATCTGCACAGAAAATAAGGATTTTACTCCAGATTTACACTGGCAGGACCAAGATGAGAATCTGACCAGATCCAAACAAAAACCAAACAATGCTACAGGCTGTAAGAACAATCAGCAGTCCATGGGGTGTGAAAGGAATGGAGATCTCTGTGATTTCAATGCACTTCAGTGACTGAAAATATTCCAGTGCTATTGTTCTTCCTCTCCAAAACATCTTGGACCTCATCCTGTGTTCCTGAGCACTCCTGACAGACAGCTCTGAGAAGATAACTAACAAACTCACAATGGCCTGAGCTTCCTCAGCTGAGTATTCCCTTTCATTCCATTTGGGAAAGCTGCAATGCAGTGAGCAGTGGCTGAGGCTGAGTCCTGGGAAGGGGAAAGCGACCATCCACGACATCAGCCCAGTTCATTCCTAAATGCAAACCATATTGGCTGTGGAGCACGATAATAAAAACCTGCTGACCTAGTTTCCTGCAGAACAAAATCCTCTGTCTCCCCTCCTCCTGTGCCAAACCTAAATCAGATCTCGAAATTAACCCTTTGACTAACAAGGAAAACTCTAATAATGATCCTCAGCATCTCACACCATGAGAATAGCATGGAAATAGCAACTGCTCCATGCCCACAGCTCTGCAAACAGGGAGAGTTATTGCAGGATCAAAGTAAGACCCAGAGAAGGTCAGAGACCTTAGCAGACTTCAGCAGAGAACTTATTCTCTTCCTTCCAAAGGATTTTGAAGCTCCAACTGCTTTGTCTGTAACATTTGTTCTATGCAGATATAAAACCTTTGTTCATTTTGTTCATGTGGCAAAAAAACAACAGCACAGCTCTGCTTTTTTAAAAACTGCATCAAACCACTCAAGAAAGGACCATTGTTCTTCCCAAATTTTGCAATGTCAACTTGCAAGTCCTTTTCTGGAAGATGAGAGCTGATTGTGTCTGCTCCAAGTGTCTGGTGAAAGTGCTCCCTTGTAATGGCTTCACTTCCTCACTGATGCAATGTTTCATTTGAAGGGATGCCTGGGGGAGCTTCACAATGCACCCAGAATGCAAAAATAACAGGGCATGTCACAACAAACTCAGCCAAGGATATACAAATGGGAATTCTTTGGCTGTAGCATGTTTCCAAAGGCAGCTCTGGAGCTTGCTGCTGCTGCAGAGCAGAACCCACTGCAGTCAGGTAGGAGCAGCTGGGGAGCCTCAGATTCCAGACTGCTGAGAGCACCTTTGCTGGCTCACACTGCCACTGTCAACTGGAGGAGTTTTCAGTCATGTGTCAAAGAGGGTTTTATTAACACAAGAGTGGAGATTAACAACTGCTATAGAGCTTTACAAATGGGTGCTTTACAACGAGGTGACCAATGTGCAACCTGCAAGTGGAATTGCTGACTGCAGCCAGAGCTTTCAGTTGCTGTAAGAAAGACCCTGCACTGAATAATTTAATCACTTGCTGCTCCTGTATGAACTCAGAGAGCTTTGCCCACATCCAGACAGAACCCAGGACCTGGAATGACTCCAGAGTTTCCTACAACAGCTTTTGAAAAAAGAAGGAAACAGGAAAGTGACAACTACAAGGCATGTCAGCAATGCCACTTCACCTGAGAAGAGGTTCCTGTCTCTGCCACTTTGTCACTCTCTGCAGGGAAGCAGTTAAGGCTTACAGAGTAAAGACAGCACTTAATACACTGTAACCTCCAGGGAGTTTGAAGAACAGAAAACCTGGATTAGGGAACACTGCAAAGGTTGTTGTAACTGTATTTGTTCTCTGGATGCTGCATCTTCTCAGGTGAACTCCACAACGGCTTCTGCTCCACCTTGGAAATGAGGAAGACAAAAGCCTGAGTTCCCACAGACTTACTACTAACATTGGTCAGGGTTAGAAACATGATGATGGAAAAAGAGCATCTTATTCATCATATCTGCTCCCTGAGGGCTTAGGAGTTGTACATGCTTTTTTTTATTGACACAAACAAGCTTTAACTTCTATTGTCTTGCAGAGGAAGAGAAGGCTGAACTCAGTTCTGGCTCACACATCATCTGCAATTCCAGCCAAATCCCAGCCACACAACTTTTATTACTGGGAGGATGTCAGAGGCAAAGACACAGCTGGAAACTCAGAGCCCAGACTGAGCTTTGCTGTGCTGGCAGGGAGACAAACCAGTTTTTGATTTGAATGTAAACAGAGCCAATCTGAACTGGAAGGTCATTAAGAGAAAACACATTTTACACAACACCCATTGTACAGTTCCCTTTCCAACTTTCCCCATACCAACATTTTTTTTAAATAAGACTTTGTCTTCTCTTGTTGACTGTTTCAGTGACAATTCCTGGGTGTGCTGAAGCCAATGGCCAACCCCCACTGGAATTGATGGAACTGAAATTCTTTAGACTGGATCCCGAGGAGGAGTTTGCCCAAGAGAGACTGCAAATCCCTTCCTCTGCTTTCCAATACAGTAATTACCTGCAGAAAATGCAAGTCCATTGCAGATGCAAAGGATGGTGTTTCCAAAGCATGTCACAGCTCTCACAGATTTACTTTAACTGAGGCACTCACATTTTCTACTGTAGCTACAATTAAAATAAGATGATGAGAATCCACAAAGAAACCACACAGTCCTTGTGATCAAGGTGTTAATGCCTGATCCATTATTGTGAGAAGGCTTTTAAGAGCATTCCCAGCAGAAATAGGAATATATTTTCCCTGAGTAAGCTTGGAGGAATGCAGAGATTCAAAAGCTTAAGCAGAATCCCTGCTAGATTTTCTTCTGTTTGTTCCTCCTTTTTAAATTGCTGCGATTATTTGATATAATTGTTACTCTTTAAGGGTAAGAGTTAAGCATTTCTCTGAAAAAAGACCTGTGTCTGCTTATAATTAACAGTTGCAGGTTGAAATGAGGGACTAACAGAGATGTTGCTGGGTATCAAAGCAGGGAACCTTCAGAAGCAAAAGGAAAGTGCTTGTCATTCTCCATTAGTTCCTCAGGGTCAGTGTTGGCAAAACACACTGAATTGTTCTACGTGTAACCAGCAAAATAAAGAGGTTGTTGCAGTTTGCTGTGTTTAAAAGGGGACTCCTGGGGTATAACTGTTGAAAATAGCTTTAATCTAAAGGCTGTATCTTTCTATAGCTTCCTGCAAGCACGAAGAAAGTCCACGCAAAATGTTTTAACAGGAAATCAGCAAACTCCCAAGACACTTCCCTTCTGCTTGGACACAAGTGTTCTAGTGACAGAATGGCTCCCAGCCAGGAAATCTGTGTTCCCAGGAGACAGCAAAGCGTGGGACAAGAACCATCTGCAGATCCAGGATGGTTCCTTGGAGCTTTCTTTGCTCTGAAGATTGATGCCTGTCTTTAATGTATGTGGAGGACATTCAAAAATCATTCATGAAAGAACAGTAAAAGGCAGCTCTGAATGAACTAAGCATGAACAAAAGAAAAAAAAATCCTTGTAATGGATTTTCCTGTTCTCTGCATGTCCCTATCTTCAGCCCCAGACTCCTGAAATGCAGCCATTATGCACAGCTTTATTTCTTTTCTTACCATAAGCTTAGCAATGCTGATGGTTTTTCAGTCAAATCAAACTTCCATCAGCTTCAGGGGATGGCTGGGATCCCTCTTCTCATCTTTCATGTTTTGAGATCAGTATTTCATAGTTTTTATTCTGCTAAAATCATCTCAAGAACTAAAAGTATAAATTTCAATGCAGAGTATTTGATTTGATTTCCATCAACCACTTTGTCCTTTAGCTGTACTCCTTCATTTCCCCCTGCATTTTATTCTGAGCCCTTGGCCCCTCTGGCCAGGCTGTTACCCCTCAATCAATCTCTGCTGTGACTTCAGTGATGGGCTGGGACAGGTCTCTGTTGACATCTGAGGGAGAATCCTCGAGTGTTTTCCAAAGGTACCATTGCTGAGGGAATCCAGGGCCCTCTGGCACTGAAAGGATCTTTTTCCTTTGTCCATCTTCCCTTGGTGGACAGCAAGGAAGTTCCTTTTGCTGGAAAGATGAGGAAGGACCTGGTTCATGGCAGCCCCAGGGGGAAAAAAGTGGCAAATTTCCTTTTTGACAAAAATATCTAACTCAGGACAAAATAAACCTAACTTAGTGCAATACAAAGCTTTGTTTCAGAAAGCAGCTTTCCTGGAGGGCTGTGAGACAGCTCAACCCCCAGAAGAATTTCCTCTTAAATTATTGCATACAGCAACACTTATAAAGCAGATGCCTGAAGGCAGACTTTGATATAATCCTTTTTTATAAAGTGTTCTGAGGTCCTAAAATGCCAGCAGGAACTGCCACATAGGAGAGCATTTTGAAAAAATTATCTATTAAGAAATGTAAATATAAATAGGTGGCCAAATCTTTTATTGTCTTCTCAGAAAGAAAACAATTTACATTCCCAGAATTACACTAAACAGGAATGAAATTTGGCTACAGATTGATAAATATCAAGATCCCCACCTGACTGGACAAAGTGCCCTCTTGTCATGATGAAGCTTGTTAGTGCTCAGGATGATTTTGAGTGTGTTTGGCTGATTCAAGGGATGTAGGTTGATTTCCCTGCAATACACACTGAGCATGTGATCAATTTACATGTCAGATTTCTGGTCCCACAGATGTCGTTCTTAATTACAGAAAATTCTGAACAAAAAAAAAAAAAAAGGCCTTCACAGCATTGCTGGGATAAGGAAGATTAAGAAAATCCCATCACTCACTCCTGAAATATGCAGCTCTTCCAGAATGAAGCATGGCAGCAATTTTAATCAGCATACAGATCAGCTTTTTAGAATTAGCAATAAAATAAAATGTCAAACTATGATACCACAGGGAACTTAGGAAGACAAAATGTAACTCATTACCACAATTACTCCAGTAGAATTAAAACTATTAACTACTGATCCCAAAATATTAAACATTAGAACAGGAAAGAAGAAATATTAGGGAATAATACCACCTTTGTGATAGAAACACATAATAAGTAAGATGAACACATTTTTGAGAATCTCACAGTTCTGTGCCCTCAGCACCCCCCATCAATAAACCCAAGGACAGCAAATCCAAACTGGATCAATGGGATGGACTTAATGATTGTGCTTCTAAATTCTAATTTAAAAAAAGGCTCAGATTTCCAGTGATATATTTTGTTCTCTGAAGGGCCTGAGTGTTTTTGTATCTTTGTGAGCACCACAACCAGACACACACACTATTTATTTAAGGATATATTTTTCCCATGACCTTACAGACTCATTTCTCTGTCATGGAGAGGTCATGGAAGGAAGTTTGTTAGAAGTTAAATATGAGGAAGTGCAATAAAGCCTATTTATCTTATAGGAGGAAAAAATGAGTCCAACAGCACAGAATTATTACATAAAAAATGTAAAAAAATAAAGATTTTGAGCCTCTCTGCAGCCTCATAAAAATAGCCAGTGATAGTGCATGGGCAGATGTCCTCTCTGCTGTGCAGTGTCTGATTAGAGCCCTTTTGGACTTCAGTGAAATAATAATAATAAAAAAGCAAAGGGAGTGCAATTTCCATGGAAACTTGGAAAGAGATGTAACATTGTTTGCCGTAAGCGTCCGACTGTGAATGGAAAATTTTCCAGTTTACACAGATCTCAGCTATTATTTTCTTTGCAGTGCAAACTTGGGCCAAATATTTTCTGTCATATTAAAGATGCTAATAGTCAGTTTTACTTTCTGTCCAGAACAACTGTGCACAAAAGCTTCAGAATCCACAGTAAAACATCTGATATTTATCTTTCCATGAACCCAAAACACACATTAGAAAAAAGAATAATTTGGGCTTCCTTTTATCTGCTTCTCTTCAGAAAGAGAAGGCAGATCAGAAATCATCTCCTCTTTATGTGCAATGTTTCAGACTAATAGACAGCCACAGCATTGGCAGATGTGCCCACTGTAAATGGGAGCCTAACTCAGAGGAAAATCTGCTGTTGAAGCACATAAGATGATAAAAATATACCAAAAGCACGGAGTTTACATTAACATTCATATAATTAATGAAGTGACTTTTATCTTACATGAGTTTCAGAACTCACTCTCTTGCTACTCCTCCCTTACCCAGCAGCAGGAATAATTGTGACAGTCCAGAAATTAACTTTGAACAACACAAGCCCAAGTTCTGAGCTGGGCTGCTCCAAGTGTTAAGCTTTGTGTGGGAACGGTAACAAAAGTGGATTGTGAAGCTTTTGTCCCCTAAATGCAGCTGGTTGGTGTAGTGTGGGAGCTGTGATAATGACATGGCAGCTCAGGGAACACCTCTGCAAATCTGGTGCCTGACCTGTACCAGTCACAAGTTGGAAGAGTCCACAGAGCTCAAATCTAAATTTGTCTGGAACATGTGTGCATGCCCAGACATCCCTGCCCTTCCCACTCCAGGACATGTCCCACAGAGAAAAGAACTTTTCTGCAGGAAATGTGTGGTGATCTCACATCTCTGGGGCTGAAATGTGGGTACAGTTTGGGGCCATGTTTGTGCAGATCTGAGTTGTCTTTAAGTGAGATAACAAACACAATGGCAACATCAAACACAGCTCCTGAAGGATCCAGGCAGAGCAGTTGTGTGATAAGAGACTGAGCTGGTCCTGCTGGGAATCCTGGATATAATTGAGACAGGCATTGTTTAAGGCAAGGCACTGCTTAAGAAGGATTTGGTGTTTAGCACAGATTTCATCATAGGCTGACTGAAGCTGTGTGAAGCTCTTCACAAGTTCACACACAGCCCCAAAAGTCATCTTGATTTTATACCTGCCTGCCCAGAGAGATGACAGAGCAAGTCAATCACCTGGCTTTGAAAATCTATTTCCCCTTTCACATCTTGCAAATTCTACTCACTCACTTGTAGATCACACAAAGAAAGAGGAAGCAGCATGACTCAGCTCCACACTACAATGGCTGGAGCAGATCCAGACCTTGCAATCCTTTGGGCTTTCCTTACCAAAACACAAAGCTGCAGCTTGGCTAATGTAAAGCATGCAGTGTTTGTGTAAGCAATGGGAGATGGGCAGGAGGCCAGCAGCTCTCCCAGAGCAATGTGCTCCTTCTTTACATTGATGGCAAATCATCTTCTCAAGAGTTCAGCAAGGAACAAAAGAGCCAAAGGGAGGCACAGCCTCCTGAGCTGTATTCTGTAGGCATGAATTTACATTGAAATCTAGTGGTAAATAATGAATTACTTTAGCAAGTTCCACACAATGCCATACCAGCAAATATTTTTGTATAACCTGTAAATTACATAAGTCTTAAGAGACACAGGAAAACTATTGACCTCAGTGAATCCAAGAATTGGAGAAAGCTTCAAGAACCCTGAGTCCTAGTGTTTTGTCTAAACCACTGGAAAACAGTATCTAAAAATCAGCTGCACTAGAAATTCAGTGGGGTCTAGAAATTAATCCTGATCCTCTACCAGTCTGCTAACACCTGATCCACAGATGTGTTTCATAAAGAGCATCCACATGGTGAGTGATGGCACAGTAAATAATGCACTGTAAACACACTTAACTTCGCTGTGTAAACAAGCTCGGAGCAAAATTCATCAAGAACTTCACTTCATTTAACTCCCTGAATGCACAACAAAACTGAAGGGTTTGATGGTTATCTCACAGCAATCTAACTCAGAGATAAAGACCTCAAATCTAAACCTGTTTCTTGGAGCAATGATGTGCATTCCAGCCCAGCTCTGGGCAATGGGATGGCTCTGCCTTCACAGGGGGAGCACAGATCAGGACAGAAATGTGTGCAGTAATAATAAATAAATAAAGTAAGAGAGAGGTATCAGCCAAGAGATTTCTCTGAAAAGGCCCTCACCTTCCAAAGACTGACTTACAACAAGCAGCTCCCTTGGGCTGTGTGTGTGGGGTGACTGAGCAGCATCGGAACTTGCATCACTCACCAGCCAACCTCACATTGCTTCAGAGGATAAAAGGCCAAGTGGCTTCAGGGCTTTGATGTCAAAGATGGTTCATTGAGCAGACTTTATGCTTAGCAAAGCTGAGCAGCTTTTTCCTTATTCCTCCCCAGAATGTTTTGGGCATTGTCATATGCTTGTACTACAGAACTTGCAGTTACCCAAAGCCAGCTCATGAGAAGTGAACGGAAACATCTCTTTTCATTCCAAAGGAAAAACAACTTTTATGCTGTTTTCCTCAGCAAGCTGAAAACTTGGAGAGAAACCTAAAGCTAAAAAAAGCAAAGAACTCAAAAAGATTCATATTCTGGACTGTGGTTTCTGCTGCCTTAGCTCAAGGGAAAATATGGTCATGGGAAAAGGGCCTGCCTGCAGCCAGAGTTTTTTCCAACTCTGTTCTAGTTGGAGTGGCTTTAAATCAATATGTTGCTATTATTTCTTCATAAACAGAAATATTCTTCATAGGCTGTGTGATAGCTGTTTACAAGTGAAACAACCACTTGTATCATGTTTCCTAGCAATCAGTGTCTCATTCAGATCTTATACACAGACAGTGATTGGGCAATTTGAGAGGCTTTTACAACATTAGTTCCAAGTTTCACTGATTCCAAGCGTTAAATCACCCTCCCAGAGGAGAATTCCTGCACAGAGAAGTGTCAGCTTTGCCACCCTCTGCAGCTACACACAGCTGAAACAACACCACACCTTAGAAAAACAGATCTTGCGTGGCTTAATTTTGAAGAATCTCACTGTCATGTTACTGTGGACTGCTTTTAGTACTGCAGTTCACTTTTTTCTTTAGCCAGGACTAAAGCAGATTGTAAATAAAATAGAATTCCACACTAACCCTGCAAAGACCACCTACAGACAAACCTGCCCCAGGCAATCCAGAGAATTTTGTCTGTCTACAGTTGTTATACAACAAAATGTGATCATGCTGCCCAGACACAGCATGCCAGATGCCAGCAAGTGTGGTTATCATTATTCCAAATGCTGTATGAACAGAGCTTCTCCTAGGAATTGTGATCCCCATCATGCAAAAGAACTGTCTTCTGCATTAATTAGATTTCTGAGAAGAATTAACAAAAATATCTGATAGTCTTTCTTGAGATTCCTCAAGGCTTTTTAGAACAACACAGTCAGCTCTCCTGAATGTTAAAATGAACTTCAACCCCCTTTAAAACTGCAGTGGAATTCTACTGGAAAGGAAAACCAGTTACCTGTGATCAATGACTGTGACATCAGAAGCAGGGATCCCCAGCACACAACAACTCTGTTCCAGCTCTTTCTTACGAATCTCTCCTTGATTGTAATAATTTCCTGAAAACAGCAAACACAGCAACACCATCTGACTCAGTTTAGGTTCAGATCAAGGGGTCCAAACAGCTCAGCATCTTCTTCCTTGTTCCATTCACAGAGGAAATTAAGGCAGAACTGAAAAGGCCAGACTGCAAGAACTTAGAGAGGCAAAAGAAGAGAGAAAACCTAATCAAGATAAAGGCAGTTGGGAAAAGTTGTAACAGAGATCAACAACTAACAGGGAAATGGGATTCATCATCTTAAAACATTGGCTCCTTCTTCACTGAATTATTTTCTTCTCATCTTGCCCTGACATTCCCTTATTTTTTCTTGGCATCAGCCATGCAAAGTCCCTGCCAGAGCTGTGATGCCCCTTCCAGAATGCTGCTCTATGCAGGGCAATACTTGCAACTCAATTTTAACTTTGAAGTAATAAAATGAAAAAAATACAGTTGAGTATTAATGTGTGGTTCAAGTCTGTAGTCAGCTGTCTTGAATTAGACCAGAACTTTTTATTGTTGTGGGTGTGAGTCATCTAAATCTAGCATTGCTCTGGAGCAGTGTTGCAATCTGAGCCATCTCTAGCAAGCTTTGTACAATTTTCAAAGAGGGAAAGAGTAACTAGAAGGAAAAAAGCCTCTTCCCACAGCCTGTGACTGAATGACTTTGGGAGACTGACAGTGACTGGCTGTGGGATGAACCCTGGATTGCAGCTGCAGCTGCAGCAGAGTGAACTGAAGGCTGCAGCTTGTCTGGAACCACTGAGGGAGCACAAGAGGGTTCATTTCAGAGTGGTTCTTACCAGGCCATTCCCAACACAGTGCTGGGAGGAAACAGCTTTTGCTGCAGTGCAGTGTCACAGCAGAATGCAGGTGATGCTTTATCCAAACACTCCCAGCACTCCCAAAATCCCTGACTTGTGCTGAACTCAAAGAAACAGCTCCACAGCTGCAGAAATGTGTCAGGACATCAGGAGTGTGTCAGGGCTCACCAGAAAGAATGGGCAGCTGTTGAGAGCAAGCCCAGCTGAATAAGCTGATGCTGCTGGACCTCATCCATGGAGCACTCACAACAGAGCCAGCTACTACAGAGAGCAAGGCACATTTAGACTGAGTTATTAATTCAATCTAAGATTATTCAGTGTGTCAAAGACTGATTTCTTTTTCCCAGTGCTGTAATTCTAACTCATTTCTAAGTCAAATTGATTGATAACTGAAAACTGCAAGTACAATGGTTTTTAAGTAATGATTTTGTCTCAGTGTTAACAATTTGCAGTGCCTTTGATCAACTCACTTGTCATCATCAATCACTCAAACAATGAGAGGATGAACCATCTGAATCACCCACAAGACTAATGAGAGGCTTTTAAAATAAAGATCTCTTAGCTCATAAAGGTGCTCTCCTCTACATTTCCTTACAAGTGAGAAAGTACCTAGAAGGAAACAGCAAACACACTGAATGTGTCATGCCACTGAATCAGGAGTAAAGAGAAAAGAAAATTCAACAAAATAAACAGAAACACAACATTCTTTGGAAAGTTCTCTACCAGCAGCGGTGTATTAGTCCCCAAAACTGAAATGGAAGAGTTGCCCTTCAGTGATCTCCCCACAGCTGTGGAGAGGCCAAAGGGGATGCACAGACCCCTGTCCCTCAGCAGAGACAATGAAAACTCTGAACTAAATCTTGAACGGGAGGTGCAGAGCCATCAGTGAAGGCACCAAAGCACTGGGTTTCAGCAGTTCAATCCCTGTCTTCTCACCCGGGTGGTCTGTCAGGACAGAAAGCTCTGGAAATGACAGAAATGCTGGCAGTGAACTGGCTGGAGCTGCCAAAGGCACAGGGGGCTCTTTCCCAAAGCTAAGCAGCTCTCAGTGGGAGAATTCTGGTACTGCAATATGGTCTGAAAGATCAAACAAACGAGGCTGTTCCTCATGCACAGAAACCTGAACAATGCAATACCTGCTCAGGTTCTGCAGAACAATCTGGAGCTTCAGCAGATCATGAGAAGAATACAAAAGTGTCATGTGCTGTGAAAAGTTCTTGTTCTGGGCAAACAGTGGAGCCTGTAAGAATCTCTCCACTACACTCAGCCCCAGCTGCAGTGCTGCTTCCAGTTTTTCATCACTGCCCTTCCAAAAATTACATGAACCAAAGGAAGAGTCCAAGAGAGAGTGATGAGAATAATTAGAGGTTTAGAAAACATGATCTGTGAGGGAAGACTGCAAGTAATCAGGTTGTTTAGTCTGGAGAAGATAAGGCAGAAGAGGCAGATAACAGTCTTAAAATATGTAAGAGGCTGTTACAAAGGGATACTCTGATTTCTATGTTCCTGTCAGGCATGAAAAAATAAACAAACAAGCTTAAATTACACCAGTGACTCAGGAAAAAGTGATTTGAGGGAAAGCTAAAGCAGCACCGACACAGACCCCACAGGCTGAGGCACCTCCCCGGACATCCTGGAGAACAAACATTTGTCTGCAGCAAACGAAGACACATCGCTGCTGCCTCCAGGTCAGCGCTGATGGACAGCCCGGCCTCGCATTCCCTTCCGGGCTATTGTGCCATGGTCGGATTGCAACGCAAGTGCCGCTTTAGATTGTTACAGTGGATGTATCGCGACATTAAAACTGCACCATCCAAGCAAGTCTCCTGCAAGACAACAGAATCCCAGGGAGATGCCAAAAGGCCGCGCTGAGCAGCACCTTTGACAGCTCACTGACACCGCCACGCAGCCTGAAGGCGCCTCAGCGTCCCGATTTTCAATTTGAGCACGTTCCCCTCCGTCCCCTCACGCCACGCTCTTGGAGAGGAGAGGGGAGGCGAGGGACGGGGAAAGGCAGGCGATGGCCGCACCGTGCCTCGGTTTCCCCACAGCGTCAGGGCGCGAGGCCACGCCCGCGGGGAGCCACCGCGGCGGCCTCCCCGTGCCCCGGGGGACGGCGGGGATGGAGGTGCGGGTGCGTGGGTGGTCCCCGCTCACCTGCGGAGCAGCAGAGCACGGCGGGGGCGGCCCCGGCGCTGCGCAGGCCGAGCAGGGCGGGGGCGAAGAACATGGCCTCGTCATCGGGGTGCGCCGTCAGCACCAGCGCGCGCCCGCCCCGCGCGCCCCCGCGGGACCCCGCGCGGCCCCGGCGCAGGCGGCGCGCGCCCCCGAGCAGCAGCAGCAGCAGCAGCGGCAGCAGCAGCGCCGCGAGCGCCGCCGGCGTCCCCCGGCACCACGGGCCCGCTGCCATGGCGACCGCCCCGCGCCGCCGCCGCGCCGCCGGGAAACGCCGGCCGCCGCGCGAAGGTTCCGCCGCACCAAAGGGTCCCACCCTCCCCAGGGCCCTCCCGTCCCCGCCTCGGGGCGGGGCCGCTCGGCCGCTGCCGCGGAAACGGGCCCCGGGGCTGTGCCACACCGGGGAAACGTGTCCCGCTCTTGCTGCTCCGTGAGGAGCGGGACCCTGCCCTGGCCAGGCCCGAGGGTGGGCACCGAACACCGGCTGCGCCCCTGGGCCAAAGCCCTGTTGACCCTGCCGGTGCCTCCACAGCGCTTAACAGGGAAAAAGTCGAGGTGTTCAGCGTGTGGTACCTTTTATCCCTGCTGTGGAAGAGACGTGGGTTAAGGGGAAGCTCCAAAGCCGGGCAGGAGGAGCTTGTCTTCAGACACGTTCTGTGGGCTACCCCCAGTGCGGCTGCACACGGGGGAAACTTTTGGGTATGGTTTAGAAGTGAAGTCACCCACTGGAGAAAGCTGCAGAGCAGAAGGAGACAGGAAGCATTAAAATAAACATGAAACAGTCAGTCAGATGCACGATGGCGTGGATACTTTGCTTTTCTTAACAGGCAAGATGGAAGACAAGCGTACAGGGCAATGGTGGAGAGTGGGAGCTGGGTGGGTTAAAGCACAAAAGGTGAATAGAGTTCAGAAGAGTTCTGAGGAGCAGCTCAGACCTCAGCAGGTGTATGCCTGACTGGTCTCCCCTGGCTCTTATTTGGACACCTTTAACTTCCAAGTGATTCCAAGGGAGAGTCATTGGCTTGTGTTGGGATTAGAGACTGTGAACATCAGCCTGGAGATGTGCCGTGTCACCATAGCGTGGCACTTTTAACCACTGTAATAACCCAACCCTTGGTACAACACGTGTTTGCTGAGCGATCCTGCTTGCCACAGGGTGAGCCCCAGCTTTTTTAGTCTGAACCAGTAATTGTGTGGGCACCCATCCTGCAAATGTGGGCACGACTTCTCCATTTAATGGAAATTGTGACCGTGAAGTATTCTAACCATGCCTAACGCTATGTCTTTCCCATAGTAAACCTGATTAGAGATTCATTGGTGATTTTAGCGCATCCTGAGTTGCACATTTGCACGTACGACGCCGTGCAGATTTGAAACTCCTGAGAACGCAGGGAACGAGTTACACACTCCTCATTCCGGGGGAGGAATGAACAGACATTTAACGAGATTCAAACCTCTCTCACATTTTCGGAAGTCATTCGTCGCCGGGGCTCGGGCCCGAGCTCAGGGACAGCGCGGGAAGCACCGCGGACGGGGCGGGAAGAGCCCTGCGGGACCGGACGGGCTCCGGGCGATGCTCCCGTGAGGGGCTCCTGAGCCCGCCTTCATCGGCACGGCCGCGGCCCGGGCCCCTTATGGGTTATTATCAATTTACATCGGGCCGGCGGGGACCAGCGGGGCGCTGCGGCTCCCTGGCGGTCCGAGCCCCGGGAGCCCCTCACGGGCCCGGCCCCGTTCGCCTCATGGCGGCCGCGCCCCCCCCCGGCCCTCAGCGGGAGGGGGAAGGAGCCCCTCCCCGCCGCACCGGCCAGCGGTCCTGGAAGGGGCATAGCACCCCGCCCTCCACCGCCGCGCTCTCCGGGGGGCTCTTCTCAGCCTGTTGCTGCCTGTGCCTCACCACAAACCGGCACAGCCTGAGGAAGGGGAGAGCCACCGTGGCCGGTGAAAGGTACGGAGCCGCGGCGCCGCGGCTTGTTCGGTATCTGGCAGGACCTGGCGGGAGGGGGCGGAGCGCGCGGGGCCGGGGGGAGGGGAGGCAAGATGGCGGCGGCGGCGGCGCTGAGGGTGAGGTGAGACGCCGCGCCCGCCCAGCCCCGCCGGGACCCGCCGGCACCCGCCGCCCGGGCCGCCCCCGCGCCGCGCCTCGGTAAGCGCGGGGAGCCCGGCGGGGCGGCGCGGGGGCAGCGGGCTGAGCGCCTCCGCTGTGAGGAGGAGGAGGAGGGGGAGGAGGAGGAGGGGGAAGAGGCGGGGGCCCGGCCATCCCGTCCTCCTCCCTCCTCACGGGGACGGAGCCCTGTGGTCTCCGGGGGGAGGGCGCTGGAGCCGGGGGTGCCCGTGGGGCAGCCGCCGGGGGTGCGGGGGCTTGGCGGATCAGGGCCGGGGGTGCCCGGTGCCCGCGGGGTTCTCCCCCATTGACACTGAGGGTGCGCGGGGGATGGCGGGGCACGGAGCGCTGGCCCTCGCTGGGAAGTTTGTGCAGAAATCCCAGAGCATCTCCGTGCTGGGTGTTCATCCTTGCGCTGTGGGCAGGAGGAGTGCAAGTTAAAAAAGAAAAACAAAAAAAAAAAAAAAATTAAAAGAAGGGTCAGTTCTTCAAAATCGTCCCCTCGGAGGCTCGGCCAGGAGCGCGGTGGTTGCTGAGGATGTGCTGCGGCCGCAGCTCCGTGTCGGGCGAGCATCGCTGTCAGTGCCGGGGAGTTGTTGCTGATGCTGACGCTGAATTATTCATATGGGACCTGTAAACATCCCCGGCTTCTGTCATCTCCGGGCTGCTGCAGGGCACAATGGAAGTGGCTTTTGCTAGAATTATTCTGACTTGATGGTAAAGAACTTCGTGCTTGCTGACTTTTCTGTACTTAGAAAGGCTGTGTGTATCGAGTTGGTTGCAGTGAGGCAGGATTCGAGGTGGATGTATGAACTGTCAGTGGTAGACAGGCTCAAGTAAGCAAGTAGATATTGTGAACAATCTGTTGTCCAAAATCTGCTTCTTCTTGTTTCACAGATATGGTTTTAACAAGTCTGTTACCTTTTAATTACTCTAAATATTGGTATAACCCGGGATAACTTATTACAGTGGAGATGTCTAGTCTTGATTGTGGCAGTATTCTTTTATTAATTTTCTATAGTTATGAAGTGTTTGAGCTCAGATAGGGATTTTTATCCTAGGCAGGATGATTTGAGAGATAAAATCCAGAGCAATTAGAACAAAAGCTGGTGTTGGTAAGTGGGATGGCACAGTGTAAGTGCCTGAAGAAGTGGACACAATTATGTCACTGCACACAAGGACTGTGCAGCTCTGTTGCAGTTTTGCACTGGAATTTTATTGCGCAGAATGTTGTTATTCCTGATTAACTAAACAACCTTGACATTTGGAAAGGAAGTCTGGAATATTTGAAGTGGATTTCTAGTTAGCTGAGATGTGGTGTCTTGTGTTGGGGGATGAAAGGGCTTCGTGCTTAGCTCAGGGATTCAAAAGTTCAGGGGAAAGAAGCCAACTGCAGTGACCCTTTTTTGTGAAAGCGTGGTTAATTTTTTCTTTACGTCGCTTTTCTTTGTGATATGGTATGGGCTGCTGAAGAAAGAGAGTTCTTTTGTGATTTATATGCAGGGTAACTCGTTTGAAATACACTGTTTGATGTTGGTCACTAAAATACCTAAACTTGTTGCTGAAATGTGGGGAGGAGCAGCGTTTTGGAATCTTCTTTCTAGGAGTGATAATGTGTGCTTTTTAACGTGGGGAGAGGATGGTACAAGTGTTTGCTTCCACGTGTGTTGCTTCTTAATCATTGCAGCCATCAATTCAAGGTAGCTCTCCAGACTGAAATGACATGCACAGAATCAGAATATATTCATTTTGCTACATTGTGCTGCTGCTGTTTTCTTTTGAATACACTTTGTCTCCTACAACCGCTCGTTTTAGTCGCTCTTTCAGGGCAGACATGTTTTCCATTGTGATCTAAAAGGATCTACAAAACTCTCTAAAAACCTGTGGTAGAAGTAGGGAGGGACCCTAAAGCTCCTTTCCAATTCCTCCCTCAAGTCCCTTTCCACAGCCCTTGTGCTCCTCTGACTGCATCTTCTGAGTTATTTCATTTCTCAGTTGTAGCATGAATGAGAGATGCTCGCAGGGAAGGGAGGCTGCCTCTGCTTCAGCTGCTGTTAAATGCATGAAAGCAACTGAAAAAAATCATCTGTAGTAGAGAACAATATTTCCTATAAAGAAGAAATTTATACTCTTTCAAAGCTCTCTGCAAAAGTTCTGGTGAAATGTTTTATTCCTCTATGTGGCCTTTTGCCTACAAAATGATTTAAATGAAGGTTTTCTTGGCTGATTGGAAAGACTATTTAGAGTTCTGGTGTGTGTAGTGACTTGCATTGAAGATTTTTACAATTGTGGAGCTGGAAGGGGTCTATTCCTCGTGCAGGTGCAGGGCAGCACAGAACAATCTCAAGAACAGACCTGTAACCAGACAGTGGTTTCATAATGCAAGCAAACGTTTCCTGGATGCCAGGCTTGAACTCTTCAAGTCATTTATGTTCTTTAGTCAAATCTGAATCAGTGTTTCTATCCTGGGCTATTAACTGCACATGGTACCTTCCCTCCCTACTGCAACTGGTCCAGACAAAAATTCTGACCTATGCAGCACTGCTGTCTGTAAATATTTACTTTGTGATACTTCTAAATCATGCAGATAGCCAGGACAGTGCTGAATGTATCTTCCATTTCAGTGTCTCTCTCCTTCAGCCATTCTCCCTCCAGTAATGAATTTCTGTGAGGTTCCTTTCCCTTCCATGCTCCTTCAGTGAGGTTCCTTTGGTTCCTTTCCCTTCCATGCTCCTTCAGTGAGGTTCCTTTCCCTTCCATGCTCCTTCAGTGAGGTTCCTTTCCTTCCATGCTCCTTCAGTGAGGTTCCTTTCCCTTCCATGCTCCTTCAGTGCTCTCCCAGCCTCTGTTGAATCCAGCCTGGGCCTGCTGGGGCTCTGCTCAGTGAGCTGTGTGAGACAGAGGGCTCAGTTTTACCTTGGAGCTGTGTTTCTTCCCAGTATCCTGAGAGATATTCCCATGTCCTTGCCCAGCTCTCCATCTAAACCACTCATAGGGTTGTCCCTCCCAGACTGTCTTGATAGACCTTCTTTTTTTCTCCAGGCTCGAGGAAGATGTTGGTCTATGTGGTTTTGAAGTCAGCAACTTTACCTCCTTAGGATTGCAAAGGTTATTGCAAAATTTAAGGTACTCTCTTGGTACAAAGATGCATCAGCTCTCTCTGAAAAATCCTATTGTTCATAACTTTCAGCAGTAAAAGAAAGTAGAAATAAATGTTTCATGCAGATGGATTACCCGGACAAACTGTTGAAAAATTCTGTTCATGTTGAGTGACTGCTCTTGGGTAAAACTGAAAATGAAAATACAGTCACAAAGGTGTTAAGGAAAAGGACACCTATAAAGGAGAAGGGATGATGTTGAGTGTAAAATATGCTTTACTTGCTTGTGCCTCGTGCTGCAGGGAAAGGACATTTGGGTAATTCTCCTTTGTGTCCTCACCGTGGCAGAGAGCTCTTGTCCTGTGGGAGCTGCAGACAGCCCAGAGCATTCCCTGCCTGTGGGGCACAGAGCTGCACTGAAACTCTGCTGGGCTTCCTGGGCACAGCCCGGGGCTGCCTGCGAGAGCAAACGCTCTCCTGGAGGGATTAAAATGTGTTCACGTTTCAGGGAGCACAGCTAACAAATGTGAATATAAATCAGCTGCAAACCCGACTGATTCCTGTCCTGTTTGTCAGTGTTACAGAGGTAACACACAAGTTCATGACAAGTTCAAGTGCTGCTCAGCAGACGAGGCAGGTATATGATTTCAGGTCTGCTGCACTCTTCACCTCATTAATGGTATTTTGGGGCAAAATGATGAATTACTGTAAGTCAAAAAGTTGTATATACCCTATAGAGTTTTGTCTCATCAGGTTCATATTTTTCAACTCTTGTTCTGTTTTAATTCTGTCTGAAATGTTGGATTTGCAGAGAAGGGCTGTTTGCAAAGTGGGAATTAAATCCCATATAATCATTGTAACTTCATGGTTTAGCTGTCTTGGAATGTTGTATCCAGAACCTGGAACAATAAATGTCACTTACTTGTTCCATTTTAGCCTTTATTTGTATAGGTGCTGGTGTTTCTCTATGGCCTCAAAGATCAGACTTAAGCAGATCTAGAACCTTGAAGTTCTGGTTGGTTTTGGGTTTTGTTGCTCCAGATCTAAAAGGTTATTTATTTATACCACTCATAGTTCAAGATCTTTTTCATTCCCTGCCTGTTTCTGTGACTTGGAGGCCCTTGTACCAGTCCCAACTGGAGTTATATCTTTATATATTGTTGCATTTCCTGTGAAATAAGTATCTTAAATGTAATCCTAAATGTAGTAGCAATAAACTTTGTTTCCAGGAGGCCCTGGTGCATTTCCTGTGGAGTATCAGAATGGACCAAGTCATTGTTCTTAGATACAGTTAAAAAATGTTATTTTAGCCTTTCTGTACTTTTTAGTTAAAATCTTGACTTGATTTTATCTGAACCCAGTCAGCTGAGGGGAATTATGAGGCTGATACTTGGTTTGCCCTGACCCTTTCTTTAGAAGTGTTTTTTCTTACAATCCATCATAGTTTGTGGATGTAGTCAGTATGGACTAGTCAGGTTATATTTCCTTTTCCAAACCAAAGCTGCTTTTAAAAGCTGTCACTGCAGATCCACTTTTGATAATCAGTGAACTACAAGAAGATCCTGAAAACTTGAAACTGTGACCACAGAATTTCTTGGCTGTTAGGTGATGTCAAAAGGAATTTTACCTGCAGGTGGATTAACAGTGAAGGAATAAATTCATGTGTAGGAGCTGTTCTTGAGCTGTCTACACTTTCAGACCAAAAAAGGAGAAGAAAAATGGTTGTTCTGAGAGAATATTTTATGCACAGTGTGTGATGCACATGAAGTTTGAGGTATGGCTATTTCTAAGTCATAGGTGAAATGTGAGGAAAGAGGTGAAATGGAGCAAACCTCAGTGAGTTGTTGGACACTTGTGAGTGAGGATGAGTTGCTGAGGAGGGTTTTTTGCAGTTCTTATCTCTGTGGTTTGTGTAGCACCTCTTGAGTCTCTTGCCTGCTGCTCTGGAGGATGCCTGGGCTGGTTTCTGTTTCACATTGCAGGTTTCAGGGTGAAGTTTGAACGCTCCAGTTGATGTTTCAGAACCAGTGGAATTACCCTGTGCCAGGGATAGGGCCCTTCAGAAGGGGTGAGGGAGATGTCTGGGGTTTGGGAACTGCTGGAGTCACCTCAGAAAAAAGCTGTTTCCTCTTGGGAATGTGAATCCTTCCCTGAGCAGTGTTTGGGCTCTGTAGGGTTTGCTTTGCACATTCAGTTCTGGAGATTTGGGTTCTTTGGCTCACAACATTTTTTTCATGGTGTTCATTAACTGTGTGCTATTTACCATATTGGGACAACCAGGAATCTGATGTTCCTTGGAAAATGTTTTTAGGAAAGAAGCTATCTTTGTTTCTATGACATACTTTTAAAAGAAGAAAACCCTGTAATGTTTGTACCCTTCTCAGTTTGAAGTCATCGCTCTGTGGTATTTTTAGTCAAGGAAATGTCTACATCCTTAATTTCCATTTCTGAAGGGAGGACTTCCTCCTACCTCTTTTGGCTGGTTTTGGTGTTCTTGTGACCCTCCTTGGCAGAAGAGATCTGGATAAGCTCCATGGCAGGGTGTAAGAGCTGTTCCTCCATGAAAATCCAGGAGGAGCTTTCCTCCCTCAGGGATTCTCTGGATCCCAGGGTGTTATGTGGTAACTTCTGAGTGGATGCTGGAGATCTGGACTTTTATTAAAAGTGGATGTGCTCAGCATCTCTCTATTTTTATTTTATTTTTTGATAGGCAAGTGGGTAATTGATCAGAAACTTCCAAAGATGTTGATATGTGATCTTAGTTTTTCCTGTTATTTCCCTCCTATAATGCAGCAAACTTGTGTATGGCCTGGGCCCTGAAATCGTGTATTAGCAACTTTTCTTTGAGATCATAAATTACAGGAGGGATTAAAATAGAATTTCCAGGAGAGGAATATCTTGTCAGCTGAATTTGATCAACCCCATTTTGGTAAGCAGAAATTCTATTTGTATTTGTAGCAGGAGAGAGAGAGAGAAGGAAACTGTTATTTAAGATGAAGTATAACAATGTGATCCTGAGATTTGGCAAGAGCTTGGATGTAAATTACATGTGTAAGGATACAACCAATTTTCACCTTTGGAATGGCAACAAAAATTGCTTTGAATGACTCTTAATTGCTCATTTAATATTTACTGTTCAAAAACTATTACTTGAAGTACTTTAAGCAGCTGGTTACCTGTGAATGGGGAATCTTTTCCTATTAAAATATGGAGTATAAAAACCTATTTTAATTTTTTGGCTCCCTTGATGGAGATGGAAAAGTCTTCCTAGTACAGAGTCAGTGTGACATCTTGAATTGACAGCTGTAATGCTCCTTAACTTGTGTCACGTCTGTAATTGGCTAAATTCAAGTTTACCATGTGTCATGGAGAATATGCCAGGCACTGCAGAGCTTTGGATGTTCAGAAATGAGATTATATTGTACATTAATGGAAATTTCAGGGCTTGAGAAGGGTTGCATTCAGATGTTTGGGCTTTTCTTAGCATCTATTTTTCAAATACTCCTGTTGGTTGATTTATATGATGTTAATAATTAATGGGGAGGATGTTGTTCAGTGCTGGTAGTAAAACACAGCCTTACAGATGTAACTTTGGTACTGTATTTCTAGAAGGGATAGGAATAATGATTTTTCCATCAATAACTTTGTGAGTAGAGGGAGTGCAACTGAATGAGATTAAAGTTCTTGGGAATTTATGGTGTATTTGGGAATTTATGGTTCTGTCTGTCACAGAAGAAGAAAAGGCATTTGCACATGTGGAATTGTCTTGGAAAATTCAGCAGTGAGTTGTTCTCCACTTGGAGAAAATACATTCATTGTTTCTGTTCATTCCAATAGCATATGTCCTTGTGCTTTGACTGCAAGCTTTTGAGAATTCTGCAGCATAAAACTGAGTGAAAAAAGAGTGAAAGATTAGAAAAAGTGTGGAAGAGGCCCTGAGCTTTGAAGATGACGCCTTGTTCTGCAGCAATGGGAAGCACAGTACTCTGGGGCATATTTAAATGACCATTACTCAAGTTGTCTTTAATTTTAGTTTTGACCTTTGAACATTTTTTTTTGCTTGTAGCACACAAAAAATTTTTCATCTTTTAGAGGGTATGCCCAGCAGATCTTTATAATTTGCAGTTCATCTCATCTGTAAGCTTGGCCACTGTAGCTGGAATACAGGTCCTTCAGTTTGAAAGCACAGAATTATCTTAAATCTGTCCAGGCATCAATATGATTATTGATGGGTGGGTTCTTGAATGAAAACCTTCTGGTGGGTTCTTGAATGAAAACCTTCTACCTTTCAGGATTGTCCTATCTATTGATCTTGTAGCTTCCATCCCATCCCAATTTGCAGAATTTTCTAGTCAGGCTTCAGGATTGACACAAATCAGTTTGAACCTTAACTTCTTCACTTTGTCACTAAATTTTGCCATCTGAATCAATGTCATTTGGCTTTGCTGATGAGTGGACACTGAGGAGTGACTGAAGGACTGATGAGTGCTCAGGCAGTGTTTGGTGATTTTTTTTTAGGGAAGATTTTCTAGACTGTTAAGGCAGTGTGAGCTTGCAGCCCTACTGGAAATGTTCTGAGCACAGGGGTTTCAGATGGGAGATGATACTCAGCCTTGTACTGTGACCAGTAGTTTGAAGAAATAACTTTTTCTGTGGGATTGGACCCACTGAGCTGTTTTTGAATGGGCATATTAGTGTTTTCTGGTGTATGGCATATCCCCAGGATGCAGAGTTGATATTTTTGTTTGGGTGTCTGAACAGGTTAATGATTACCTGGTAAAACAAAATACTACTGGGAAGATTTGTTTTGCAAAGCTAGCAATACACTGAATGGTTTTGCTTATGTGACTCCTGATTTGTAATTTTGATTTGTTCTATGCCATTTGAAGCATTGTGTCTTGAAGGGTCTGTAATTCCTGAAGTCTGGTCAGTGTGATTCAATAGGCTGGTCCATAAATACAGCCTGATTTTGGTTTTTTCCATGAGGTGGTTTCATTACCTTTTGATGAAGTGAAATCACAGAAATAATTATTCACAAGTATTGTTGTCATGCCTTGGATAAGGCCTTTCTGACCAACTGCTAAAACACTCCCTTCACTCCTCATCCTCTAGCCAGAGTAAACTTTGAATAAATATCCCTGAATTCATTTTGTGATTCATTGTAGATCCCCTGTGCAGGGCAGAGCCTCCCTTGCTCTGCCATGGGTTGGTTACATCAGAGCTCAATTTACTAAAGCTGCTGATTTAAAAACAAAATCCCCCAACTCGGGTTAGACTGTAATCTCATTCTTTGCACTCTTTATATCACATTTAGTTTGCTCAAAAACAAGATGAGGAAAATTCCCGAAAGGATGTGAAATTTAATTAGCAAATGTCGGTTAAGCACTTCAAGATGGCACGAAAATGACTCTAAATGCAGAAATGTCAGCTTGTTTTGGATAGCTGAAGGAAAACCAAGTTTCCCCGTGAGACTGGTCTTTTGTCCATGAAGGTAAGAGTTGGAGACAGGATATTCCAGCAAGTGGAGCAGGTGACTGCCCTGCCCTGGGACAGCTGCTCTCAGGTCTGTGTGGCCACACAGTGAAGGGCTTTGGGGAACTGCCCTGCTAAAAATAGTCCCAGTTTTTTAACCTGCTGTGTTTTTCCAAGTAAGAACTGCTTCACTCAGGCAGCGCCTTCAAAGTGCTGCAAGAATCGAGTCTTATTTCTGATTCAGACTTTGACTATTTCCTGGGGAGTCTTTGATAGATTTTTTAACCTTTCTGTGACTCATTTTCCCACATGTCTGCTGAAGATAGTTTGTACTTCTGCTTCTGAAGCATTTTGAGTTCTGGAGATCAAGCTGAAATTACGCCCTGATTGTTGCCATTATAATATTCAGTTCCAAATTATTTCCAACTTACTCAAAATCCCCTGCATATGGTGAACCTAAGTGTGAACAGTAGCTTTTAAGGGAATTCTGAATAGGATCTGTTCAGTAGTTTGAGCTGGCCAAAGACAGAAATATCATCATACCTTTAGAAATAAACATTGTTAAATCATTTCCTTGCCCGAGAAGCTCAAATTAACACAAGGCCAAGTATCTCTTCACTGTTCCTGAATCCATTACTCTTGTCTTTGCTTTTTCTCCCCTGGGTGTCTTCCCTTAACTGCTTCTTTTTTGATTCTTTACTCCTATGTGTCCTGTAATTTTTTTTTTTTTAATATTATCCATTTGATGCTACTGGGTTTCCTGTTTTGCTGTAGAGTCTGGGAGTGTCAGTGAAATGGGACATTATAGCACAATTTCTGGCTTCTGAACTGCAAAACAAGAAATATTTCTTTCTGCCCCTTCTAATTGTCAATATTTGATGAGACAGACAATTTGCCAGCCTGGTTGGCAGCTGTATGAAAGTATTCATGACCCAACTTTATCTTTGTGAGACATGAGGCAGAATTCCAAAGTCTCTAACAGCTCTTTTAAACATTTGTATATTTAACCTCTGAAATTTGCAGAATAGTATGAAAAGGTACAAAAATACCTGTCTGAAAAATAGAATTTTGCTGTCATTGAGCAGGGTTGGAAGCTGATTTCTGGTGTTGTAACTTATCAGGGGTGCTAAAAATGAAGATGAGCAGTCTCTGTTCTGGCAGGGGAGAGGAAAGCAGTGCAAGGATCAGAGAGGCAGAGAGAGTTAATAAATAGTGAGGAACTTTCCAGGAGGATTCTGGTTGGCTTTGGGTAGAGCAAGAGGAGGTTTGTCATGACTAATGAAAGGATACAGCAGGGAGGAAAGCCCGGATGAGGTTGTTTACAGTCTGCACACACAGTTACAGTTTTATGCAAAAGGATGGCTGTATTTAAACATAATCTGGATGTATGGAAATTGGAGAGGTTACAGCAGGAAGCTGGCACTGCCCTCACTGCCCAGGAACTGGATTGATGAAGAATAATCAGTGTCTGCTGCAAATGTGTGAGCAGATGCTGAAGAGAGAGAGACAGATGCTTTTGGCTGACAGGTCAGAGGTTGCCTGCAGAGAAATAGGAGGGGAAGTCAAGCACCTCCATCCCCAACTGCAGACAGGGAGAAACAAGCAGAATATCAGTGGTAATTCTGCTGGCAAAATTGGGAAAAAATCCCTCCCCTCCCAGCAGAGAGGATAAACAAGCTCATGCTGTAGGAGCCTGGGAGATGAGGGGTCAGATCAGGAGAGTGTGCAGGCATGTGGATGTGTCTAGCAGGAAAAGGAGGCTTAGAGGGAGGGAATATTGTACTTCAGTGTCATTTTACATGTTTGTACTCCAGGATTGATTTTATCTTGAAAGAAATGAGATCCCATGCTGGATCCCCATCCTTTAGTTCCCTCCCCACCTTGTAATTGCCAATATGTGACCACATGTTTTCCTCTGCTGTTACCCCCCTTATCTCTGCTGCTGTTTTGCCAGTTCCCTCAGGGGGGAGGAAGAATGGTCCCCCACCTCTGATAACTTCATGTTTTCTTTTTTTCCTCTCTGTGCTTCTCACCTCTCATATTTACCATGATTGTAATCTGTACTGCTCCTTGTTGCCTTCCTCTGCTGGCAGCTTTCATTTATTCCCCTTTTAAAAAGATTCCTCTATGAACATGATCACACTTGCAGTTTTCAATTGGAAAGTCATCAGATTCAATGTTGTCCTATCTAGTATGTAAAACTTGTAGTTATCAGGGGGTTTAGGTTGACATTTTTGGATGGATGCAGGATGCTCATTCTTGTACTCCATGCCCTCTCTCTCATCTTTCCACGTCCAGTGCAGAATCTGGAGAGATGGTCAGGCCCTCTCACTGCAGTTGGTTGTGAAAGATTTCAAGATAACCCCAACCTAGCACTGTGTCCACTGAGCTTGCTGTGAATGGAGAAATGGCTTTTATAGCATCATAGAAAGTGAGCATGGCTTGAACTTTCAGCACCTGGGTTAATGATCAACTTGGGGGTTTGACTGAATATTGTGGGAATAAGGAGCAGATGGAGCTTGACAGAGAGAAACTGGGAAGGACCTTCAATCATGCAGTGGTTGACCTATATTTGTGTGGGATTTCTTTCCTGATCCCCTCTGCATCCCCAGATTCTTCAGATCTCTGCACATGAAACTGCTGAGGGAGCAGAGGTTGGGGCATCAGCAATTCATCAAACTGAGATTTGTGTTTCCATAACCTTAAAGTGTTTGAGCATCTTTATATCATGGGGCCAGTTCATTATTGATGAGTGTGCCCCAGCCTGTGACAGGAGGAGTTATCCCATCAGCAAACATTGGATGGAGCTGACAGCTCCGTGCCAGAGCTTTCATTCCTGTGAAAGTCCATGTAAGAAAGGCAAAGCAGAGGTTTTCTCTTGCTGGGGCTGGGCTTTAGGGGTGCTGTGGAGTGCTCAGGGACAACTCTCTGCTCTCACAACGTGTGCAGCTGAACCTGCTGGCTTTGTGACACTGTGCCTTGATTAAATGGAAATCATATGACTCAGAGCCATTAGACCATCACATAGCAGGTAAAGCTGTGCTCCAATGAATGCAGTGTGAATGATGAAGTATAATAAATGTTAATGGTGAAGCATTCTGTTACAGCTTGTCACTTGGATATGAATTATAGGTACTATAATAGATGTATAGCTACTATAAATAGATGTATAGCCACTCTAGTGTACTATAAAGCACACTACTAGTGATCTGTAGTATTGCTTTGAAAGAGAAACTGTTGTCTTTTTCTGTGATTTTTCATAGCTGAAAATCAGGTAAATGTAAATTTGTCTCATTATTCTGGTAGTCCAACATGTAAAGCTTTGTTTGATGGAGAGTTAAGGAGGAAAAATCCCCTGACCAGAACAGAAATGTTAAAATATTACAGATATACTTTAAGATCTGTTTGTATAGCTTGCTTTTTGCTGAGCTGGTTTTGCCTATTGACTGATAATGGAAAATGCAGTTTATAGGTGATGTCTGTGAAATGCTGTGGATTAATGTGCTGTGAAATGTAGCCATTGAGGCAGAGATCAACAGTTTATTTGAAGGTCTGATGTGTCTGCTGGCTCTGGGCAACAGGTTGAGAATTTGCTCCACATCTGATAAAATTCTGGATTTAATACACAGGCTCCTGGAATTGCATCTTTTGAACTATCAGAGAAAAATATTTTCTGTTTAAAATATATTTATGTCCCACTTTTTTGCTTGGAGCCATAATTTACCCACTCAAAACACTGATGGGGAGCAGGATTGAATCAGTTTATTTGGATCTTCAGCAGCTGGAGCTATAGCCAGCCTCAGGCATGCTCAGACCTTGCTAGGGAACTTGTCTGGGTTTCTGCAGCATTCAAAATCTTTCCCCAATCAGTTTGCAGCTCAGTGTTTGCTCTCCATCTGCAGCTGGAGAATGCAGCAGAGGCAAAGTAGCCATTGATTGTCAACTAAGCAGGATTGTTTTCAGGCTTTGTAGTAATACTCAGTTTTTGGCATCCTGTAGGAGCCAAACTATGCTGGCATTTGAAGCAGAGCTGCTTTTCTGCTTTGTGAGTGCCTTTTTTCCTGACTGCTGGAGTTGAGCTGCTGTTGGATGGTTGGTGATGGCATTCAGGGCCTGAATAAAGCACTGGGATTTGGTGGACTGTAGGTGACACTGAGTGCAGCCCTAAGACCACCTGCATCTGAAAGCCACCAACATGGAATCCAAAAACTTTGTAGAAGAAACAAAAGTAAATTTCATGTTGTGCTAAGGAACTTCACTGTAAATGCAGAATCCAGCTATAAACTTATAAGCTCTTTAAAATTTATTTAAAGTGACCTACTTTTCTTATCAAATTCGAAGTCAACTGGTAAAAGGATGTATTCCGACAATATAATCCTCAAATCTTTGTGTAGACAATGCTGACACGTCTCATTTTGAGCCCATTTAAGACCCCGTTAACATGTTTCAGACCGGAGTAACCTATTAAATAAATACATCAGGAAAAAGCTTTTACTGGTAATGGTTGTTTTGCTTAGGTGACTATGGCTGTAATGTATTGTGAGTACATCTGGTACTTCAGTGCTTATCAGCGATCTTTTTCCCTTTAGGCGGTTTCCTAGAAACATGATTGCTTGCTGGTCTTGATCTCACAGCTTTGTGGAGACTCCTTCCCTGATAATGTCAAGTTCAGGCTACCCTCCGAACCAAGGAGCTTTCAGCACGGAGCAGAGCCGCTACCCGCCCCACTCTGTGCAGTACACCTTCCCCAGCACCCGCCACCAGCAGGTAAGGGACACCCGCAGCCTGGGCCTGCACTTCAAGGGCTTGCCCTGCCAAAAAGGGATTCATTCTGCTTTTTAAACCAAGAGAACACAACTCGTTGGCATTTGCCCTGCCAAAAAGGGATTCATTCTGCTTTTTAAACCAAGATAACACAACTCGTTGGCATTTGAAAACGTATCCATGTGCCCTGTTGGGAGAGCTGCGTAGTTAAACACTGGCGGGGCGGCTTCTGCTGTTTTGCTTTGCCCTCCTTGCCATTTATTAATATAAACGTCCTGGTTTAATCATTGCTTTCTCATGGTTTGAATAAATTCAGCAGGGGGTGTGTTCCTAAATTTCTGTAGCAGTATTGGGCTAGAATCTCTGTAAGTTAAGTGTGGTACTTGTCAAAATTCTCTGCAAGGTGGAGAATGTGTAAAAACTTGTATTACACTGATTTTTTTTCAGTGCTGCCAGCTGAGTTCTGCTGGCCAGAATGGGAGTAAAGGATTTCTAAGGATATCCAACTTGCTCGTTTCTGCCAAGCTTTTATTCTGCCATCCTGTGCTCTGTGCTGTGGAGGACCAGCTGTTGGCTTTACAACAGTTCAGGTTTCCCTCATTTTCATTACATTCTCCTCCTGCTGCAGATACTTTGGATGATACTTTCTTCTACTTCCGTGTTATCAAAAAGAAATTCAAAAACTGGAGCTTTTTGGCTTGCTCTGTGTTTATTTTTAGATAATTTATGAAAACTGCATCTCATGGGTAATGATCTATTACATGTCTTGTAGAGCTTCTCTTCAGTTAGTGCCAGCTGCATATAATTTTTTAAAGCAAGTCGTTGATCACACAAAAATACAAATAAATAATCTTGTACTTCACTTTGTAAATTGTAGCAATTGGAAGATGCATCTTGTGTGACTCTTAGTCCTGATTAGTAATGTCTGATATAAAAATGTCTTGAGGTGGTAACAAAAGAAATTGCCTCGAGGTTGTTCTCATTTTACCACTTTGCAGTTGGACGTGCAAGACTGATTTTAAAGGATGTTTTTGAAAGGCTATTCATCTGCTTGCTGCTGACTCATCCGTGTTTTGTTAGAAGTTGCTAATAAATTAGGTGGAATTCCTAGTATAAATATTTAGTCTCTTTAAAGTTTATTTAAACCTCGGAACTGCCATTCGCAAACATTTTTTGAGCAGGAATAAGACTTTCTCAATCTGGTGTCGCTCTGTATTCAAATCTTTGGAAATGATCATGGTCAGTGAATGCCTTTGTTCCTGCTAACACCAGAGGTGTTCCCCTCAGGAATTTGCTGTTCCCGACTATCGCTCCTCTCACCTGGAGGTCAGCCAGGCCACGCAGCTCCTGCAGCAGCAGCAGCAGCAGCAGCTCCGGCGCCGGCCCTCGCTGCTCTCCGAGTTCCACCCGGGCTCTGACAGGTGAGGCTGACTTGGAAGGGTGGGAGCTCCAATCTCGTGCCTGCAGCTGCTCTGGGGTTACCTGAGGACACAGAGTGGACAGCAGCAGGGAATCAGATGCTGGAGTTTACTTTCACTTTGCCAATATCTTCCTTGCCAGTGAAACGGGTCGGTGCATGGAGGATGTTGAGGGATGCTCAGTGTGCATCATCATTGCTGTACTGCTGGGAGGTTCAAGAAGGTTTTCAAACACTGCCAAGCATTCATTGAAGACCACTGAATGTTCTCTGAACATCAAACTCAGAGATTAAAATCCCACTGCAGATCAGAATAATATTAACTGGATTGTAGTAAATTAGCAGGAACATGCTTCTCTTTAGGGAGGAGATTAAAATATGATTTATGCCCTCAATTCTGTAGTGTGTTAGGCTGCTGGTTTTCAGTCATAAGTAAGTGTTAGGGCCTGTAACAACCTCTTCTTTTCTTGCACTTACTGCTTGTACAAACCTTCTTTTGCCTTGGACTCTTAGTGAGTATATCTGCTAGGAGCAACTTTATATGCAGGATTACTGCTGGAGGTTTATTTTGGCTGTAACTGACCGATCTGGTTCTGAACAAATACCCATGATGAATGTTATGTAAATACTGGTCTGGCTTAAAATCTCATTAGGATATTCCCAGAAATAACTTGATGATAGTGAAATCTGGGGCTCCCATATTGCCTTCATCTCATGTCAGCAAAATGTCAGTAAGGCTCTGTTTTAGTGCTGAGAATCACAGCAGCTTTTAGAGTTCTCAAAATTGAGTTTATAGCAGTAGTAAATCACACCCCCCCCCCCCCAGACTGTAAATTTGTAAAAGCTTATTTGGTAGTTCTGGCAAACTGCAGGAAACTGCTGCTGTCATCTCTTCAGTGGCACTTCATAGGAAGATGTTGAAGCATATGAGGGTCTTTTATGGGCATCCTGTGCACTGCACTGGGAGCACCAAGTGATAACTGTTGGGCATTTTTCTGAGAAGAAGGAGTCTTTAAATGACTCACGGATTGAATCAATGACTGCTTCTGTCACAGAGTAGCATTTTAGTAGAGATCAAGTTCCAAACAGACTCATGGCTCATCTCAAGTGTTCTGTGTATATTTAAAAATTATTTGGCTGCAAAAATTCAATAATGGAGCTGTTGTGGCCATCTTCAGTGAAATATAGTACTGTGTTTTTCTCATGGATTTTTGGTGGGTTTATAATTTGAATCAGAGCTTTGATTTGAACAATATCCTTGTAACAGAGCTGAGTTTCTTTAAGGTTGTTTAATGATAGGAGTGCCTTCAATTTGAGATTCAAGTTCACTTCCTCTTTTCCAATGGATTTTAACTGTTGTCCAATGGATTTTAACTGTTGTATTTTTGAAGTCATATTTAAAAAAATATTTCCTTTACTGTTTGGAAGGAGCTTCATCAAATGACATCTCCTTTAAAATTAAAAAGCATTGAAGATTCTTCTCATATCAAAAATGTATATTTGAACAGTTAATCTCTTCTGTTTAGGCCTCAGGAAAGGAGAACTGGATATGAACAGCAGTTCCATCCAGGTCCATCTCAGACAGATCATGATTCTCTGGAGTCTAAGCGACCACGTCTTGAGCAAGTGTCTGATTCCCATTTCCAGCGTGTCAGTGCAGCCACTGTCTTGCCTTTAGTGCATCCTCTGCAGGAAGGGTTGAGGTCTGCAGATATTAAGAAGGTAAAGCCATTTGCTGGTACAGTGCTGAAGGTCTAACTTTCTGTGTTGCTAATTGGATTTTTTATGTTAGGTAATTTTTTTTGTTTGTTTAGGTTTTTTCTATAATCCTAAAGATTTACTTTTACACCTTATCAGAAGCTGTGATCATGAGTCAGTGTTACTCTCTTACACAGTCTGACTCAAACACAGTAAACTAAATAGACTGGAATTCTGAGTTGCCACTACTCTCTTAAGTCAGTCAAACCTCAGTTGTAAAATGATAGTAGCATAATGCATGAAATATTTCTGCTTTTCAGCTGAAAGCTGCTGGCAAATCTACACAAGTCCATTTTTTCCTGTAATTAACATTGGGACTGAATAGTCAAAGTACTTCCTTCCACCCCCTTTTCCCTTCTAAGTATTTGAAATGAATCTGCTTATTTACATAACACTAATTATACTTGTCACTGTCTCATTTTGGCTAAATCTAGGACAATCTACTTTGGAGTGGGTATTTTCTATTTTAGATATTGAATATTAGAGCTAAATTCAAGAGAACTTCACATTTATAACCACAGCTAACTCCAGATGTGCTTTATCAGGCTGTTCATGATTATCTTCAAGAATATCCTCCTCAGTATAGGTGCAGTGTTGAGGAGTGGCTCACAAGTAACCCTCCCTTTAAAAATCAAAGTTACTGTTCACATTTATGAAGATCTATTTTAAAAGGAAAGTGTTTGGGTCTTATTTTGCTTTCAAGGTAAATATTGTAGTATAGTGTTTTTTAAATAAAACTTTGAAATTACAGTATCATAAAAGGTTTAGAGCATTATGAAAACTTTAATTGACTTCTCAACAGAGATATAGATAACTGAAAATTGTTGTTAATTCCTGGGTGTTTGGTTACTGGGCACTCATTCCCAAGTTATGACTGATTTCCTTTATCTCCTCTCCATCTCCTGTCCCCATGGAAGGACCCAGCTTTTGGAGGAAAGCATGAGGGACCATCTTCTCCAATTTCTGGTCAGCCTTGTGGGGAGGACCAAAATGCTTCACCTTCCAAGCTGTCAAAGGAAGAATTGATCCAGAGCATGGACCGCGTAGATCGCGAAATCGCAAAAGTGGAGCAGCAGATCCTGAAACTGAAGAAAAAGCAAGTAAGCACAGCAGGCACTGCTCTTGTTTTCTGCCAGTGAAAGAGGTGTTGAAAAACCTCATTTGGTGATGGTGATTTTTTTGGTTTCATGGATCCGATGAAGAAGTTGAAAAGGAAGAGTTATATGTGTGATTTTGTTTTAAAGAAGTTGGATGTCATGTAGTTTTAAATGTTTTTGAAAGCAGGAGAAAGCCACACAGGAACAGCAGCAGTAGATGGGTTTATATTTGAAACTGCTGTGAAACAAGGGCACTGTGACTGTAATTTCAGCTTCAGAGCTGCCTGCTGGCTGGGGGGAGGATCATCTTTCTTCTTTTACAGTCTGTGCAAGGGGAGAATCCCTTGCATGCATCTCCAAAACAAGAGCTTGTACAAAAGGCCCTGGATCATCTGCTTTCCTGAGGGCAAGAGATCCTCACATCTGGAGCTAAGGCCAGCCTTGGGGAAAAGTGCAATAGGAGGGGTGCAAATAAACACAGAGAGCAGAGAAATAAAGAAGGAAATATCACTTTGTTTTTGTATGGCCCTGGCCATGCTTTGCATCAGAGATCTGCACTTCAGCCACTGGAAGCAAAGGAAGTGTTTGCTGGCAGAAGTTGTTGCTTTCCCAGTAGCTGTTGTGGCCAAGTAAACCCACCCTTCAATCGAGGCATCTGTTAGTCATTGACAAAAACAAAGTCCTTGTTTCCTTTTCCTTTTCTGACTTTCAAAGATTCAGATAGAAAAAGTGCCAGCTTTACTCTTCTAGTTGGAACTCTGGAGGAAATGAGAGTTACTTTGTAGGATTTGTTAACTTGTAGGTCCAGGATAACAAACAGACCATTCTCAGGAGCTGGTGTGTTTTTATGGTCTGGAAGCATTTAATTATGTCTGAATTTTAATGAGCTGCAAAGTGACCTCCAGCAGAAAAACAAAAAAGGATGTCACTGAGTACCTGTTTGTGTGGTAAGGATGCTTATCTCTCTGTGCACTTTTCCACAAAATCAGCAAGTGCTGTGCAATTCATCTATGAAGGGTCATTTCTGCACATTTGTCTGTGATTTGACTTAAAAAAAACCCTACAAAGTTGATGTTGAAATAATTGAGCCCAGGTCTTAGGGCATTCTGCTAAAATTTTAGGGAATTCTTGCACAGCAACGTAGCACATTCTAGCCAGGACTGTAAAGCAGGATGGATCCCTGGTGTCAGAAGTTCTTTGCTGTATATTTGTGGCAGGCACAGGTGAAGGATATTTTAAAAATGAAGATGTCACTGAACCAGATTTATTTGATGTGAAAGTAAATCACAGCAGTAGATTTAGTAGGAAAGGTAGTAGTTAGCTAGGAGAGGAGTACAGGGTGGTTTTTTTGCTTTTTGTATTTTTTCTTTTCTTGTTTGGTATTGTAATAGTCTTGTAACTTTAATGCATGTGGAGTGGTTTATTTTTGCTGTGAAGTACCTTTAGAATGATCTCTGTGGCGTGTATTTTGTACCTTTTGAAGCCATAAGACAGCAGTTATGGTGACACTTGAACATCTACAGTGCAGAAAGGCAGCTCTGTGGTTTATTTCCACTGTGCAAGGGGAGGAATTATTTTGTGGTTTTCACTTGGTGTGAATGAAGGCCCTTTGACACACTTTGTGTGTTTATGTACTCATGGATTCACACTCCCAGATTTGGCAATTGGAGAATTTTAGTTTCCTCGTTCCGTTTTTCAAAGCTAATTATACTTTATTTTACTGGACACCTTTCTTGCTTTTTATAATATTATGAAATGCATGGGTTTTTTTGAACTGCAGAGGTCAGTTTCTGCTTTTATGCTCTATCAGCTTCCAGACTGGGAGATCAGAGTCGCTACTAAACAAGAGGAGGTGGCTCTGATGTAACTGTTCTCCAAAGTTGATACTTTTGTTTAAAGTTAAATAATGATAAGTTACAAAGTGACGGTGGCTTTAACTGTCAAGCTGAAACAAGTCTGATTCAAGGCAGGTGAGTCTTGTGCACAGGTAATTTCAGTTACCAATAGTACAAAAAATAGTCTTGTTATTGTCCCTGAGGGCGCTGAAACCATTTCATTCATTCCTTGTCAGTGCAAAGCGAAATAAGAGGCAGTGCTGACTGATCAGCTGCGTATTTTATCTCTGGTGACTAATTACTGGTGGGGGGAACATGGATGGCTGATTTTCTTTCTTTGGTCTCTTAGCAACAACTTGAAGAAGAAGCTGCTAAGCCTCCGGAGCCGGAGCGGCCGGTGTCCCCTCCTCCCGTGGAGCAGAAGCACCGCAGCATCGTCCAGATCATTTACGATGAGAATCGGGTGAGTCCTCTGCACCTCACCCAGGGCCTCCCACTGCCTCTGAGCTCACATTCATTAGGTATTCCTGTACTTCCATGGAGCACATTTTTCTGTTTTACTAATTTGCCCACCCCTGTTTTGGTCTTTGTTTGCTTCTTTTCATGAAAGACATTTTAATGACGTTTTTATTCTCAAGCACGGGAATCTTCCTTCAATCTCGTAAGCACTCTGAGCTGTGGGTCTCATCCTTGTGCTGAGATGCATGAATTATAGATATATATAAATACACATATATATCCTTTTAAGTGTGTGATATGAAAAATGCCTCAGAAATTCATCTTGAATTCCCTGTTCCTCACATGAGCTGACAAACTTGGCTGAAGATTCTACTTTTAAATGAGCTGAAGAGAAAAAACTGTGTATGTTGTAGGATTTTGTGCCTTCTTTATAAACTCTGACTTCTGACACTTCATATCTGTTCATTTATCCAAATCTTAAGTAGTAATATATGGGTGAATTATGGGCTCGTGTTGTTTAAGTGGTGAGAAAAGTTCAGGAGCTCAGTAATATTGCCAACAGTAACAGCAAAAATGCTTCCTGCCTTTTTTTCCCATGGTAGTTTGAGATTAGGGTGTCAGATATCTGGGGGTTTTGAAAGTATTGTGATCTTCCATGAGAGTGGTATATGTTTGTTTAATTTCCCAATTTTGTTCTGTAATTTAGAGGAACAGCTAACTTCTATTACAATAGGTTGGGGTTTTTTGAGGAATTAAAACCCCCCTGCAAAATAATGCTAGATTTTGTACAGTATGACTGTGTCCCAAGCATTCAAGCACACAAGGAGGGGTCAGAGTTATTTTGTGGTTTTCACTTGGTGTGAATGAAGGACCTTTGACACACTTTGTGTGTTTATGTGCTCATGGATTCACACTCCCTGATTCAGCAATTGGAGAATTTTAGTCTCTTTATTCCCTTTTTCAAAACTAATTATACTTTGTTTTACTGGACACCTTTCTTCCTTTTTATAATTATTTGCTGTATTATGAAATGCATGGTTTTTTTGAACTGCAGAGGTCAGTTTCTGCTTTTATGCTCTATCAGCTTCCAGACTGGGAGATCAGAGTCACTACTAAACAATTCAGGTACAGGTTTCTTTATTTGCTGAGGCAACATTGCAGAAGTAGGTTAAGAAGGATCTTGTGTGTTCAGGCAGGGGTTTAGCAGAGAACATAGAGTTCAGATCCACATTTGACATGAACTTCCGAGGATTTACTCAGACTATACCAAAAAAATCTTATTTGCAGAAAAAAGCAGAAGAAGCTCACAAGATTTTTGAAGGTCTTGGTCCAAAAGTTGAATTGGTAAGTTGTGGAATTCAGTTTCTTTCTTTTGGACTATTTTCTGTGTTGCCAGTTGCTCTAATTCTGTTGTGCTGAACAGCTGTAGTTCTGTGAGTATGTATAGAAGCAATGTGTGTCTGAATGCACTGGTGAGTTGGGGCTTGAGTGAGTTCAGTTGCCATGTAAGTGTGATTTTTAAAGTAGATTTTCATCTATTTGAGAGAACAGTTTGAAGTATGAAGAAATGAAGTACTGTTATATACAGAAGTAGTTATAATCCAATTTTAAGTAATGAAATTGGTGCTTTGTGGTGAATATCTTGTAGTCCCTTCAGCTCTGCTGCATCTCAGATTGAGTGCACTGTTCTCAGAATACTAAAATATTGTTAAATGCGGTGCATACCCATTACAGTTCCATGCATTGCAAAGTGCTAAGTGTTCCTTTCTCATCCCAAATTGCAGCCACTTTACAACCAACCCTCAGACACCAAGGTCTACCATGAAAACATCAAAACGTGAGTGCTTTAATTCCTTCTCATTGTCCCATTCTGTGGAGCTGGACTTGAACATTCCCTGACATTTTTCATTGCTATCATCTCCCAATAGGATGTGTGAGTTTAAACCATAATTAAAAGCTTCCAGTCCTTGTGACTTTCTGATTTCTTTGTTGTAAAACAGTTCTGCAAGATCTGCATTATATGTGCTGAAGGCAGAGGGAAGCTCTGGCTTTCCATCTTCATTTAAAGACAAAAATAAATAATAAACATTAAGTTGGCTGTCCTTTAAAAACTTCTCTTAAAAAAAGTAATTGTTGCTCCACTCTATCAAATAGATTTGTATAGCATTTCCAAAGTACTTATTTCTTGAATAATGTATTGGAAAACTTAGCTTTAGGGCTGAATTGCAAAGACTTTTTCCCCATAAAAGCATAATAGCTTAAACCATTTTTTGTCATTTTAACATATTATCTCTCTTGTGGTTAAGGAGAGCACCTGCCTTGAAATTTGAACCTTTTGTGTCTCAATTGTTCATTCCAGCCATCTTCAAGAATCTCCTCTCTGAAAAAAACAGTATTAGGTGATTTAGGTATCTCAACTTCATTGGGAATTTTCCCTATTTTTTACCCTGAAACTGTTATTCATAATAAAGATCTGACATCTGGAATTGAGCTGGGTTTTGTTGAGTAGTTTTGAAATGCTTGATTCTTATGTAGTTCACTTTTTTCTCCTAATTTTGTTTTCCAGAAACCAGGTGATGAGGAAAAAGCTGATCCTATTCTTTAAAAGAAGGAACCATGCAAGAAAACAACGGGTAAGAGCACCATGGTTGTCTAAAAGGAGCATGTGTCTGGTTTTCTGTCTGGACCCTTGTCTTGCCTTTCCAAATATATTAATTAGAAAAATAAGACCTTAAGCTAAAACAAGTGTGGAATATTTCTGGAAGGCAGTAATGACAATTACCAAATACCAGTAGGATGTGTAAAGCAAAGAAATAGTGTATAATATTAAAAATCACCATTTTTGTATCCACTTCCTCACCTCCTCTGTGCTGGAAATTTGGTATAAATCATCTTCAGCATGGAAGGGACTGGAGCAGGAAAAATCTGTGCATTCCAGGAGCCTGTCCATGTGACATGTACTGGTCACTTGGTGTATTTTGCTTAGTTCAAAGTTTGCTTTTGGAATTCAACAGGAACAGAAAATCTGTCAACGTTATGATCAGCTGATGGAGGCATGGGAGAAGAAAGTGGACAGGATAGAAAATAATCCACGCAGGAAAGCCAAGGAGAGCAAAACACGGGAGTACTATGAGAAACAATTCCCAGAAATCAGGAAGCAGAGAGAACAGCAAGAAAGATTCCAAAGGTATTCCTGGAGATTTGAAATATTCCTGCAAAATATCTCTTCAGTCTTAAGTTATAAAATGATTTATAATAAAATTAGTTAATTTTAATGGTTAGGTTTTATGTTCCTGACTTTATTGCTTTGTGTCACAGAGTATGAAGTGAAATGTTCTTCCCTTTGTTCACTGTGTTTCCATGGCGTTGAGCTCAAGTTTCACTTCCCATCCTAAGGATCTCCATGACTTTATCTGTCCACTGTCACAAATGTCCCCTTTGCTGTCCCTCCCCTGCAGTGGCCAGCCTCATCCCTTGCTGTCTCTCAGGCTGCTGTGGTGGTGTCCACAGGGTTCCTTTCCCATGTCCCCTTTCAGATCTGCTGTCAAACCCCATATTTTCCAAAAGGAACACAGGAAAAGGGCCAGTTAGCAAAGGCTGCTTAGGTTGTGGTGTCAGTGAGATGAGGAGAGTTAAGCTGCTCAAAAAGGGTTTTGTGGAGTTCTGAAGACAGCTGGAGCATCAGCTTCCCATGAGCCTGTTCATTTTGGGCACACACCCTAATTTACCCTGGTATGTTTCTATCACTGTCTGTGTTACTCCTGTGTTTCATAATCCCTGTATTCATTAGCCTCCACACTTAAAAACCATTTATCTTCTTAATTAACAGTTTGACTGATCTTTTATTGTACTTGCCAGGTAATTTTATTCCAGACAGTTTTGCATTTTAAAATATTCAAGGTGTGACAATTAAGGCCCTATTATTTAATTTTAATCTATCAGACATTTGTTAGATGGAAACTACAAGGAATCTTAAAAGGAATGAAATGCACTTCACTTGAGAGTTCACCTTGCAGTACTGTAGGTAGAGAGATAGGATTTAAATTAGAATTAGGTCAAGTTTGATTCAGTTGTGTTGAAATCTGTTTATCTGGTGTTTGAAATCATTTCAATACACCTTGGAGAGTTCAAGCCCCATAAAGATTTAATCTCATCTCTTGTAACCATCTGTCTACATCACCTTTTTGTCATAAAACATGGGGAAAGTAGAGAGTTTGCAATACACTGTGAAGGCTGCAAGATTCTTTGCAATCAAGAAAAGAAGAAAGTAAACTGTTAGAATGGGAACAGCACTCATACATAAGAAGTTTCACTTCAAGAATATTTTATGTCTTTGTCATTGCAAACTACTTGGGGAAGGGTCATCTCTTTACATTATATTTACATTCTGTAAAAGAATGGCCTCTCTGTCTATAGCTGTGCACTAAGCCATGTAAAAATGAAGGATTTTTTACTCAGATTTTGTGCAAATGGATGAATTCAGTAAAATCTTTGAGGTATTTTGTCTCTCCATTTAGTAGTGGTTTTTTACCTCTGAAATGCTTTTTGACCCACATGCTGTAGTATATTTTTAGTTCCTAAGGGTAAAGATCACAACGTGAAAAATTCTTCAAAATTACAGCTCTCCCCGTCAATTCGCAGGTGGGAAATCTTGTTTTGTTGTAACAAATCTCAGTGCTATATTAGTAACTTGACCAAATTGATAAAAGGCAAATTCAGTGTGGTTTTCTTAAAAAAAAAAAACAAAAAAGGCTCTTTCAAGTTGTATCAGTTGTACTAATTAAGGGGATAATTTCTGTGGCACTGCTGAACATTTCTCATGCTCAGCAGAAGCAAATTCATTTATCTGAAGCACATACTTTACAGTGGAATTGGTGGTAACACTTTTTTTGTGCCCTTTCTGCTGAGCTTTGCAAACTCCCTGTAAAGCCAAGCAGGACATGACAGAGTTCATGCTCTGACTCTCCTTAAGTAAGACCAGACCTAGCTGATTTGAGAGACTGCTAACAGCATTATAAGGCATTTTGGAGGTTGCTGTGTTGTACCAAAGCTGCAGATAGAGCTCATCTCCACTTTATCCTTTTTCCTTCTGTTTTCCCCTCATTTCAGAGTTGGCCAAAGAGGGGCTGGCCTTTCAGCAACCATTGCCAGAAGTGAGCACGAGATTTCAGAAATCATCGATGGCCTCTCTGAGCAGGAGGTGAGCTTGGTGCCTGTGCTTTGCTGTAGAAGCACAGCCAATAAATCTCCTTTCGCTGGCAGTGCAAGGTGTCTTGTAGAGAGTTTGTTTCATTGAGAAGAGAGAGCTCTTCTCTCTTTAAGAGAATGTGTGTGAAGTGTGGCTTGCAGCAGATCTTACAAACACTTTTCTTTTGAGGGTTTTGCTTTCTAATTGTATCTGCCCTAGATTTTTCTCATGTGGCTGTTCATTGCAGGCTTGCTGCAACCTAGTTTTTTACAGCTGTAACAAACATGTGAAAACTCTTCCTCTTCTCAAACCCTCCATCATTTTGGTGTTTCACCAGTTGTGACACTATTTCCATAGCGTCCAGAAGCGTTCATTGCAATAGTGACAACTTCTGCAAGAGTTGTGTGCAAAAAGAACTTCCAAGCTGCCTGTGAATGTGGAGCTTTAAGAGCTGTGTAGTTCAAGAACTGCAAACATCAGTAGCAGCATTTTGGGTGTTCTTTACTTTGTCTTTTGTTCTGCAGAATAATGAGAAGCAAATGCGCCAGCTCTCTGTCATCCCTCCCATGATGTTTGATGCAGAGCAGAGAAGGGTGAAGTTCATCAACATGAACGGGCTCATGGAGGATCCCATGAAGGTTTATAAAGACAGGCAGTTCATGAATGTCTGGACAGACCATGAGAAGGAGATTTTTAAGGAAAAGTAATGGCCTTTCTTATCTTTTCTTTTTATTGCATCAAAATGACGGAATAATAGTTAAATGCCCAACCCCAAAAAGCTAAATCAGGAATGCTGAAGCTTTTGTGCAGTAGTATTTGAAAATGTCCTTAATTGGCTGTCATGAATATTAACTTATTTTTCATCTGGGTGTGCTCACATGCATTTAGTCCTTAAATACAAAATTTTCTCAAAAGTACTTTAGTTCTGTGCTAAGATGAAAATGAGAAGTGTAGATAAGGAGTTTCAGTTATCATTTTGAGTGCTGAGTTCTAAATTTGCACAATCTGAAAACTGGCCTTTTTAGGCTAATTTCACTTGTCTAAATGAAGGGCTTGCTGATGGAACAGATTGGTTGAAAGATTGTTTTGCTTGTTTGATCATGAATTATGTTGTTAAACTGAAATAATTTCTGATTTGTTAAAGGTTTGTCCAACATCCCAAGAACTTTGGTCTAATTGCTTCCTACTTGGAACGAAAGGTAAGATACTTTTTAATATAAACATAACTTAGGGTGGGATCCCTAACTTTCCAATATAATAATAAATAGAAGCTCTTTTACTTTAGTCTGGGGGCTGAATAGTATTAAGTGTTTGGAGAAATTAAAAGTTCAAATCTTTTCATTAGGAGTAAACCCTACTTTCTCCTGCATTTTTCACTTTAGAATGTTCCTGACTGTGTATTATATTATTATTTGACCAAGAAAAATGAAAATTATAAAGCCCTTGTGCGAAGGAATTATGGCAAACGCAGAGGAAGAAACCAGGTACATTGAATTTATTCATCACTTGGGTATTGTTATTTTATTGCTTCCTATTTACAACTGTTTCTTTATCTGAGATAGCAACATATTTTAAGCATTGTGGGGAAAGAATTATTTTTCCTGTATTGTATTGTTGCCCTTTTAAAATTTAAGTGATCCTGACCTCAGGGGTGTTGTTGGTTAGGTTGGTTTTAATTCTCTGAAATATCTTCTTCCTTTGCACATTTCTTGCTTGGTTTAATATGACACTTCATTTTCTTTGAGGACTCTGCCACAGATATTGAGGTTGAATCCATCCATCCACTCCTATGTTGGGGCCAAGAGAAATTAGGTTTAGCATGTGACTTGCAGTGGAAAATATATAATCAATTCATAATGTCAGTGTTTGTCAAAAAGCAGAAATTAATAGTGATCTTTATTTGGTGGTCAGGCTCAAAGTCAAAGTAGAACTCCAGAGCCAGAAGAAAGAGACCAATTTAATGCATGTGAATAAAAAATCCTGCTGATTCAGGAAGTGTTCCTTTGGAAGTCTTCAGAGAGAAAAAGAACAGCATTTTATGTACCAAAAGCTTATAAATACATGTGCTAGGCTAGCAGGGTTAATGTGGGTATTGGAAAACCTGAAAAAAATAACCCTGAAGCTTTGGGACTGCACAAATCTGCTCTGCAAGCCAGTAAATGGAGTAAATATTGCACTGAAATACACAAATACTGAACCTTCTCTAGGAGTCCCAGTAAATATATATTTTTAATATAAAATTGTTGCAAACAGCTTCAACTGAGGAGTGGATCCTGTTCAGTAGAAACAGCCATGGGGTTGTGCTTCTGTGGTGCTGTTGTACTTAAACCTTTGGAATTATGGGCTGGTGTTCTACCAGAGGAGTCCTGTCATGGCAGAGCACCTTGTCTGTACCCCACAAATGATGGATTGCTTAGGATAAGGTCATTGTCATTGTGCACAGGATTTCACAGAGCTTCTGCTCTGATGGGGGAAATCACTGGAAATAACTTCTATTTTGCCAGGACTTCTGTTAGAATTTCTAAGCCTGATAATCCTTTTTAATAGGAAGGGTTCTTGCTGTTGGTGTAGTGGCTGGGGAAGGATTGCAGTTAAGGTCTGGATGTGTGGGAAATGAAAAGAAGATGGAAATAAATGTGGACAGTCACTGTGGACACTTGGCAGAGTAGTGCTGCCATTTGGAGGGGCTCAGCTCCCTGTGCCATTGTGAGATGAGGTTGGTGTGACCATGGGAAGTGTCACATGTTGAGGGGTGCCTTTGCTGGGTGCTCTTCTGAGGGGTGAGGAGACAGAACTGGCTCAGCCTACTGCAGTGGAACGGGAGATTTTGAGATATTTAGAAAGTCATTACTGTATATTGAAATGTCTTTTCCACATTATTAAACTAAAGAATATTGGAAATGTTAGAATTCAAAATTTGGATGGACTTTTCTATCCATAAATGCTTGCTTACCTTGGATAATGTATATAGACCAGAAAGATTTTAATTCCAGCTTTAGACACAAGAGCATGGATTTACTTAGTGAACTCAGCTCAAGGTGCTCTGCCTGACTTTGTGACTGCTCCTGTGAGTGTTGATTTATATGTGAGTAACTGAATACATCACTTGGAGCACTGAAGGTCTGCTCAGCTCAGATTACTTGCTCTTGGAATTGTAGCAGAGTTGTACTCTGTAATTGCTGGTTGTTGATCCACTCTAAGTGCACAGCAGACCCCTAAACTTTGGGCAAGGCTGGCCAGGCTTAATGTGTGCTCTGTGAAGGATGCAAGAAAGTGCCAGGATTTTAGCTCTGGAGAGGGTTGAGCTGGACTTGCCAACTCAAGGAAATACTCTCAGCACTCTAAAAGGGAAATTTTACCACTTCTGGAAGTTTAAATTCAGAAATATTGCAGTTAGCATGTTAATAGTAAAGGACTACATAGTGCAAAAAATTGTATTTGTCTTTATAATTTTATTAATGATTAATTAGCAACATCTGTAACAGCTAGTAAAAAAGAACTTGAGAGGGTTGAACTGCCTGGCTTGCCAGAACTTTTATCTTCCAGTTGCAGAAAGCAGCTCACCCCTTCCCCCTCCCATGCCCCAGCTTTGTTTGAAGCTGATATTTTTCGTATCTCTCAGTAGCAACTTGAAACTTTCTTGCTGATTGGCAAACACAAGTCATGTAAGATTTATGAGGTGCTCCAGGATGGGCTTAGGCCAATAACAGGTGCTTCAGCTTAAACTCTTAATAGTTCATATATTTTTGTAAATTAGAAGGCAAGCAAGTGGAATATTGCAGTGGAGGAGATATTAATCATGGTAAGGACGTTGCAGTCCTTCAGAGAATGCAGTGAGCACAACTTGGCTCAGGTTTCAGTGTGGGGGGTTCCACATGAGAGAAACTGAGTGCTGGATCAAGGATGTGAAGAAGTGCAAGGCTAATAAAATTCTGATGTGTGTTTGTCCTCAAATAGGTCTAGAAAGGGCTTTTTATAAAATGCTGCCTGAACTGTTCCAGAGTGTCACAGAGGCAACTGAACAAATGTGTCCTAAGCCAAAGCTTGTCAAATGTAGAGCAAGTTTTTAACATAGGATTGAGAGAAAGCCGTGGCTGCATGGTGTTTTAACTTACCTATCCCTGGAAATGTCCAGGACAGGACTTGGAGCAACCTGGTCTGGTGGGAGATGTCCCTGCCCATGGCAGGGGGTTTGGAATTGGATGATCTTTAAGGTCCCTTCAAACCCAAACCATCCTGTGATTCCATGATTACAGAGAATTCCTTCAATAACTCATTGAAAGAAGGTTTCTTTAAGTGAAGTTTTAAATGGATTTGGTGGCCAAGCAGTGCTGAGTGCTGGCTGTGTCCCTGCAGTGTGTGTGGCTGGCAGCAGGTGGGAGGCCAGTGATGTGAGCAGACAGAAATTCAGGGCTGTGTGTGACGGGGATCACCTCTGGTGACTCCGGGGAGATTAGAAGGTGCTGTGTGAGAGGGGCAGCACTGCTGCAGGCAGCTTAAGTGGCAGAATGACACCATTTCCTGGAATAAACACGTTGCTGGGTCAGGCAGCCTCTGCTAAGGAGCTCTGTGATGTTGCTGCTGGGTGGGTTTTGCCCTTTTGAGCCGTGCCCTGAGCTCAAGCCCATCCCCTTGTGTGGACAGTAAAAGTTTCAATCAGCAGATGAATGTGCAGGAACGTCGCTGACCGAGGCTTCGACTCCTTCAAGGTTTGTGTTTATGCATTGATTATGCAGCTTAAATAAAGTTACTGGGTAACAGAGAACCAACCAAGTGATGTTAACTTGTCCTATTAAGAACAGGATTGTCAACAGCTGTTTTCTAAATAAATCAGATGTAAAATAATTTTTTTTTAAACGCAGTTTTAACTCCTTGTTTTCAGGTCAGTCTATCTAGCAAGCTGGAAATAATTTATCTTAGCACGTCTCTGACATCTTGCTTGAAAGAAGTCTTTGCATAATCAATAACCAGCACATTAATTGCTAATAATTTGCAGCAAGATGATAGTGGTTAGTGTTTAGGGTTTCTGCTCTAGTTCACATTGTTAAAATGTCAAAACCAAGTCAGTTTGTGACTATTTCCAGCCTCAGTTTAGTTAGTGAAACAGTGACACCTGCTGCTGCACTCATAGGGAGGTTGCTTCCTCTGTGAAAAGGAAAAGCCTGTTTGAGGAATTTTTAGTAGACTGTAAAATCTGAGTTCATGAAGTGCTAGAACAGCAATCTTGTACTTCTCTGTTCTTGTCTTGTCGTTCTCTGTCCTTGTGTTTCCATGAATTGCCAGATGTACTCTGGGTATCTGAGACAAGCACAGTGCTTGTAAAACTGTCATCTCAGCAGAGAAAAGAGTTTTTGTTTGTTCTTTTAATATTTCTTTCTCTAAACTCACTGGAAATGTAAGTCTAAAATTCCCAACCACATTTTTTTAAATTGTGTTTCTTAAATACTCGTGGCAGTTCTGAGAAAGCCACTTGGAGTTGTTGATAACTTTCATGCTACAAGACCTTCTGCTCCCCAGTTGTAAGATCGTGTTTCACTATAAAATGCACGAAGTTAAAAATAAAATTCGAGAGGAACAACACCCTCACTACATGGGTCAAACCTCCCTAAGCACTTTTAAAATTCAGCTGTTCATTTTTAGTGGGACACACAGCAGCCAGTGTGTGATTGTACACAATCACCTACCTCCGTGCTCATGCTGCAGAAACCTCCTGTACTTCCATGGAATTTATATGATATAAAGCAGAGTTATTCTGTTCTTATGCTGACCACTGTGCAGTGCCAGTAACTTAAAATATTATCAAGTGGGAAATAAGGCAGCATCAGTTTTTGTGCTGCTCTGAGGACAAGATGCTGCACCTTTGTGTGATCAAGTTATCATTTCAATCCTATTTCATTTCAGCAACAGATTGCTCGTCCTTCTCAAGAAGAAAAGGTAGAAGAAAAGGTAGAAGAGGAAAAATCAGACAAATCAGAAAAAAAAGAGGAGGAAAAGAAAGATGAGGAGGAGAAGGATGAGAAGGAGGAATCTAAGTAAGTGTGTATGTGCTGAAGTGCATGAATTCACCCTAGATTGCAGGTTTTGGCAAGGATCAGAACAGGATTTGCATTAGCCAGCCAGTGAAATCTGAACTGAAAACTATTCCTTTTGTGTATGAAACAATTTTTTGGACATACAAATTTCTCTGTTTTGTTGAGCTAATCAGATCAGTGGAAAAAATAATGGCATTATTATTTTGCACATGTAATGATTTCCATATCTTATTGGTTTGGGCTTTTCTCATATGTTCTATCACACGTGGAGTGTTCATATTTTCTTTGAAGTTGACAAAATCTGTGTTACTGGCTGGCAACTGGAAGTTGTGGGCAATAAGTGAATTCTGTTTCACTAAAGGCATCTTTTGAGTTTGTGGAGTTTTGTTTGTGTCTGTTGATACTCAGGAATATCTGCTCACAATGGCACTCTGAATGTGACTGAATTATATTTTACCTATTCCCAGAGAGAATACCAAAGAAAAGGACAAAACTGAAGTTGCACCAGAGGAAACAGAGGAAAGGGAGCAGGCAGCTCCTCGGGGCCGAAAAACCGCCAACAGCCAAGGTCGGCGTAAGGGCAGAATCACCAGATCAATGACAAATGAAGCTGCACAAGCAAATGCTGCTGCAGCTGCAGCCACTGAAGAGCCACCACCACCTCTGCCACCCCCACCAGAACCTTGTGAGTAGCATTTACAGCACTCCCAGCTGGTGTAGGCTCCTCACTGACACGGGCATGCAGTGCACTTCTGTTTTCCTGTTTAATATTCCAGCTTTATTCTTAGCCCTGCTTATAATTTTGTGACTGTGTGGAACTGCTAAACTTCACAAGTGTAACTTCATGAATAGTGCATGTGCAATCAGCTGACTGTTAGAATGATGTGAAGGGAGAAAAGGCAGTTCAGCCCTTGTGTGGTAACACCTTGTCTCCCTGGGCAGGTTCATGATGGGGCTGCAGAGATCCAGGTGACACAGATTCACTTACAGGCTGCAGCTCACTAAGGATGCTGTTAAATAATTGGCCTGATATTTGAGTACTTCAGGGAGTTTCATAAGCTGAAATAGATCTTGGCAAGTTGTTGTTTCTGCATTAGATGGCAAGAGGCTTTTTAAAAATGAAATGTTACTTTCTTGGTATGGTTAAAAAAGAAGACACAGTCTCTGAGTGTATTTTGGAAAAGGCTGACCTAGTTTGTGTTGATGCAGAAATACCAGAATATCTTGTGGCTGGTAAATAATTATCCAGGATGGCAGGGCAGGTTGTGGTTTTTTCTTGCAGTGCTCTGCTGTGGCAAAATCTGTTACTCATGCTTCAGCTGGGTAGTTACAGGCAGCTGCTATTCTAGAGCTTGTAACAACTCTTCTGGTACTCAGATGTTCTGCCTATAAAGAACAGAATAAGTGAGCACATCAGGTCTTGTATAACTGTAAACAACAGAGATTGTGAGAAACATTCTTGCTCCATTGATACAGTGGGGTTTTATAAGTCTGAAGCAATAGTGGGTTTTGCTTTTGTTTTATTTTTAAACCATTTTTGCAGGGTTTTCTGAAAAACCTAAAATAGTTTTTCAGTGGATCAGATACTTTACAGTGTTCTGTTTTTGTGGTTTGTTAATGGAAGCTGTTGCAGGGTCTTTGTTACATGCTGTGTGTAATGGCAGATTTTATAGAAAGGGAATGGAGGCTGGTGCAGCTCAGTGCTGTTCAGAAATTTAAACAGAATGATACAAAATCCAGAGGAGTGAATGAAAAGCTCTAAAAGCACTTTGTATTGAATCATACTTAGTTTCCTGCTTACTTTTACTGTTTTTTTTGTTGTTGTTGTTGTTGTTTTCTTTCCTTTTTGTCCATTTATCCAGTTGGAGACTCAGTTAATACAGGAACAGTAGGTTTCTTGACACCCACTAACCAATAAATAACCATTCCAGCAGTGAGACAGCACTGAACTAGCTTAGAGCATGTTGGATTGCTGCTTTTACTAGCTGATGGTAATTACTGACATTTTAAATAAAATTTTAGTGATAAATGCATCTAAGTTACTTACAAATCTTCCTTGACAGAGAATTAATCCCAGTTTTGTAGGTAGAATTAGTTTTGAACAGTTTTCTCTGCTAAGTTTTTGATGGTTCCTTGTGTATCTCTGACTTGGTTTAATGGAGATTGACTGCTTCCCCCTGACAAGAGATCTTTCCCCTGTGACCTGAGCAAGCCATAATGTAAATAGATTTCTTGACTATGGGATGCATAATTGGTGCCATGATAATGAATCCTGGTATTTTCTCTGCTCAGTATCTTTGTTTCTCCTTCAGCTTCTACAGAGCCTGTGGAGACATCCCGCTGGACAGAAGAAGAAATGGAAGTTGCTAAGAAAGGTAAACCTTGTAAAGCCTTTGACTTCCTTCTGGATACTTGCACTTACAAAATTTCAAGGATTCACTGAATCACTGAATCTATTTGCTGTGACTTTTGCCAACACTATGCTGATTTGAAAATTGCGTTGTTTTTTTGGTAAAACGTATTTTGAGACTTATGTTGACTTTTCCTGTGGGTTACTTAGAACTGTTTGGATTTGGACAGCACTATTTCTCTATCTTGCCTTCCCATAGGCATTGTTGTTCCATTTTTTGAGGTTTGGGTAGCTGAGTTATTGATCACAGTAAATATTGGTTCCTTTATGTCTGATCAGGTCTAGTGGAACACGGGCGAAACTGGGCAGCGATTGCCAAAATGGTTGGGACGAAAAGTGAGGCTCAGTGTAAGAACTTCTACTTCAACTACAAAAGGAGACACAACCTGGACAGTCTCCTCCAACAGCACAAACAGAAGGTGAGTGCTATGGGCATTGAATATTTTGCAGGAGAAAACTTGGATCTTTCTGAAGTCATTCATCACACTTCACTAAGGTTGTTTTGCAATCTCCACTGATGTTCTTTACTACTTGTTTTTATGTTGTGACATAAATCTCTTAGCAAGGGTGTCTGGTGCTCACTGACCTGTGACAGTAATCACTTCTTACTTTAAAATGTCAGAGAAGTTTTGTACTAGGTAAAACACTTGAGCCTTAAGAGTTCTTCAGTGCTCTGAAAGCCACGTTCCTCACCAGTGCATGAGGGGCTGTAGATGTACAACAGCTCCTTGAAACACAGTGAGCCCTGACCTTACCAAACAGAGCAGGACAGGTGGCAGAAGTCCAGGAACTGAAGGTTTGGGGGCATTGAAAGTAGAATGCTGTATGTTGGAATCCTCTAAGCTGCAGTGCTACCCTGCTCTTCTCTCACTGAGGTGAAGAACATCAGGGTCTGTTTGCTGCAATTGTTCTGTTGTCACCCAAATGTGCTGTGAGACTGGGGTTGGTTCCCAAACTTGGTTTTGGTCAGGGGCAGCAAAAGTTGGCCTGAAGTTGAAAAAGTGTCCCCTTGCGAATGACTGCTAAATAAAGAGTCTCTGTCCTTCATTTCAACCTCGGATTTGTAAATGGGAATGTGGTAAAAGGCAGTAATTGTGAATTTTCAGTACATTGTCAATGCTGTGTCTTCCTCAGTCTTCGCGAAGGCCCCGAGAGGAGCGAGATGTGTCCCAGTGTGAGAGTGTGGCTTCCACTGTGTCAGCCCAGGAGGATGAAGATATTGAAGCATCTAATGAAGAAGAGAACCCAGAAGACAGTGAAGGTAACTTTTCTGGGAAGGAAACTGGTGTGTGCACAGAAAGGAGCCTATGGTTTGTGCTAATCATGTGCTCAGAAAGCCGTGTTCCGCTTCATGGTGTTGTTGTTGTTGTTCAAATGCTCTTTCAGTTGAGTTTCAGCAATTTGAACTCACTCAAGGGGATGCAGCATTTTTAGAATTTAGCAGCCTAAAGATGTTTGCTGCTTAGTATTTTGAGATGCTTTGATTATGCTGTCATCTGGAGTGCTGAAACAAGTTGAATCAAATAAATGTAACCTTTGGTAGTGGTAGTCTCAGTAAAGCTTCAGACAAGCAAATTCAAGTGGGCTTTTTTGTTGTTGTTGTGGTTTTTTTAATATGTATTTATTGGTTGCAACTGTGTATTTATAGACACTCAACATCAGTCAATCTTGGCTGGTCTTTTGTGGAGCAAAAGGCAATAAAATTCATAATGAATGAGAGAAGATGACTAAGTGTTGGGTTTTGAGTAGTTGGTATTTTTTAGTTGCAGTGTTTCTGTAATTCAACCAATTGTCCATTTCTATAATAAGTAAAAATTGTTGTTCAGATGGATTGGTTAAAATTGATGGATCCTTATTGCACCCAATTTATCAGATTTCATTGAGTGAACCTTATGGCAAAACGTTTTTTCCCCAGGTGCTGAAAATAGTTCTGATACAGAAAGTGCTCCATCTCCAACTCCAGCAGAACCTGCTAAACCAACTGAAGAAACTCCATCTGAGCCTGCTGCTCCAAAAGTAACCACTGAGGCCCCAGCAGAGCAGGAATCTGCCATTAAACCTGCAGCCAGCACATCTCCCTCCTTACCAGCCCAAAGTGTAACAACAGCTGAAACTCAGAACCCTGAGCCCCAGGTCAAGGAAGAAATAAACACTGAGGCTGAGGAGCCTATGGAGGTGGACAGTAGAAGCCATTCAGCTGAAGCTAAGCCTGTGATTACTCTTCCAGTTCATACCAAAGTAGAACCTGTAGAGACTGAAATGAGGCTACCAGAGAATATTCAAGTGAAAATAGAGAGTGATACCAAAGAGAGGGAGATGGAGAAACCCAAGGAAAAGTCAGAACCAGAAGAAATGGACTACAGCCTGTCCCAGCAAGTGACTGCAGCCAGACCAGAATCCCATTCAGATAATGACTCCAGTGCCACCTGCAGTGCTGATGAGGAAGTTGATGGAGAACCTGACAGGCAGGGGTGAGTTGGGCTTTGAATGGACAGTCTCTGGAGCTGTTTCTCTTTTGGGAGTGGCTGACACCACTGAGGGTATTTGAAGTCCTTTCAGTGTTCTGTTGGTGCAGTTCCTGTGTCACCCCAGTGTGGCACTGGAGCCAGTGCCCCCCTCCCTCTCAGTGGTTTAATATACACACAGTGCCAGGGATAGATGTTTAAATGTCAAAAGTATCCAGTGTCATGGAGTGCATGTGGGCTTTGGAAGAGTGCAGATGATGGTGTTTGTGCACTCCCTTGCCTCTTCAAACATCATCTTTCCACAAATGTCTTAGCCCTCCATGTGAAATCATTTTGTTGCAGACTACTGTTTATTTTCTGTGCACTAAATGCATGTAGTCCTTCCTACCTTTTGTGGTTTTCCAAAACACTCTCTAGAAAGAAGGTTGCATTGATGTAAGTACTGCACACATAAATTTCTGATGTCGGAGATTCTGAGCTCATATTTTGGTATTTCTGTGTATTAGGAAAATATAGGAGCATCTGTTGCCTCTTCTACCATATGTGCTGTGGGACAAAACACAACATGGTTCTGACTTTTCAGCTCTTTGTCCAGTTTGATAATTGTGTTGATTTTTTGATTTTAAGAGTTGTGCCTGTAAATTTTTTAAGATGTAATCTTGCTCCTTTTGGTGATATTTTTCTCTGCTATCTCTTTTTCCAGTATCTTCAGCAGAGAGTCAAAGCCCTCACTGTTAAATCCCACTGGGTCAATCCTGGTATCATCCACAATAAAGCAAGGGCAGATGGACCTGCAACAGCTTCACCACCGAGCTGCTGTCATCCCACCTATGGTATGGGCACTTTTCATTGATGTTTGAAGGAGTGTTTGTTACCCCTATATCTAGTCAGGGAAAAAAATATGGTTTGCTTTATTATTGTAATTTTCATGGGGAAAGTAGGTTAAGTACAACCAAGTAGAAACCCAATAGCTTAAAACCAGCTGTGGACCTTTTGAAACACCCAGACTGCAAGGGGTGGCTGAGCTCCACATCTCATCCATGAAGTGCCTGTGTCCCTGGCATTGTCCCTTGCTGTCCCCAGGTTTCCTGCAGCCCCTGCTCTGTCCCTGTGGGCACCCCAGTCAGTGGTTATGCCCTCTACCAGAGGCACATCAAGGCCATGCACGAGTCAGCCCTGCTGGAGGAGCAGCGGCAGCGCCAGGAGCAGCTGGACATGGAATATCGGAGTGCTGTGAGCCCCTGTGGCACCTCCAAGAGCCCCAGTGTGGAGTGGGAAGGTTGGTGTTCCCTCAGCTGTGCTTTGTGTCTGTGTGTTACACTGCTGCCTCATTGGAGAGTGACAGTTTAGTGTGATAAGGAACTGAAAATTAACTGCTCCTTGCTGAAAGGGACCTGCCTGCTCTGTGCACTCACTGTTGAACAGCTGCCTTGTAACCCCTTTATATAAAGGCAGAAAACTGGTTCTGTTTGGGTCAAACCCAAAAATTAGTTGTTCCTACAGAGAAGGATGGAGCATGGGGGTGAGAAGAGCAGATGATTCTGTCTTAGGGGAGCCCTTCCAGAAGCTAAAGGCGAAGGTGGGAGTGTGTACTTCATGCAGTAAAACATTGATCTTACTGTGCTCATACATGGACACTGAGCACTGAAATAATGGCACAAAAGTTTGGTGGAACACATTAATACTTCTTTTTAATTGCACTGTTTATATCTGATGGGTGTGTCTGACATTGGAGTAGTCCCTTCATTAAAACTGTGCTGTGAATTGGACCTTTTGACTCCGATTTCTAACCCAGGGTTCTTCTCCTTCTGATTACTTCAACCCTCCCAGGAAAACCAGTGGCCTATATGCCTTATGCTGAGGTCAAGAGAATAGAACAGGAAGCACAAGTGCAAAATCCAGCCACAAGGTCAGCATCACCCTACAGGTTATCTCCAAGAGAAGTCAATAAAGCCTCTCCCCAGCCTGAGATGAATGCAGCTCGCTACAGTGTCCCTCCAGGTAAAGATTTGGAGCATCAAATTATTCTCCAAACACTTTGTGAGTTAATAGAAGGAAGATAATTTTCTGCGTGTGCATGTGAATAGGTGCTCAGTGTTCTTCTAGCCCAGTGAGGCTGTACTGGGCTATTTCTGTTCACACTGCAGTGTTTAATGTGCAATTTTTCCCCTCAAGTTCTCCAGCCAGCCCCTCACCAGGTGATAACCAATATTCCTGAAGGAGTTCGCCTGCCCACAACCAGACCCACCAGACCACCACCACCTCTCATTCCATCCTCCAAAACCAGTGTGCCATCAGAAAAACCTTCCTTCATCATGGGAGGCTCGATCTCACAAGTAAGAGAATTATTTTTGAAAATCTGTCTTACATCAATTTTTTTCCCTTTCTCCAATCTTGAACTTTTTGTACTCAGTTATGGAGCCCTTAAGACCTACCTGTACATATAATTCTAAAAGTTCAGGAATTACAGGAGCTTTAGAAATGGAACATTTACCCACATTTAAGGGCATGGATATCCAGTTTAGGTGACCTGCATCTCCAGACTACCTGGTGCTCTGTGCTTTGGGCCATGGCAGTGTGGGACTGTAGCATTTCCAGATGGGATCACAGTAGTGTTAGCATTCTCCTTTAAAGAGAGATGTGACTCCTCATTCCAGAAACAAGAATTAACATCTCTTTGTTGTTTCAGGGAACACCTGGCACTTATTTAACATCCCACAGTCAAGCTTCCTACGCCCAAGAAACTGCAAAGCCATCAGTGGGTTCTATATCCCTTGGGCTGCCAAGGCAGCAAGAGTCAGCCAAATCTGGTAAGGAAAGAAAAGCTGACATGTTTTATACAGACTATTTAATGATCCATAATTAAAGGAAATTAAAAAACCTCAACCTTTTTCTCTTTCTTCTCCTCATTAGCTTCCCTGCCCTATATCAAGCAAGAAGAATTCTCACCCAGAAGCCAGAATTCCCAACCTGAGGGACTCCTGGTCAGGGCACAACATGAAAGTGTGGTGAGAGGTAAACAAAGTCACACAGATTAAAAAACTCTTGTCAAAGCCTGAGAAAACCAAGAGAATTAACTGCTGAAGTGTTAAAGTATTCTATGATGATATAAGTATCATAAGATTACAGGGTTAATTTGTTCCCTGTTTTCCAAGGCATGTGTATTTGTAGCTGGCTCCTCCTGTCTGCATGGCTCACTTAAAAATATTTGTTATGAACCATGCCAGTTTCAAAATAAAACTGCTCACTACAGCAAATTCATCAAAAGAAAATAAATTAACTGCTGAGAGTTAATGCTGTAAAATACTTATAGTCTGTAAAAGGCTATGTTAAAAGAGGAAATAGCCTAACTGCCTCATATGCCAGCTGTTAAATTAAAATTTCCCCTGTATTTTAAAGTATACTAACAGTTCTCAATAGAATTTTTAATTATTTCAAATGGAATGGATTTTTTCAATTCTCTGATTTATCAGGATGTCTTTGTTTCAAATCAGGTACCACAACAATACAGGAGGGGAGTATAACACGAGGAACTCCAACCAATAAAGTTTCAGTTGAGACCATTCCTTCTTTGAGAGGCTCCATAACTCAGGTATTTTACCTTTCACTGCTGGGAAGGCTGTAGCAAAACAGACCTTCATCTTCAGACTATCATTGTGAATGTATTTGCATGTCAGAAAAAGTAAATTACTATCACAGGGTAGGAACTGCCTTAGGAAAAGAACTTTCAATCCAATCAGATGTTCAAACTCCGCTGTTGCTGAAGTCAGCATTACCATGATTTCATCTTCATATATATATGAGTTTTCAAATAAATAATACCAGAGCCTTTGGTAAACCTAACTGAGGGCAACTTTCCTGAAAATTGCATTACACCTGAGTTCAAACATTCAAACCAGGTGTAACCAGTCTTGTGCAGATTCTATTTCAATCCAAGAAGGGAAATTCAGGCCTTTTGTCTTGTTTCAAATGCTGTTGTTCTGGTTAGTTTGGCATCCCTTTGTAACCAGTCTTGTGCAATTTCTATTTGAATCCAAGAAGAGAAATTCAAGCCTTTTGTCCTACCATTTTAAATGCTGCTATTTTGGTTGGTTTGGCATCCCTTTGTACAGAGAACAATTGCCTGAATTCTGCTTTGAGATGAGAAGGGGAGGTTTCATTACTTTGGACAGAAATAAAACCTAATGGCACCATGTGGTATATGTTATCTTCCCCCCAGATGGTATTTATAGGTTAAATGTTCCAGGTTGTAAATACACTGGTAATATTCTTTAACAAGGTAGCAGAAATAATCTCACTCATGTTTAGGTTAAGTCTCTATAATAGAGGCAGAAGTTTAAGCCATTCTTGATGAATTAGTTGGTATTATAGACCTAAGAATTTTTTTTTGGTTTTGTTGTATTTTGCCTTCACTCCCCCTGTTCCCTAAAGACTCAGAGGCTGTGAATTGATTGCTGTGCTGGGTTTGCTCACAGGGTACCCCAGCTCTGGCCCAGCCCAGCATCGCCGCCGATGCTCTGCTGAAGGGAACCATCACCCGCCTGGCCACCGAGGACAGCAGCCCTGAGAAGTGCAGGGAGGAGGCCTCAGCCAAGGGCCATGTCATTTATGAAGGCAAAAGTGGGCATATTCTGTCTTATGATGGTGAGTATTTGTGTACTCTACCTGATCAAAGTCAGGTTCTGCTTTGATAACCCACAGCTGAAGTGTTTCTGCTTCCAAGCAGATGTGTGTTTAAAATATAGTTCAGCTATTCCTTTGCCATTTATTGAATTGTATTGTGAAAGGGTAAATAACCAGGTTTAAAATTACCTGTATTAAAATAAAAATAAATGTATCATGTAACTTTAAACTTCAGTTGAAATATTGATGAGTAACTTAACAAGTAGCAAACTATAAAGGATCTTTTTAAGATTGATATTTAATGTTACAATACTATATTGAAGTTGTGTGGTTTAAATATTAATGACCTGTGGTCTCATTAATATAATACTCATGTGTCCTTTTTTGTTGTCCACATTTCCTGACCACACTCTTGTATATTTTGCCAGCTATTAAAAATGTCCATGAAGGAACAAGGAGTCCCAGAACTGCTCATGAAATTGGTTTAAAGAGAACCTATGATACAATGGAAGGAAATATAAAGCAGGGGATGTCACTGAGGGAGTCTCCAGGGTCTGCACCACTGGAAGGTAAAAGCAGCTGGGTCTAAGATGTTTTATCTTTTATCCATTGATGTAAGAGCATTTAGAGTTTTTTAGGGTGCAGACTAACAGAGAAGTTAGATTTAAATCACACTAATGATCAAATCCATGCAATAGCACTGCAGTTAGAGCATGCTGGAAGCAGGACTGGAGTAGATCCCAGTTTTCTGTTTTACCACAGCTGCTGCTACTGCAGGTGGCATTTCCTGCTCTCAGCACATCTGACAGATGTCCCTGGCACTCCACTGTCCCAGTGTTCCTGTGGAGCTCAAACACGGGGTCACACCAGCACAGCCTCTGCCACACCCTTTAGTTAAATATTAGTATCACACTGCCCTGACCTTATGCATTCCTACAAAAAACCTCTTTGAACTGCAGGATCTTGCTTCAGGGCATCCCTAGTGCTGTGGTGTTTTAATAAACTGTAATCAAACAAAGCCTGCAGAGGCCAAGGCAGGTCATTATATAACTTTGCTGATTGTTTTGTAAAAATACAAATGCAAGGAAATATTTCCTACCTCAACCATGGAACCTCCTTAAAAGCATTTTGTCCCATTTTTGGGTAGCCCTTGGAGACTATTTTGTGGACATGTCCATCCAATGGAACAATGAATGTGAGGTTTGCAGGCTGCACACAGAAATTCAGTGTTGCCTCTGAGTTGCTGCTCTGATACTTCCATGCTTTGTCTCATCAGTGACGCATTTTCTGTCTTCAAACTGTGAAAAATGATGAGTGTTTTGAGCACTTTGTTTAGATTCTTACTGTAGGCACAGTAAATTCATTTCTTCCCCTATGATTCAGTATGAACTTTGATAATTTGGAGCATGCTGAGACATATTTTGGATTTTTTTTTCCTTGGTTCCTCTTCCCACCATGAACACTGTTCTTTCTAGGCAAGGAAAGTGGAGGGTGAGAAAAGCAGTGACTGCTTTTGAAACAAAGGTTAAGCTTAATTATAAAAAGCACCTCCTGTTTTCTAAATATGTTAAAACTTGCAACTATGCAATAGCACAAATACTTGAACTCAAAGATTATTTTTTTAGGGCAGGAGGTGTTTGTAACATGTTGCTGCAATGCCTGGCATACTGAGGCTTGGCCCTCTGGGCACTGCCAGGGTACAGATATCAACTCTCATGTGTGAGAAGGAGGGTGTTTGTTGGTTTGGAGGTTGGATTTTTTTTTAACACTTGCTTAATTCCCTAAATTATTTTCATTTTAATTTTAGGTTTAATCTGCCGAGCGCTGCCTCGGGGTAGCCCACACGCTGAACTAAAGGAGAGAACAGTCCTTGTCTGGCTCTATAATGCAAGGTAAGGCATTGCAGGCTTACAAAGGGGAGCATTAATTAAGCCTCAGAAATCTGGATTTCTGAACCTTAAAGCTCTTATTAACTGTGGGAGCTGTGTTAAAGGTAGAGCTTATTTTATGAAAAGTTTTCAGAGCATAAACCAGCAGCTTTTTGGTATGCTGTGTTCAAAACTGGTCTGTAAACATAGATTTTATTTCTTATTGGAAAATAGACTTTTTAATATGAATACTTGGTAAGCAGCATTTTCTTTAAAATGAACACGAACTACGCTGTAGATGCATTTATTTCTTCTGTTTCAGCACCTGAAATAACAGGAAGTTTTCTGTTATATGTTGTTCAATATTATTTTTGTGATTATTTTTTTAGACTTTGAGTATCTTAACCACAGACTACAGCAAACCAAAGTTTCACTGTTACATGTAATTAGTTACTCTGCCTATGAAAACGAGACTTAGCAGCTATTAATACCAGTCATGTGACCCTTTCTTTCTATAAAAGGCACACCAAGAGCAACAGCTGAAAGTTTTGAAGAGGGTTTGAAGTACCCCAAGCAGATCAAGAGAGAGTCACCTCCCATCAGGACGTTTGAAGGAGCCATCACCAAGGGCAAGCCCTACGATGGGGTCACCACCATAAAGGAGATGGGTCGCTCCATCCATGAGATCCCCAGGCAGGACCTCTTAAGCCAAGAGAGTCGCAAGACTCCTGAAATGGTGCAGACAAGCAGGCCAATCATAGAAGGCTCCATATCTCAGGTAAATACAGAAAACACTGTTACACACACACACAGGAGTCAATCAGCTCAGGCTGTGCGAGTTTTTTCCACAACATGACTTTAACCTGAATTTTTCCTCCTCTTCAGGGCACACCCATAAAATATGAAAGCAACTCTGGCCAGTCTGCCATCAAACACAATGTAAAATCTTTAATCACTGGACCAAGCAAGCTGCCCCGGGGAATGCCTCAGCTGGAAATGGTGCCAGAAAACGTGAAGGTGGTGGAGCGAGGAAAATACGAAGATGTGAAGACCGGGGATGCCGTGCGGTCCCGTCACACGTCCGTAGTCAGCTCTGGTCCCTCTGTTCTCAGGTCAACCCTTCATGAAACTCCCAAATCACAGCTGAGCCCTGGGATTTATGATGATACAAATGCTCGGAGGACACCTGTGAACTATCAGAGTCCAATGTCCAGGAGTTCACCTATGATGAATAGAGTTAGTGAGGGTATGTCATTCCTGTCCACAGTAAGACAAAATGGTTTTATTATTTGAATTTTTTATGTACTCCATTCTTCTTTGTTTTATTCTAGTGGCTTGTCTTGATTTGGAAGCTGGCTAGAATGAATTTTAGAAAGCTGTTAGCTGTTAATTGAAATAAGGAAATCAAAATCTGCCATAATAGAAGAGGGAAGTGGGAATGCAATTCAGTCTCAATTTGCATTTGATTATGGATCACATTGAAAGTGGTACCTATAAGGATAATGTTTTAAGGGCAGAAGCTATTCCTGATTTTAAAACAGCTAGATGAGGGAGATGTTTTAGTGAAGTGCAAACAATCCTAAAGTACAGTTCTTCCAGCAGAAGTGTTTTGTGATATAAGATATTTTCTGTGCTTTGTTGTGTTGCAATCATTGAAAATGTTCCTTGGGAACCAGTGTATTTTTACAGTTAAATTTTCAATAGAGAAATAAGCATTTTATTGACTTGGGTTTTTCATTGCTTTTAGCTGGAGTATCTTCTGGGAAGTCAACAAATCATGAAAGGAAGAACACACTCACTCCAACACAGAGGGAGAGTGTGCCAGCAAAATCCCCTGTCCCAGGGGTTGATCCTGTAGTGGCTCACAGTCCTTTTGACCCTCACCACAGAGGAGCAACTCCTGAAGTCTACAGGGGTCACCTCCCTCCTCATTTAGATCCTGCTATGCCATTTCACAGGGCTCTGGATCCTGGTAAATACATTCATGTTGGCTTTTTTTAGTTTTAGAAATACTGTGAGCTTTGATGCACAGAAAGGATACCTTTATAAGGCAGTTATCAGTGGCCATATATAATTTATTAGGTTATAAGTATTTATTGCTATAGTTTGATATCAGTTTAGTGGTGATTTAATATCTAACCAAGATACTTAAATTAGTATTGTATAATGTTGCAATTTCCCTTCAGAGCTGCCAACTTACTTCTGTTTGGTTAAAAAGTTCACAGTATTTATAGAAAAGTATTCATGGAATGTATTAAAAGCTGCCAGGAAAGCTTTACAAAGAAGGATGTGGAAGAGGCTAGAGAATTAAAGTGTAATTCTATATAATTATGTATAGACTTATATATTCTATATAAGTCCTCTGTTCAAGACTGATTATTTTCACTGAAGGATTATCAGATGATATTAAATACAGTGACTTCCTTTCAACCTATCCCTCAGGTAACTTCTGTGAGGTATTTTCTAAGTTCTTTAGGTATTTCAGCCTTTTACATTTTCAGAATTTCAGGGTTTATAGTTCTATTAAAGTCATCTCTCTAATCTGGACTGTTTAGCACTTTCAGTGTGCATGCAGTGCAGAAATTCAATAAAAAAACAGTATTAAAATGCTATTTTCACTCATTTGCCACCAACTAGAGAGACTTGATAGCACCTCTCATTGAAGCTTTACAAACACCTTGTGGTGGTGTTTGCAGGGGTCCCAGGATGAGGGAAGGGATGAGAATCTTGACTCCACGTTTCAGAAGGATGATTTATTATTTTATGATATATATTATATTAAAAGAAAATGATATATTAAAACTATGCTAAAATAATAGAAGAAAGGATTTCATCAGAAGGCCAGCAAGGAAAGGAATGATAATAAAATCTTGTAACTGACCAGAGGGTCTGAGACAGCTGGACTGTGACTGGCCATTAATTAAAAACAACCACATAAGACCAATCAAAGATGCACCTGTTGCATCCCACAGCAGCAGATAACCATTGTTTACATTTCCTTTCTGAGGCCTCTCAGCTTCTCAGGAGAAAAGATCCTAATGAAAGGATTTTTCATAAAATATGTCTGTGACAACACCTGAACGTTTTATTTAATCCAGCATCATCCTGCTTCCTAAATGCCTTCTTTTCCCTGCTTTCCCCCTCAGCTGCTGCTGCTTACCTGTTCCAAAGGCAGCTGTCCCCCACGCCGGGGTACCCCAGCCAGTACCAGCTGTACGCCATGGAGAACACGCGCCAGACCATCCTCAACGACTACATCACCTCCCAGCAGATGCAAGTCAACCTCCGGCCTGATGTCACCAGGGGGCTTGTCCCCCAGGGAGCAAACTCTGGCACTCCCTTATGCAGGAGCACGAGGTGGGCTTGGCTCTCTTGCTATAATCCTCTCAAAAGGGTGTTTTGGCTGTGCCAGCTGTGGTTTGGATGCACTCATGCAAGGCTGTGCGTATAAGTTTGTTCATACTGTAGTGATCGTGGATGTCTGACAGCTCATTTGGAAACTGCCTTTTGTGGAAAGGAAAACCACCTCTATAATCAATATTTTAAGGAGAAGTCTCTGAGAGTTACTAGTGTTCAAGAGCCAGATTGTTTTTTACTCGTTTAAATTGATGATCAGAACCATATTTAGCTCACCATCAAACTTCAGAAAAGAGAATTATATCAGAATGATAACTTCTTCAAAAAGAATATAAAAGCAACAGCCTGAAGTGCAATGTTTGTGATAACAATGCTGATTATTTTATTTTTTGGGTAATACCCAAAATTGCTAAAAGATGGGATTATTGAGTAGAAGTGAAGTGCATTTTTCCAAAGGGCAATTAAAGGGAGTGCTACAAATGCAAATTCTAACTTTGTATGTTCCTAAATTGCTGATTGGCAGGTTTAAGAGAGTATAACCAGCTGGAATATAGCTCTACACTTGCCTTATTCTTCTATTTTCTCCACCAAACATTCATTGCTGGCTGTGTAGACTGTGTCCTGGAGTGGCCATTCTCATGTGTGTCATCTCCTGACAGGAATCATTGACCTGAACAATATGGCCCCCACTATCTTAGTGCCTCATCCTGGAGGAACCAGCACCCCACCCATGGAGAGAATCACATATATCCCTGGCACCCAGCTTACCTTCCCTCCCAGGCCTTACAACCCTTCTTCTCTGTCACCAGGTAAGAGCTCTCATGGCTTGGTGATGGCTTTAATTGTGTGACATGCTGAGAGAATTGACCATCTTTATTCAGCTTTCATTAATGCCATCTTTTGATGTTTTCTCAGGAGATGTTTTTGCATGCACCTCTCACTTGGATAGCAAAGGGGTTTTGATGATACCCTGTGTAGTTACAGTAGAAGCACTGTCAAATTCTGAATTTGCCTCATTCTGTCAGGTCTTTATTTGTAGTAATTTGATTATAATTCAATAACGCCACTTCACATGTGCTGAAGGGTAGAATTGGGGTCTAGAAGCTGTGTAGTTTCTAACTGTATAGCAACCACTTTAGTAAAAGGCTCTTGAGCTTTCCACTGTCACTGTGTGTTAAGCTTTTTTCTTCCTAGATAAGTGAATAGTCTTGAGTGGAATTAAAATGTATTTGGGAAATTTTTGCTGCAAGTGTATGGCAAAATATATAGGCAAGTGTTTACATTGCCGTGCTTCACTTAAGTAAATTTTTTTGCTCCTTCATTTTACCTTGTGGACCTTCCAGGACACCCCACACACCTGGCAGCTTCTGCAGCTGCAAATGCTGAAAGGGAACGGGAAAGGGAACGGGAGAAGGAGCGGGAAAGGGAGAGGGAACGTGAACGAGAGCGGGAAAGAGAACGAGAACGAGAGAGGGAGAGAATTACCTCAGTCCCTGCTGAACTTTATCTCCGACCAGGTGAGGGCATATGGATACACTTGGATCACTTGTCTGGTACACTGTAACTGCTCATTTTATGCAGTCACTGTTAGCAAATACCGTTTACAGTTTGCTTTGCACTTCAGGCAAGTTCCTGTTGCCCAGCAGTTCTGGTCATAATTGCAACTTCTGCGACTTTCTCTCAAAGCAATGTAGCACCTAAAGAGGAGTGAATCTTCATTGTCACTGGCACAGCTTGCATGTCATGTAGAGCACTGTGAACAGATTTAAATCTTTAATACATACCATGACATCCAGAGTGGTGGAGACAGCTGGGAAGGGATGTGGAGGAGGCAGCATTGATACATAGTCCTGCATTGTTATAAGAGTATCCAGAGTGGTGGAGACAACTGGGAAGGGATGTGGGAGCATTGATTCACAGTGCTACACTGTTATAAGAGTAATCCTTTATTTTGGTTTGTTCCCCTCCACTCTGTCCTGCAGGTGCAGAGCAGCCTGGCAGACCTGGCAGTCACGGATACGTCCGGTCCCCATCCCCCTCTGTCAGAAGCCAGGAAAACATTCTGCAGCAAAGGCCAAGTATATTCCAAGGAACCAATGGGACAAGTGTAATCACACCTTTGGATCCTGCTGCCCAGCTACGTATCATGTATGTTTTAGAAGTTAATGTTGCACAGATATCTGTTCTAATATCTCAGCTTATTAAAAAGTGCATTTAGGGTTAAGGATATTTCACTATATGAAATATAGTGGAATATTGGATAAATCAGAGTATTTTCATCAGTGCATTTTGGGTAGAAATTAGAGTCTGAAAAGCTTTGCTTTATTGTGTTCATGGCTCTAGTTCTTTCCATTGAGGCTATTCAATGTTTGCCCACAGGCAGCTCACCCCTGGAGCTCCCTCTATCACTCAAGGCTTGCCAGCTTCCCGTTACAACACTGCTGCTGATGCCCTGGCAGCCCTTGTGGATGCTGCAGCCTCTGCTCCTCAGATGGAAGTTGCCAAAGCAAAGGAGAACAAGCACGAAGGAACCAGGATAGAAGAGAACATGGGCCGCAGGTCAGCTGTGGTGACTGACCAGCAGCAGATGGAGCAGAAGACCCTGGAGGTAGAAAAGAGGCCTGTGCAGTGCCCCTATACATCTGCCAATTACTCTGGTGGCAAGTCCCAGGGACAGACTTCATCAGTAGTCTATTCAGAGGCTGGTAAAGAGAAAGGACCTCCTCCTAAATCCAGGTACGAGGAAGAGCTGAGAACTCGAGGGAAGACCACAATTACTGCTGCTAACTTCATAGATGTGATCATCACTCGCCAGATTGCTTCAGACAAGGATGCTCGAGATAGGGGCTCTCAAAGTTCAGATTCTTCCAGTAGTTGTACGTATCTTAGTAACTCTCTACTTCTTTGCTGTCTGTCTTAGCCTTTAGGGAAATGATGTGAAATGATTCAGATGTTTAATGATAAAATATTCAGCTCTGCAAAGCAGAAACACTTGATAAACAAATACAGTTTTTTGCATATAGTTACTCTTGCAAAATCAGAGTTGTTTGCTTTATTCAGATTCCATGCTACAGCATGAATGCAGGATCATAAGAGTAACCTTTTCAGAAGTCAGGAAACTGAAAATTACTTGGTTTATGTTGGAACACTGTTTCATGGAAGTATTTGTATCACCATGGTTATCATGAGAAGGCAACAGTGTTTTGACTTTCATTCACTGGTGCCATTTTACTGGAAGCACTGGTGTTGCTAAGTATAGGCAACAAAAATTTTCTGTCATATTTACATCTTATCCCACAACCTTTGCTTGATATTCAGTGTCCTCACACCGGTATGAAGCTCCTGGAGATGCCATTGAGGTGATCAGCCCTGCAAATTCACCTGTACCTGCTCAAGAAAAGCTGCAGTCCTATCAACAAGAGACACCCAAACCAAGCCAGGCAGAGAGTAAGTTCATCTACATGTGGAAATATTCTCACAGTCACCTTTTTTAGATTTGTAAGCACAGAGGTTTCAAGCCTTGAAGCTTAACAGAGTGATCTTTTCTGTTTCAAGCAGCTGACCCCAACAGACCGTACGAGGGCCCCATTCACCGCTACAGGACACAACAGGAGCCCCCCTCACCCCAGCAACCTCCACCTCCCTCTTCCCAGGCAGAGGGGATGGCACACGTGCCCAGGACCCATCGGCTCATCACCCTGGCTGATCACATCTGTGTAGGTTTTATAATTATGGCTTTTATTTAGGAGTATTAAAAAACATTGGATCTGAATTTATAACCTCATGTGTTGCCATCAGGCTCGTCTAGTTCATGAACACCTAAACTGTGGCCAATGTCTAACCAAGATCTCTTTTCTATTTCTTTTGGTGACATCCAGCAAATTATCACACAAGACTTTGCTAGAAACCAAGCAGCTTCTCAGGCCTCTTTGCAGCCTCCCACCACTACATTCCAGAATTCCCAGCCCTGCTCCAGCTCCTGTTTCTGGCCGGGCAAAGACCTCGAACCGCTACAGCCCCGAGGCGCAGCCACAGCCCATGCACCACCAGCGGCCCGGGGCCAGAGTGTCCCCTGAGAACCTCTCTGACAAGGCCAGGGGAAGGTAATGCAGGGATTCAGTCTAACTGCAAGTTTAATTGATGCCCAGATATGATATTGATATAAAAGAGTGTGGTAATCTTGGTGGAGATTGGAAGTAAAGGTGCCTTTTGATCTTATTTTTAGGCAAAGTCAGTCTCCTACTCTTTTACCAATTGCTTGGCTTCATGAAACTATTTTCCCTTTGCTACTTCTCTTAATTTCCAGTCTTTAGACAGCTGAAAACATTTAATAACCTAAAACTTACCAGAGTTGTTATGGACAATGCATTGTCATCTTTTTAAGATCACCAAGCTCACTAAAAGCATGTAACATATAACTACACATAAGCAGTTATGTAGGAACTGTAAAATTACATGAGTTAACCACTGCTATACATGCCTTGAGAGTAATTATCTGTCTCTGAATCGTGGATGTAGGCCTGGAAAAATCTCCAGAGAGGAGTCATGTCCCCTCAGAGCCCTACGAGCCAATCTCGCCACCTCAGGTCCCGGTTGTACATGAGAAACAGGAAAATGTTCTTTTGCTTTCCCAAAGAACTGAGCCTACTGAACAGAGGTAGGTGTAAAACTGACTTTTAAAAACATAATTCTGAACCTTTATACTGCAAACTGTGTCTTTATTAAAGAGCAATTCAACTGACCTTCCTCTGGTGCCACAGGCAAGTTGTTAATCACTGTCAATCCTTCTGCACTAACATCCAAAATTTTGCAATTTGGGAGGTGCTTTGGGAAGGCTGAGGGAAAGGTCACATGTTGGTGCTCTGTCTTAAGTTTCTTGGTGCAAGCAGAGTGTTCTGTGTCACATCTGAGAGAAAGTTAAACTCCTCGTAGTTGCCAGTTCTGTAAAACTGAAGTGAGTTTTGAGAAAGGTCATAGTTTTTATTAAATCATTCACTCTTCTCCTGCCTGCTTGGATTCCTGGATACTGTCCTGGTGGAGAGGGGAGGAACCCAGGCTTCCAGCACTCATGGTGCTGGAGCACTTAATCAGTTGAAATATCACTAAGCCAAGGAGGTTCCAGGAGGAGTGAAGTGGGGTGTCCATGCATGGGGCAGCCCTGTCCCAGTCTGTCAGATCTGCACCACAAAACTGCACAGCACCTTCATGGGCTCCCTGGCAGTGCTGGTGTCTGCAAACATGTGGGAGATGCACACTGGAGTGGGAGCTCCTGTATTTGCTCTGCTGAGGAAGGAAGAGCACCCAAAGTATTTATTTAAGCCTCATGCTGGTAAAACTGATTGTAATTTTCTTGGGTTTTTTTCCACTCTGCAGTTTCTGCAGGGCTGTCACAGTCCATGATGGATGTTAGGTAGATGCAAAGGGATTTCCAGAAACATGGCAGGGGATATTGCACTTTTTAGAAATTTAAGGATCCTGGGCTAGGAAATCTAGATTATTTTTTACTTAATTTTTAGATTATTTTTTAATTTACGTACGAGTTGTTTGGTTTTTTAATTCAAGCTTATTTGTCAGATTGCTGCTGCTTAAGCAAACTCAGTTATCATTGAGCCCCCCAGTGTTCATATGACTGTTGGTGGTTTCTGCCTGACTGCTTTTGGGAAGATTTAAATGTGCATCTTACAAGTTCTGTCTCTTTGACACGTGTTGGTCTTGGCAGGACTGACTCTCGCTCTCCAGGCAGTATCAGTTACCTGCCTTCGTTTTTCACCAAACTTGAGAACACTTCACCAATGGTAAAATCCAAGAAACAGGAGATATTTCGAAAGCTGAACTCATCTGGTGGAGGTGACTCTGACATGGGTATGCAGGTCTTGCCTTTTCACTCAATTTTTCCAGCTTAAGCTTCATGTGACTTTCACCTGCAGATGTCCTGACCTAAATATGATTAAATAATACAAATTAATATAAATCTATTAATATAAAACACATATAATAATTTATGACCATAGAACTTGAAGGTTAGATTATTTTCATATAGTGTTGTATGTAGGACTGTCACATCGTTTTAACGCTTAAGAGGTGAAAACCACATTATTAATGAGAGAGTTGTTAAAACCTGACATTATTCTAATTAACTGTGTCTGTAATTTGCTTTATATCAATACTACACATTTTCCTATTTGGAAAGGTGTCTTGAAACTAAATAGTTTGTGTTTTCTTGGCCCTTATGATTATGTCTTCTAAACAGCATTTTAATATAATTTCAGTAATGAACAGTGACATTATGGAATACACTAGAACTATTGTTTTGCTTTTTTTTTGTGCAGTAGGGCTACTGCTGATCACTTAGTGATCATCAGTACTGAAAAATTCAGTGAAATGTTGTGTTTTAATTGCAGCAACTGCTCAGCCAGGGACTGAAATATTCAATTTGCCAGCAGTCACTACCTCAGGTAAGTTCTTCAATAAAAGAAACAACATACGTTCCAGAAAAATGTAATGTCTTTAATACCTTAAATTTATACTCTTTGGGGAGTCCAGTAGAAGAGGAAAATGGTGCAAATTTAAAAGCTAATATCCTACATGAAAACTTATTTCCTGCACCATAAGGAAGAGCAAAATGACCAAATCTTTCCCCACATCCCTTTGTAATTTCTCTTTGTAATTTCTGCCTCCCTTCCCACCTTTCTCTGTGTTCTCTCTTCTCTCCCAGGTGCAGTCAGTTCTAGGGGTCACTCCTTTGCAGATCCTGCCAGTAATCTGGGTTTGGAAGACATTATTAGGAAAGCACTGATGGGAAACTTTGATGACAAGAGTGAGGAGCACGGGGTGGTCATGTCCCAGCCTCTCCCCGTGGCTCCGGGCAGCTCTGGCGCCGCGGGTACCGGCCACTAACGAGACACGGAGGGAAGAAGCCAATCCATCTCCAAATTCAGGTACTGCAGCTCCCAAATATCCCAGGGCCTCAAAGAAAATAGATAAATCAAGGGTTTGAATAACGTGGGATCACTGAAAATCACTGTCTTTCCTCTGTAATTGGCAGAGGTGGTGTTTGCGGTTATCATCCTGGCTTTTCCAACAACACTGATGGAACAGGAAAAGGAGAACAGGGTGTACTGGATGCCTAAAGCTTCTCAGTGCTACCTGATAATTTCTAGAAACAAACACACAGAGGCTAAAATGTGGTTGGTGAAATCTGTCCCTTGTGTTGCCAGGTGGGGCAGTCAGCAAGCAGAAGCTCATTGGCAAGTCAAACAGTAGGAAGTCAAAGTCTCCAATTCCTGGGCAGGGATATTTGGGAACTGAAAGACCTTCTTCTGTCTCATCTGTACATTCAGAAGGGGACTACCACAGACAGACTCCAGTGTGGGCTTGGGAAGACAGGCCTTCATCAACAGGTGAGGAAGAGGCTTCTTTCAGAGGTGTTTGCAGTCTCACATGTTGCACTGTAACATTGGATATTGACCACAAGCTCCCAGCATTGGGGGTTTTCTGCAGTGGATTTTCTGCTAACTGTCACAGCCCAGGCCAACCCACATCTCTCAGAACAGCTCATGTTTTTGCCTTTTGATGCAGGTTCCCACCCAGTTTCCATACAACCCTCTGACCATGAGGATGCTGAGCAGCACCCCCCCGACCTCCATCGCCTGTGCCCCCCCGTCCATGAGCCAAGCAACCACTCACCCACAGAACAGGATCTGGGAGCGAGAGCCTGCACCACTGCTTTCAGCACAATATGAGACTCTGTCTGACAGTGATGACTGAACTATGCAGATTTTTTTTTTTTTTTTTAATTTGCGGGTCAAAAAAAGGAAATCTATTTTTGACTTGTGCCCACAGAGACTTTCCAAGAGAGCAAGGGCCACACAATGAAGAATTGCTGGAGAGTCCATGAAATGCCTTCTGCACAGGCTGTGTGTGTTGGAGGATTGTGGTCGAGAAGGTTGACTTACTAAAGATAAATATGTAAAGAGTTTTTAAAAATGTGGACTATTCCTGCTCTACATCTATTTGTAAAGAAAACCATAATGTCTTTTAAATCATTCTTCTGTAAATAGAGAGTACTTTTTGCAGTGTTTTTTCCCTTGCTATAGTATCTGGTGTACTTATGTTCAAATCATTGCCTAAACTTTGGGGGTCATTTTGTAATTTTTTTTAAGCATTTTCTCCAGTGTAGAATACTCTTCATAACCCTAGCCTCCCTCTCAGCCTAACCTAACCAGAACCCCAACCTCCCAACCATCATTGCCCATTTAATGCCGTGCCACTTCCTGCAGGCATTGTGCTTTTATATAATTTTTTTTCCCTAGACACACTTTCTCAGTGGTGTTCAAGCTCTTGTGAAAATGTTGATTTTTAAGACTGACCCCTTAGTGAATTCTGTACATTAACATAACTCCAGTTTGCTGGAATAAGATGATATATTTCTTTGGAATTTGAAATTCTGCCACATTGTAAATTTTTGGTGCAGTTGGTTTTATTTAGCAACACTGCAGAAATATTATTGCATGGGTATGTTATGGTTCATTTTTAAAAGGTTAAAGAAACAAAAAAAGAACAGCTTCTGGAGGCATACCTCACTGTTATGCACACTGGGAATTTTAACTGTGCCCTAAAAGCCTATTCTTAGTGTTCTCTGTTTCTGCATTGTATGCAGTCCAAACAGGCTACTAAATTTTGCTGTCATATTTAACCACAGCAAATGGCTTTTCTGAACAGAGGCTCTGGGTGGGTTGATAAATCCTTTAAGAAGAAAAAGCTCCACATCCCAAGTTTAAATAAAACAAAGTGCTTTTATAGAATAATTGAGCAACACACGAGTCAACTACTTGGCTTCTGTTACAACCAGTTTGAAATAGGTACTGTGATTTTTTTTCCTTCCTCCAATCTGATTTAAAAATCTTTATGTAATAATTATTTTGAAGTCTGCATCCCAGTCCCTGTCCCTCTAAGCAAGCCTTTGGTGGAAGTCCTTACAAATGCTTGGCTTAACTCCTGAAGTGTGCAATACTTGTTAGGGTGATTTTTTATTTTTAAATTGTATATGGTACTAGGAGAGTCTCCTGAATCGTTCATCTATCAGTGCTTGCTATGATGTGCTTGTAGCTCATGTACACATCCATCCATCTGGGCAGTGATGGCACAGGCTGTCCTGACATCCATCTCCAAAAGCATCTTCATTTTATGCTGCACTGACCTCAGGAAGTGAATTCACATCTTCTGGGGTAGAAGGACTGATTCACAGATAGCACTGAGCTGGGGTGGTGGCGTGGTCTGTCAGATTCCAAACTGCTTTTGCATCTCATTGATGGAACAGGGTCTTTGCCTTGGAGTTATTTCCAGTGAGAAATATTTTGGGTTTTGCTGTATTTGTGATGCGTTGTATGGAAGCTGTAATGCAGTGTGTAACCTCGAGTCCTGTGAGCTCTGCAGCCCATGGACTGCTATGGTCCACTTACAAACAGGAAGAAGCACAGAACTATTTATCAATAGCAAATTTATTTTCAGTCCTTTAAGGAAAGCCTTTTTGTCCCCAATGTGGGAAACAAAATTCCAAAGGAACTCATTTGGAAACTTGACACTGTTGAAAATACAGAACTATTTTGCTACTTTTTTTAAACACTGCATCAGAATAGATCCGTTGGCAGTCTTAAATCTCCTTGCAGTCTTTCTCTGAGAAAGATTTCTCTCATCCTCCCCTCCTTTACCCTTCTGGCTTGAAGCAGTGAAGTTTTCATCCTGTTTGTAGACCTGTGCTCTTATTTTAACTTTCTTTTTTGGTTCCCACAGCAACATATACTGGAAAACGAGTTGATCTGCCCTTTTTGTAGATTTAAATTTGGAGTGGAGAGTTAAGTTCCATTCTTAAATTCACTTGTTCTCACTTTCTTAGTGTAACAAATACAATGTGAAAGAGGCAATTGTACAGACAAATGTCTTTGCTACCTGTACAGTAAGTATAGCATGTTCATTGCAAAGCTTCATGTTACTGCTGCAGCAGCAGCAAGATATCCAAAGTAGGATAGTCACAATCTCCTAAGATACAGTTTGAGTGGCATTTGCACATAAAATGTTGCTGCTTTTTTTTGTTTGTTATCCGAGTTTTAACTTCTCCAGTGTAAAAACCTCTCCAGAGCCTAAGTTAGGGTTTACCACAATTCCAGTAATCTTCAAGTATGGAATTACATCTGCCCTGTTTCAGACAGGAAGGTGTTTGTAAGTCATGTTTACAAAGTGTAGTTTACTACAAATTTTTACCTGATTTCTGATCAGCGCTTTCACAATGCTTTCATCTTGATATGGTTCGTGATTCTGATATGAAATCATTTAAGACTTGAAAAACCCATGCATCATAATTTCCACACAATGTCTTCACTAGACAGTGACTTCTGGATTCAGACCAATCAATAAAGGGGATCAGTTCTCCATTTGCTTTTCCTGTGTCTCCCTTTTGTTTTGCAGCATCAGGCAAGACCCTGCTCCCAGGGCGCCACAGGGTTCCAGGTGACACTGCTGCCCTCCAAGCTCTGCTGCTTCAAACCCCAAACCCAGCACTTGAGGGAAGGTTGGCTCTAATGTGCCAGAGCTGTCAGTACAGCCCTATTTTTATTTCCTAGCTTGCTGAGAACAAAGCTTTGTATGTGACTGAAGTTTTCCAGCTTCAAATGAACTCCTGCTCTAGAAAACCTGTGTGCCTCCTTCTCTTAGCTCAGAGTTCAGAGATGAAGCTGCTACTGTAAGTAAATTAATAATGATGTAATTACACCGAGGGTACCAAGCAGCTGCAGTTCTGACAGCTGAGAGGTTAAAATAGTGACAGAATTAGTTCTACTATCCTAAGTAAATATGGATTTGGTGATTTCTGGTTTAATTATCTTCTTTCTTTAACATCAGGCTTCCTGGCAGGGCAGAACTGAGGAATTCTGTTGTCTAAAGCAGCTGTTGATACTTGATTCACATGAAGGCACGTAGCTGACAAAGCTGGGTTTGTACATAGCATCTTTTCCAACAGGAAGCCTCAGCATTCAAGCACTGACCTATCCAAGAGAGAAGACAACTCTGGCATTCTGTGTGCTCTCCACTGCAGCCAAGTGTTTTATGTCTGACAGCAGTTCTGTGTGCTAACAGCCTCACCCCTCCTCTGAGAGGACAACTTCTATCTTTGGATAAAAGAAGAAATGAAAAGAAATTAAGAAATATGTTGATCTTCAGGCAAGCTGTTGGTGCAGGACAGGGAGCTGCAGCTCTGTTGCAGGGCAGGTACAGCCTGGGAGATGCTCTGCTGCAGTTCAAACATGCTGAACTGCAGCACTGATAGAAGTACAGCCCCTGCTGTGCTGTGAAACATGTAAAGAGTCAGACAATTCCTGCCTGTTCCTTTTCAAGACTTGCTCTAGGACAGACATGTTTTGAACCTGAACACTTGTGTGGGCAGGCAGGAGTAGCAAACTGACTCTAACACAGTATTAATACCAGACCAGACTTGCACTTAGGCAGCCAAAATTGAATCACTTAGCACAGTAGGTCAGTCAAACCACAGACTACACCACAAATTCACACAGTTAAGATTTCACACCTTTATTTTGGGCTGTTAGGCAGTGGCAGCCCTTCCTCTTAAGCAGTCCTGAAACTCCTCATTGCTGTTTCTCTGGAGAATTGCACTGAGCTGCTCCCAGGCTGCCTGTGCTGAGCAACCCTTGCTGCCTTCAGTCACTTCAAGGTTGGACTCTGTGCCCAAACTTATTTGGAGCCCTTTCTCCTCTTGGCCAGCTCAGCTAGTTCCTCCTGGATATGCTGAGCGTCTCCCTTCTGCTGCGCCTGCTTGAGAGCTTCTTGGTACACTTGTTTTGCTTGAAGGAAATCTTCTGTAGCAAGAGGGAAAAGAGGCTTGGCTACCCAGTTCCATCACCCATTTCCAGAGCCCCCTCCTGATGCTGATCACATGCAAAGGACAAGGACTACTTGGAACACATCAAGATCTAGGGAGGCTCAGAAAACATCCTGCCAGATTGCCAACTCTGAGAGCTGGGGAGCAGCAGTGATGATGGGACCTGGTGCTGCTTCAGCATTAAAATCTCACAGGAACAAACCTCATGCATGTCTTCTGTCCTTTTGGAAAAGTTACTGGACACAAAGGACATGGGAAACAAGATCCCCTGGCAACCTTTTGGGACAGTTTGTGAAATCAATTCAAAGTCACACCTACTGCTTAAACTAAAACTAACTACCCCAAACCAGCACTGTAGTTCAGCCCTACAACACAGATCCAGATCTCTGCAGCTAGCAGCAGCTCAGTGCCAGGCTGGCTGTGTATTCACTGACCTTTGTGCATGAGGATTGCTGCCAGGTTGTTGAGCACCATGTGCTCCTCAGGGTGCTGTGTGTCCCGTGCCAGCTGTGCTGCCCTCCTGCTGTAGGCCAGCGCCTCCTCGTAGCATCCCTGAGCGTCCAGCACCGTGGCCAGGTCACTCAGCAGCACCACACTCTGCACCAGGAGGGAAAAGGGAAGCTTGTGGAGCACTCTGGGGCAGCACAAGCACCACATTCATTCCCTTCCACACCAGTTAAAGAAGTATTTCCCAGAGAAGTGTTCAGTAAGGAAGTGTCCTGTTATTTCTGTATCTGCATGCTCGTCCTTCCTGGCAGGAAAACAGCCTCAGGTAGTGCTGATGTCTGATGGCAGCAGAGCTGCTCCAAGGCTGCCTCATTCCCTCCAGATCAGCCTTTCCTTCCCTGGAGCCCTACTGCTGTACAAATCACCTGTGGATGAGTCTCTCCCTGAACATCATTTGATATCTGCAGAGCCTTCTCATACATTTTCTGTGCTGCTGGGAGCTCGTTGATGTTCAGGAGGTAGCGGCCGTACGAGTCCAGGCTCATCCCAAGCAGGAGCTGGGTGTTGGCCTTTTCTTCAGCTGCAAACAGAGGGGAGTGAGGTGATCTCTGCCTCATGATCCAGCATGAACCCCCATCCTACCACAGCAGAAACTCAGGCAGTGGGAAGAGTGGGAAGAGAATGGATTGACATGAAGATGGTGCTTAGGAATACAGAAACAACATCAAGGACAGTGAAATGGAGAAAAGATGAGAAACCTTTGGCAGACAAGGCTGCCCACCTGATAAGACATCCTCAGGCAAGTCCTTCTGCTTGGCAATCTTCTCCTCTAAGGTCAGGATGCAGAACTGGTAGCCAGCTACAGCTAATTTGTGCCTGCAAAGTGCAAAGCAAAGTTCCTTCTGTCCCTGAAGGATCCCTCACTGAAGATCCTCTGCTTGGCCACCCCAGCAGCCCTGCAAGGCTGAGGTGAAGGCAGGTGACACCTCCAGCTGGGAACTCACTGTTTCTGAGCAGCATAGATACTGGCCAGCTTGAGGGACACCTCAAGGACGGCGTTGTCATCCTGCCAGCAGAACACACAGTGCAACTGTTACTCTTCTTGTACCTCCTCAACAGAAACATTACTTTGTCAGAGGGTTTAGACCTTAAAAATCCCCATCTTGTTGCCTCCAGTGCTGCCATCCAATAAATATTGCCAATTTCCAGTAAGAGGCATTACAGCACAAGAGATAAGGTAAAGAGAAGGGCATCACTCGAGCCTCTCAGAACATACCTCCTTTGTGTCCCCTGCAAGCATATAGCTCATCGTTGCTTTGTAGAGCTTTTCTGCCTGCAACAAGAGTTTTGAAGAGGATACTGAGAAATGATGGCATTTAAAACAAAACAGCAAACTACATAGAGGGACCTGGCTCAAGTTGGTTGCATTTACACTGCACCCAAGAGCAGTTTGAAGTGAAAGGCTGACCAGAGCCCAGTGGTACTGAACCAGTGGCTCCTTTCAGTTTCCCCTTGAGCACTGCTGCAGCAGTCAGGCCTTTACCCTGTCTGTGAGCTCAGGGCTTTCCCAGATTCTCCTTGGAGGAGTCACCTCTGTGCTCAACTGCAGCATTTCACAGAAAGAAGTATTCCTTCCCCTGCACACCTTGTTGGAGCTGAAAATTTACCTGTGAGAGCATCTTTCTTAACCTGGTGTGCTCATGGGACTGCAGCCCTGAGTTGGATCATTCTGTTAGATCATTCTGCTTTGCACTGGGACATCTCTGCCCCACAGCTCTGAGTCTGCAGCTTGTGCCAGCACCCCACACCTTTGACACCATGAACAAGATGTCAACATCTAAAAATTCATTGGGAAAACCCAGAGTTACTCACATTTGTCCAGCTGTCCCTGCATGTAAGCCACGTTCCCCATCTGGAAGAGACAGACAGCGCTCAAGCTCCACCGAGGCGACGCGGACGAGCCTCAGCCGCTTTTCTTCTCCCTCGGGCGTGGCTGTGCCCCGAGCCCGGCTCTCACCATGCTGTAGGTGTAGATGATGGCCTGCCTGTTCTCCTGCTGGTGCGCCCGCCGCAGGGCCTGGTGCAGGAGCTGCTCGGCCTCGGCCAGCTCCCCCTTCATGGTGCTGAGCTGCGGGGGCAGCGGGATCGGTCAGCGGCCGCAGCGCCCGCACAGCGCCGGCAGCGCCCGTAGAGCCCGCACAGCGTCCGCGCAGTGCCCGTAGAGCCCGCAGAGTGCCTGCAGCGCCCGCACAGCGTCCGCACAGTGCCCGTAGAGTGGCTGCAGCGCCCGTAGAGCCCGCACAGCGCCCGCAGAGCCCGTAGAGCCCGCACAGCGCCCGCAGAGTGTCCGCAGCGCCCGCAGAGCGCCGGCAGTGCCCGCAGAGCCCGCACAGCGCCCGCAGAGCCCGCACAGCGTCCGCACAGTGCCCGCAGAGCCCGCACAGTGCCCGTAGAGCCCGTAGAGCCCGCACAGTGCCCGCAGAGCCCGCACAGCGCCCGCAGAGCCCGTAGAGCCCGCACAGTGCCCGCACAGCGTCCGCACAGTGCCCGCAGAGCCCGCAGAGTGCCTGCAGCGCCCGTAGAGCCCGCACAGCGCCCGCAGAGCCTGCACAGCGCCCGCACAGCGCCGGCAGCGCCCGCAGAGCCCGCACAGCGCCCGCACAGTGCTCGCAGTGCCCGCACAGTGCCCGCAGAGCCCGCATAGCGTCCGCAGAGCCCGCACAGTGCTCGCAGTGCCCGCACAGCGCCGGCAGAGCCCGCACAGTGCCCGCAGCGCCTGCAGAGTCCGCGCCTCACCTTGGCTCTCTTCAGCAGCAGGACGATGGCATCCTCGCCGTCCTCCTCGGCGTCCCGCGGGAACAGGGAGAGCCCTGCGGGGACAGCGCGGTGGGTGCCCTGTGCCGGTTCCGCGCCGCCCGCGCCCGCCGCCCCTCTCACCTCCCAGGAAGGCCAGCGCAGCGCCTGCCGGCCGTGCCCAGCGCGGCCGCGCCCGCCCCGCGCTGCCGGTGCCGCTGTCCCCCGCGGTGTCCCCGGTGTCCCCCTGTCCAGGCGGGCCGGGGCAGGGCGGGGCAGCGCCGGGGGCACAGCCGGGACAGCGCCCGCGGCAGCGCGCCCCGCCACCGCCGCCATCCCCTGCGGGCCCTTTAAGAGCGCGCGCGCCGCGCGTGACGTCAGCAAGGGCACGGGGGCGGTGTCATGACGTCACTCCCGGAGCGGGACCGGGAGCTGGAGCGGGATCGGGATCGGGATCGGGAGCGGGAGCAGGAGCAGGAGCAGGGCGGGTTCTGCCGCTCTGCCCGCCCTGGTGAGCCGCGCCCGCAGCGCCCCGGCCATGCCGGGCTCCTCAGGACACGGAGCGGGGCACAGAGACGGGGAAGGGGCGGGGGGCAGCACCCGGGAAGGGCTGAGGGAGCCGCGGCGGCAGAAGGGGATCTGATCCGCCTGTGTGAATACCTGCCGGGGGCTGCACCGGGCTCTGCTCGTCCCGAGGAGCGTGAGGAACACCCTGTGGGCAGCGAGCCGTGCTGGGGCGGGAACTGAGGCAGGAGACATTCACAAGCCGTGCTTCCCACGGGAGCTGCCTGTGTGGGGGCATCCCGGGGAGCACCCGGGTGTCTGTGGGGAATCCCTTTCCCAGAACGCGTAAAAAAAAACATTTTAGGAGTTGTTTTAAAACATCTTAAAGGATGCCATTCCTTGGTCGGTGTGGGATGCCCAGCTAACCCCACTGATGCTCAGTGTCCATGGTGAGCCCAAGGATTTCCCATTGTCTCGTTTGCAGGGATGATCCCGTGCCTGTGGCATGGACGGCAGCACCTTGCCAGCAGTGGCAGAAGAGCTCCTGAGAGAGATCAGAAAGGCTTTTCAGGAGACCTCGCAGGGTACGTGGAGGATGCCAGCAGGAGTGGCCAGGCACTGGCACTGGCATGGGCCTGTCACAGCCCGGGCTTGACAGCTGGCCTGCAATAGGAGAAATAACAGTTAATAGAAGAAATAACAATTGATGATTTTCGAGTATATCAATAACAAAGACAAATCCGTTAGTATTAAAACAGATTTTAAAAGACACATGGAAATTTTTGTAAGCTAAACTACATGCGTAAGTAAAGGCGTATACGCGCCTTATTAAATTTCTGTAAAACTTTTGGTAATTATATTAACACTAATTACTTTGCACTAATGAATATTATAAATTATTGTAATGTAGTTAATTACTTTAAATTATGCTTTGTTAAGAGAGTATAAGCTAGAAAACATGCAGAATAAAAACTTTTTTATTTTAAACTAATCACGCAGCACCCGCACCTCACATAGGGCTGATGAGGACCCTGTGCCTCCCTTTCCTACCTGACCCTGCTGTCTCAGGGACCTCGATGTCCCTTTTTGTGACAACAGAAGCACAGATAATGAGGAGCAGCCCCTCCTCCAAGTCAAATTCAAAAATCACACCACTTCAGACTCTTGGTAGTGTGAGACTTAAGGGTTCTGCTGCTTCTTGGAGCTCCTGGTGCCCATGGTCACACCTGAGGGACGATAAATTAATGCTCCGGGCAGGAATTCTGCTGTGCCTCTCCTCTGCTGGTTTTACAGATTCGCCAATCCCAAAACTGGGCTTGGAAAAGGGAATTTCCCAACGCCGTGTCCTGGCTGACCGGCAGAGGGAGTGTGCTGCTGATCCCAGGGACAGGAACAGCTTCCCAGGGCTTCAGTGCAAGGAGCACCAGCCAGCACTGAAATCCCTGCCAATTCCAGCAGCTAGTTAAGAATAATTACCTTTGCTGGGTCTGTGCTGAGAAAATATCAGTGTTTGTGTTTACTGGATGAGCTGCACAGAATAGCTCTTCCCAAGGAAAGGGTCTGCTGAAGGAATATTTTTAACTGCACAAAACCCAAACAAATAAGAATTCAGATTAATCTGTCTTGAGCACTATGTGGGAGTGAGGAATGGGCAGAGACTTCATGTCTAAACTGTCAGAGTGACCCCAGTGACAGCTTTTTGGCACACTTGCATTATGGCTCCTGTCAGGTTAGAGTACATCCAAAATCTACATGTGACTTTTAAAAGAGCTTTATAAATCCTGTTGTAAACTAAGCAAAAAAAGAAGTTCACATCCCTTTAAAAACATCCTTCTTACAGCAGCAGAGTGGTACTAAAGCACACATTGAGACAGGGCTGTGAAGACAAACTGATTGAACTGATTGATCCCTTTGCAGAATTAAATTCAAGTAAAGCTGGAAAATTCAAACCAACAGTGCAGGTCATAGAGAGTGCTTTGAATTGTCGGAACAAAATTCTTTTAAAGTCAAAAACCCAGATCTTCCAGTGGGATATGGAGACAGAGTACACTGTGTCCCCTGGGTGATAACAGAAAGATCAGAGTGGACAAGCAGAGCCCGAGCTGTCAGCTCCAACAAACACAATTTGCTGGAGTCTAACTTTCCATCTTAAGGAGAAGTTCCAATAAATGGAGACACAATGTTTCAGTGGGCTGCAGTAAAAGCCATAAACCAGTGGCGCCCTGCAAGACTGTGCTGGGAAAAGAACAACATTTCTAAAGTTGTGAGGCCTGAGTTCTCAACTCATGCCAGGAGAGTTTCAGGGAAAACAATATATAGATATATTTTTAACCAGCTTCTTAAAGTGACAGAGTAAGATGCTGAGGCCTCCTGCCTTTTATTGGGTGCTTTTAAAAGTAGGAAGTCATAAAAGAAAGTACATTTGGGCTTCTGCTTTTATTTTTAAAATTAATCCTTAAATAAAGGAAAAAAAATTAAATTAATCCTTAAACCCATTAATCATTAAATTAATTAATGAAAAGTGCCTCAGCACTGCCATTATGGATCATTTCCCTGCTTCTTGTTGCTTTTTTGGTGGCTAGAGAGGGTGTTGAGAGCTCTGCAGTCCTGTGTGGCCTCTGGGGGTACCTTGGGGGGACAGTGACCCCCCTGTGATGTGAAATTCTGCAGAATCACGTTTTCTTTTCTTTCTGTTGCAGTCCCTGATGACCTGCTGCTGGGGTGAGTGTCTCCTGCCTCAATTCCCGCCCCAGTGTCCTGCTGAAGGGCACCTGGTGGTCAGCTCTGGTTTTCCCAGTGCTGCTGAAACACAGAAATGCTGGTGCCTTTGGTGGTAGTGAAAATGAAAGTTCTGAAGGGGTTTTTTCCCAGAGATTCACAAAATTATCTCTGTATCACTGCATCTCCTGTGATGACTTGCTCTAAGTTAAACCCAGGATAGTTAACCTGAGCTTTGGGTCCAGCCTCAGCTCTGGAAGGAGTTTGCTGTGGGAGTGGGTTGTGTTCCAGGGTGATTCATCCCTCTGCGAGCACCCTGAGCTCACTCCTGCTCTTTGAGTCATGGGCACGTGTGATGGAGAGGGAGAGGTGTCCTGAGCTTCACCCTGCTCAAGGGAAATGTTAACTTGGAGATTTGAGAGTTGTCTTCTGTTTGGGGGCTGTCTCAGGTCAGCTTTGTCACCCTGTGAATGCTTTAATCATTCCCAGCAGTGACCTAAGAGATCCAAGTTTCACAACTTCAGCCCTCACCAGCTGGTGTTGAAGGTGGAGAAGGGGCATTGTCACAGTGAAAGAGACTTTTCAGATTAACCTTGTGCTCCTGCCTGCTGGGGGATGAGATCACCAGGAGCCCTCCAGGCCTTGGTGCCTTTGTGTTAAAGTTATCTGACACACCACCTGTGAAAGGTGTGCTGCCTCCCTCTCCTGGGAACCACAGTGGCCTTTGAAAGGTGGGATCAGATTTGAAAGCTTTTGTTTCTTTCTCCTCAGAAAAGAAAAGAAGAGAGAAATTCCCTTGTTAAGTTTAATAATGGTGGTAACTCTTAGCAGCCAGACTTCCATCAATTCCCTGCATCCAGCAGCTCAGAAGTATTCTGATTTAACTTCCCAATCTCTTACAAATCTCCAAAGTCCTTGAATTTCCTGTGGGCATTTCCTGTTGAAGTGATCAAGAAAAGAATTCCCTAGATTTGAAAAGAGTTCCTGAAACTCACTGAACTCATCCCCCTTCTAGTCCCAAACCTAATCATGAAGGAATGTCTTACGTTAAATGTTCCCCACCCACCTCCTCAGATGGAGCCAGCCCTTCTTGCCTTGAGTTTGTGCAAGTTTTGGTCTTCCTGGAATCTGTCTGTCTGCTTGGCTGCTTATCAGTCAGCTTGACTCAGCCTTGCTGGGCTCTGCCTTGCTCTGTCCTCCCTGGACTTGGAAACTTTCCCCTTTCTCTTGGTCTCCTGCTTGTGTTTGGTACTATCTCTTCATCGCTGCTGATTTCCTTCTTGTTTACCCTTGGAACCAATCTAGACTACACAGATTTTTCTCAGCTGGTGGAAGGTCTCTAAAGTTAACTGAGAGAGCTGAGTAACTAACTGCCCCTGAGCTCTTTGGAAACACTCAGAGCAGCTGGATTTACTGGTCCAGGATGACTTTGGAGCCCATGAGCTGTCTGGACAATGGGCTGAAGGTGCAGATGTCCATATTTAACACACACCTTATCCTATACCCCTGCACAGCAGCAGCAGGAGACAAAATCCCCCTTTGGGATGTGCAGTGATCCCCATCCCTCATTTATGGCACTCCCTCAGCCATAAATGCTGTGTATCCCTGAAGGGGAAAGGGTTTTTAGGGAGAGTGGAGGGACATCAGGCACGTGCTGCCCCTGGGTGTTTATCTGGAATAACTTGGGTGTCTCTGAGCCCTGCTCCTAGCTGGGTCACAGATGTAAAACTGATGCTATCTGGTGTCTCCATGTGTCTCCATGTCTCTTGAGTATTCCTTGATGTTCTCCAGCTTCCTCCTGATGCAGTTTGGTGGGTAGAGAAAGGATAATTTATCCCTCAGTTGTGATTGTGATGGAGGAAATGTGATCACTACAAAATGATTCACTCATTCCCCAGGGTTTGAACTGATCTCCAGGGGATGAGGAAGGAGCCCCAGCTCCTGTTGCTCCAGGAACTGTGGATCATCCTTGCACTCCCCTTTCTCCAGGGAGCTGTGTGGTTCATGCCTGGAGGTGGGATTCAGGACCAACTGATCAATCCAGGGCAGAGATTGAGGGAGAATCTAGGGCAGCAAATCCAGGACAGCCTGGCTGTAGAGTTGAGGTGTCCCAGAGCCCCTTTTGCCCTGAGCACCCCAAGTCTGGCTCTGTGTGCTCCACTAAAATCCCTGGTTGTGCCTTCCTGCTCATGGGACATTTCGAGTTGCTGCACCAAGGAAAAATGTCTTTCCTTTGCAGTGGGCTCCTTCAGGGCTGCCTCTGTCCCTGAGCTGAGCCAGGGGCTCTCCCTTTGTGCTGTGACCTAACTAGAGACACGTTCTCTTCCAGGCTGAAGTTCATTTTTGGCCCATCTGCAGTGCCAGCTCTGGATTTGGTGGATCAGCGTTCTGTCACCCGGCTCAGGTCCCCCAGTGGAAGGATTCTCTACCAGGTACAGGCTTCTCTTTGCTCTTGCTTCCTGATGGTTTCCAGCTGCCATCTGAGAGTGTTTTCCTGACTTGCAGAGCATGGATAAACACAGGGAGGATACCAGTGTTTTACAAACTCCTGAGGTGACACTGGAGAGCAGCAGCCACGGGCTGGAATTAGAGCAGTATGGTTCAGAAGCATTTTCTCTGTGGCTCCCAGCCAGCCAGAGACAATTTATGTGTTTGTGGGCATCACAGTCAGGAGGAAGTTTTCCAGGGATTGCTAATTTTGCTTTATTACTCTCATCCTATCCAGCAGAGGAAGTTCTTCCTCTTGACCAGTTGTACACAACTCATCATTATCTGCCTTCACTCTGTTTCTTTCCTGTCGTGACCTCTGCTTGGCAGGAGATCTCTGCTGCCTGGGAGGGAGCAGTGCTGGCCAAACCCATGGGTTTCACTCTGGTTCAGTGTAGCCAAGGCTGTGAATCACAGAAACATCCCCATGAAATGGCATTTTGGGGAGAAGAGCTCACCTCAGCCCTGAGATCAATTACAGCACAGGCTGGGAGTAGGGTGAGGAGCCATTGGTACTTCATTCTCACCTTCCTGTACTGTGCACAATTCCTTGTTCTGTGGTCCCCCAGCACTGGTGGTGTCTCTTTTGGGACAATCTGTCCGTGCTGTGAGCCATTGACCAGCTGCATCCAGCCCATGGCTGAGCCCTGGGACCCTGTGCCCCAAAGATTTTGGTCAAAAAGCACCAATTCCTTCTGCTCAGCACTCCCAACCCTCAGGCAGCACAGCCCCTCCAGGGCTGGGCCTGGTTCTGTGCTTTCACACACCAGGGAAAGGGGAATGTCTTTGCTCAGTGCTGCAGCACCCAAGAGGAACATTTCCCAGTATCCCCTCTGCCAAGGACCTTTTCTCCTCCCCTGGAGGTGCTCTGGGGTCCTGTAGGGTGAGAAAAGGGCTCTGAAGTCAGGCCTGGTGCTGGCACAAACCCTTCTCACGTGTTCAGAGCTTGGTTTGCACATGGAGCCTTTATCACTTCTGGGGCCATGGAGAGGACACAGCCCCTCCAGAGGGACATGAATCATAACCAGGGCTCCAGAACAGCCTTGGATTGCAGCTGAGGGCTTGCCTGTGGATGTTGGGTAAAGCCTAGGAAGCTTCCAGCACCCTTGGACAGCAGCTGCCTTCCTGATTAACTGAATGCTCAAAGGCTTTCCCTTTTTTACTGTTGCTTGTCTAAAAATGCCACTGGGCAGAGAATGGTCACATTCTCCTTGCAGAGCTTTGTCAGGCCCTGCAGGCTAAGGCAGAGCTTTGCTGGGCATCAATTAATAATCTGATATTAATGAAGGGCTCAGTTGGTGTTCCACTGAAAAGGAACAAGTGTCAGAACTCTCCTGCCTCTGCAGGGAGAGGGAGCCTCTGGTTTCCCTGTGGAGAAGGAACCCCTGGCCAGGAGGGTCAGGGAGTTAATGCAGGACAAAGCTCCAGGAAAGAGATTCCTGTGTGCCTCCAGCTGCATTCCTCTTCTGTAGAGCTTGATTGCTGATTAAGGCCACACTGATGAGTTCATTAACAGAGGAATCTGAAGAGATATTTTCTCTGGGGCTGTGAGGTTGGTGCCATTGTGAAATTCTCCCTCATCACAGCTGTCAGAGATGCAGAAACAAAGAGCAGAGTCTGCCCTGGGGCTGGAGCAGTGACAGGAACACATCTGGGGTCATAGAAACCCAACCCTGCCTGGGACACTGCACTGCAGCCACTGGCTCTTCATTCCTGTATAGGAATGTGTGGGAATGTCCCCCAGCCGTGCTCCTGGAGAGAGGAGCATCCCTGGCTGCCTGGCCACTGCACAACCTTCCCTGCTAATTATCCCCCACAAAGTCAGCCCTGCCATTTGCACCCAGATGTGGTTCAGCTGGAATGTGAGCTGCTGCTTCCCCTTGCAGCTGCCTCTGGAGAGCTCTCTGAGGCCGTGGGGCTGGTTCTGTTGTGAAACTCCTTTGGGTCATTACAGCCAAATCTGCTGCTGATAATTCCCTATCAGCCAGCACATCTCAGGTCCTGCCTCAGGGGAGGAAGGCTCTGCTCAGACAGGCCCTGTGGTGTGGGCAGCCCTTGCCCTCAGGAGCTGAGATGGGAGAGGAAGGAGCCCTCAGTCCAATGGGGGCTGTGATGTGTCCCTCAATGCCCTGTGTTTAGCGCTGATGGAGTGTCCCTGGCTGGGTGCCTCAGAGCTGAAATCATTCCAGGAGAGCTGGGTCATCCCTGCCCTGCTGAGCTCAGGGGTAGATCCCACCTGAAGGAGGGCAGTGCTTCAGCCCTGCCAGCTGGCACCTGCACTGCTCACATCCTGCACTTTCATTGGGGTCTTCTTTTTTATTTTGTCTTTTTTCATCCGTTTCCCAGAACTGTGTGGCAGATGCCCCACACTAAAAGGTTTGAGCAGCAGACCCTGGCACAGGCTGTGGTGCTGTCTGTCTGTCTGTCCCTGTGCTGGTGCCTCAGCTGAGCCTCCTGTGCCCCCACACGCTGGCAGGGACACCTCCAGGGGGATTTTTGCTCCTTGAGGCCCAGGGATGAGGAGAGCAGAAGGAAATCTCAGCTCAGGGCCAGGGGAGCACCCCGGTGCTTGGCAGGGCTGCAGCTGGCCAGGAACAGAGGCACCTTTTCCTCCCAGTCTTTGGGTTTTAGATTTTGCTTTATTAGGCAGAGACTGTGTTCCTGCCATCTAGGTCAGGACTGGGAACGCTGAGCTCAGCCCAAATGTGGCAGTGTCTGTCTGTCTGTGGCTTCCCCCCTCCCCAAAGGAAAACACTTCTGAGGGGAAGGCACCATCAGAATCCTTCATCTTGGAAAAAGCAATCAAAGGGGCTGCAGGAAAACAAACTTATCACAAGTGAAACAAACTCAGCCTGCTGTAAAAGGAGGACCCAGGGTAAAGGCCAGACTGAAAAAGAAAAGGTTTACCCTGAAATGGGAATGTGAGATTTGTGTCCTGGATCTGCTGGGAGCGAGGGGGACTTTGAGGCATTGGCATTTCTGGGTGTTCCCTGTTGGGCAGAGGGTGCAGGGGGAGCTCCAGGGGACAGGGGAGGGCTCCCCTTGGAAGTGCAGCTTTGGACAGGGGGCACAATGTTCCCCTGGACGGGCTTGGGGTGCCAGGCATGTCCTGGAGGGGAGCAGGACTCTGCAGAGCTCCACTGCCTTTTCACTTTTTGTGTTCACCTTTCGATTTGGGGGTGTGTGCCACAAACCCAGCCAGATGGAGAGAGCTGTGATGTGCCCTCAGAGCCCTGGGCCCTGTGCAAGTGTGTTCTGCCCCTACAGATCCTTCCCTTCCCATAGGTTGGCCCTTAAAGTAGTTTCCTAAAAGTTATTTTCCAGTCTTGAGGAGACCAAAAGAGAAATAATAATCCCCAGCCTGGCTTTCCTATATCCTGCAGTCAGCTCCAGCAGCTCACAGATTGCTCCATGCTGGACAAAAATTCTTCCCTCACCTGTTTGCTGAGCCTGGTGCCTCAGTACCAGCCTTGCAGGGAACAGCATGTGGGAAAACGAGGCAGTGCTGTTCCCAAAGCAGAGATGGAGCAGGGAGGCTTCTCTGGAGACTTCAGCTTTGTTTATTCAGGCAGATCTGGATTCCAGTAGCTGCAGCTGGTTCTGAGAGCAGAACAGCCTTCAGTGGCTGGGAAAGGAGAGGCCTCCCTGCAAGGGCTCAGTGCTGCTCTCTCTGGGGTCACACCTGTGACCAGAGTCTCTGTCATTTCCAGCTGTGAGCCTGCCAGGGCTGGGGGAGAGCTCACAGGAGGGGCTGGCACTCGATGGCAGCCACCACCCCTCTCCTGGTCCCTGGGGCTGGGATCTGCTGCAAGCACAGCTACAGGACAGCCTCACCTGCAGGGAGAGGAGCTTGTAGAGACCATGAGAAACCTGAGGAGCTTCAGGCTTGGGTGGGTCACTGCAGTGCCTGGGGACTCTTCTGTGCTGTGGCATCTTCCCCCTCTCTGCTGGGGCAGTGCACACCCAGCCTGAGTCACAGAAATTAAAGTGAATCCTGCCCCTGACTCCTCCTCTGCCTCTGTTTCAGGTCCTTGGCAGCTCAGGCAAACTCTACACCTGCTACAGCTCCTGCCACTTCTGTACCTGCCCTGCCTTTGGGTTTTCTGTGTTGCAGAAGAGTGAGAGCCTTCTGGTGAGTTCTGTGCCTCAGCCTGGGGCTGCCATGGGCAGGGGACAAGGCTCTGCCCTGCCCCTTGAACCCCAGATTTGCCCCCAGACACGAGTGAAGCTGAGCCTGACCACTGTGTGGCCTCTGGGAGCCCCAGATTTTGGGTGCAGGGTGCAGGGAGGGCTTTTGGTGGTCAGCAGTGGTGGGAGGGTGCCAGGAGCTGTGTGCCAGCTCCCTGCATGGCACTGTGCTGGTCGTGGCAGAGCTGGGGACACTGAGCCCCACCTGTGCCAGGAGGGAGCCACGTTCCTGGGGGGCTGAGCACTTCACTGAACACATTTTGGCCAGGATGGGTTCCTGAGCCTGGCACTCCAGCCTTGCTCCTGCTCTCAACTTTGCAGTGCAAACACATCCTGGCTGTCTACCTCAGCCAGGCCTTGGGAGCCTGCCAGGAGCTGGCTGTGTCTGAGGAGCATCTCACAAACATCCTCCTGGCTGAGGAAGAGGATGAAGGATGAAGGAGGAAGAATTTGGATCACTCCTGGCTGTGTAACTGGCATTTTTAATATCTACAAGGCTGTCAAATGCTCATTGAGGCTGGTAGATTTCTTCCTGTGCTGCAGCCAAGTGTGACATTAATTAGCAGCCTAGCACTGATAAATCAATTAATTAGGCCTGTGTTGACTTCAGTTTTATTTATTTATGCTGTTTTTTGGGATTTCTGAAGATGTTTGAGCTAATCTGTAATGATTGTGATGTGAGGATGCAAACAGTCCTGCAGGTCTCAGTGATGCACAGATTAAAGAGCTGCTGTGGCTCCTTGCAGGTGGCAGCTCAGAGCAATTCCTGGTTTTTCAGTGGCAAACCTGGTCCAGGGACTAGGGCAGGGACCCCTCAGCACCCTGAGGCTGGTGGCAGCTCTGTGCCTCCACTGGAACAGGATCTTTGGAAGCATCAACGTGGTTGCTGTGCTTTAAATCAAACATTTCAGACACACTGAGCACCTCAAGGCTGCTTCCCTGGGAGCCAGCTGGGATTCCCTGTCCATGCTCTGTGCTCCCTGAGGGCAGTGTGGCCTCTCCTGCTGCATCAACCACCAGAAATAATGGGGCACAGGCTGAGCCAGGTGCTGTGGGTGGTAAATGAAGCATTTTGGATGAAAATAACAGTTCCTGCAAATGAAGAATCTCAGCAACATGAGGAGAACACTTCATCCGTGTACATCAGAGCAGGGACAGCTCAATGGCCACAGCTGCACTGGCTACAAAAGTTCCTCTGCTGCTTTTGCTTCGCATTTTTATGAGAAATGAGCTTTTTTATTGAGGAGGGCAAAGGAGGTGTCCTATTTTTATTTTGCCTTGCAATGTCTTTGGCTCAGATCACAAAGGCATTTCCTGTGCCCAGTGACCACGGCCTGGCCAGAGTTAATGCCTGACAGCCCAAAGGCACAGCTGGAGTAAGGATGCTCCCATCCAGCTGCAGGAATTCTGGCTCATGGGAAGGGAGCAGTGGTGGATGCTGAGCTGCACTGGAAGCTCTCACATGTGCACAAATGTTCTGGGACCTTCTCTCTGGGTGTTACAGCACTGAGAATTTCACTCTGCTGCTGCTGTGAGAGTTTGGGTCGGTTTCAGGCAGCCAAAGGCAGAGATTCCATCCTTTGTTGTGAGGATAAATGAGGCTTGCAACCACTTGGCAACACTGCCAGGGCTGCAGGTGAAACCCTGATGGTTTCCAGCCCTGATTAACAGGAGGAACAGGGCCAAAGATAACACAGAAGGAAAGGGATGGAGGGAAGAGAGAGGCAGGCCCTGCCCTGATGGCAGGAGGTGGCCCCTGGCCAAGGCAGGTGCACAAAGCTGAGAGGGGCTGGTAAAGGAGAAGCACCTGGGACAGGGACTGGAACTGCTCAGACTCGTGCTGGAAGTGCCCAGATCTGAGACACTGAGCTGTGGCTAAATTTGGACATTGTATAAACACTGCAAAGCCCTTCAGAGCTCTCTGGTGATTTCACCCAGGTCTGGGGCTGAGCTGCTCCAGTGGCAGTGAAATCCAGCACTCCCAGGGAACCATTCCCTGTGCATGGTGGGCCCAGAGTCATTCCTGCAGCTGCTGCCTGCAGCTCTTGCCAGCTGGCACAGGAGATGCTGCAGGAACAAGATTTCTTCAGCTTTTCAATTGATTTTACACCATATTTGTCATTATATGTGCCAGAGAAATTAAACTCTTTTGGCCCTTTTAGTGCAACAGAATTTTTAAAATATAGAGCTGATTTCTGTGTGATTCAAGTACAATTTTTCAGGGATAAAAATATGAAAATTATGATTGGGGTGAAAAAAAAGCATTCACAGCTTCTGGGGGTTTCAGGGCTGCAGGGGTCCCCCAGCCAGACCAAGCTTTGGGAGTCAGGGAGCTGCAGCTAAAACCTGCCCTTGTGGAGGCTCTGCAAGGCTGGCAGTGCAAAAACCCAACTGTGGGGCTCGTGTCCCCAAGGCAGAGTGACACTGGCCTTGGTGGCTCTGCTTCAGAGCAGCCAGGACCATTGGGGGGCCTCCTGCACTTTGATAGCTGCAAACAGATCTGGAAGCAAACCTGGGCTGCACAGCCCCGTGAACCAAAGTGATTGAAAGGCAGTAAAACCTTGGTCAAGTCTTTTCTCAAATCTTTCAGTAAATGGGGTTTCCATGCTGGGCTGGCCAGTTCTGACCTGGTTTTCCCATCCTCACAGTCCCTCCCCTCAGTGCCTGGAACACAGATTCAGTTTCACACCAGCAACTGAGCTAAGTAAGACTTTTTCCCATCAGAGAATACAAGCTGCATCAAACAATTGATGGAATAATTAGGGTATTACCAAAGTGCTGTCAAGTATGAACTTGGAGAACAACTGAAAAAACGGACACAAAATTATTACTCCTAAATGAATCCAAATATTAAAAAATAATAATAATAATAATTAAAATAAAGATCCTATGACTTGACATGAGCAGCACAATTGGGGAAACACCCCCCCAGCAGGTGAGTCTTCCCCAGTCAGTGTCCAACGTGGAAAGGAAACACCTGGAAAGGAAACACAACGGGATCACAGCCCCTGGGGCTACAGAGGAGGGTGAGCTGCACTCAGCGTCCCCGCTCGGGTCACTCCTCTACCAGGCACGACGTTAATTACAAAAATAAAAATAAAAATAAAACCAGAGCTGCACGAGTCCATAGTGGTCATGTCTGAGCCCTGCTGGCAGGGCAGGGCAGGGCAGTGCCAGGGCTCACACGGTCACCGAGGCCGCGGGGGAGCTGATGTTGATGGCAGTCAGGTGCTGGTTGTGCTCCGAGGGACACTTGGGGAGCTCTTGGGCCTTGCAGAGGATCTTGGAGAGGATCTTGCGGAAGGTGCAGCGGAAATCGCGGATCCTGTAGGCGTAGATGATGGGGTTGATGACGGAGTTGGCGTGGGACAGGATGATGGCCACGTACATCACCCACTCGGGCTTGGAGCTGGAGAAGCCCTCGTGGAAGTGCGTGATGCAGTTCAGGATGTGCAGGGGCAGCCAGCAGAAGGCAAAAAGGCCCACGATGATGGCCAGAGACTTGGCTGCGTGCACCTCCTTCTGCAGGGTGGTCCTGGAGTTGCCCATCAGCTCGATCTGGTGCAGCTGCTTGCAGGCCACCATGAATATCTTGATGTAGATCCCCAGCATGATGACGAGCGGGAGCAGCACGCAGCCGAAGAAGTTGAAGTAGACCATGTAGCTCATGGTCACCACGTTCTCAAAGAGGCACGAGATGAAGCAGCCCTGGGGCTCTGTCCCTGTCTCGTTGGTGGCGTTGGGACAGCCACTCATGGCTTTATTCCAGCCCATCAGAGGGGTCAGTCCAATCCCGAAGGACAGCAGCCACAGCACTGCGATGAGTCCCCTCGCCCGCTTGCCGGTCACCAGGCTGTTGTACCTGCAGCCCCCGGGACAAAACCACAGCAGATGTTACATAAACGAGCACTGGTGACTTCCCTGCAGGTAAAGGCGTCGTGTTTTGGTTAATGAGACAAAAACCACACCCACGAGGGGGCCTCACCTCTCTGATCGCCCGAGGGGCAAAACCTCTCACCTGTGTCTCCACCCACACGCCGTGCTTGGGGAGGTGACTCATTTACTATTCCTGAGAGGCGCCAGCACTGCCCCAGCCCACAAACCCCCTGCCAGGGGAGGGAAGGGACTTGGAGGCTTAAAAAAAGCTTTATCATGGCGTGATCCTAAACCACCAACTGCCAGCAGGGCACGGGCAGGGAGGCTCCCTGATGCTCTCTGGCTCTGAGCAGCCCCTGCTGGGCCAGTTCCTGGGCTGAGCCCGTCCAGCTGGGGCAATGCTGGTGCCCGGTTCCACCTTGCAGTCCCTCGTGTGTTACGAAGAAGCTCTGCTGTGGCCCAGGGACAGGTTGGTGCAGTGCTGAGCCTGGTGCTGCCCCGCACCTTCCTCATCCCACTGAGTCCCTTCGTGGCCCTTCCAGCCCTCAGATGCTCAGAGACACAAGCAGAGCTGGAACCTGAAGCAGCAAAAGTCAAAAGTCTGGTTTGGGAGCAACCAGAGCAGCTGCCAAAATCAAAGCATCAGTCAGATCCCTGTCTGGAGATAGGGAGAACCTGTGAGTGCCAGAAGACAACATGAGAAACCCATTCCTGTCCTCTCCACAGCCAGGCAGAGTCTGCTGGCTGCCACACGTCCCCTCCTTCCCACACCCTCCTCTCCGTGCTTGTTTACTCTGGCTGGGCTGCCCTGCTCCTCCTCTCCTAAGAACGTTTGTTCTGATTTTCTTCCGGCCGTGAGGCAGGGGAGGGTTTTATTCCCACAGAGCTGCAGCTGTGCCTGTGAATCACTGCCCTGCCTGGTGTGAGTGAGCTCCTGCTCCTCTGCAAGGATGGGGGGACACTGGGGCTCAAAGAGGAGCCCTCAGCTCCTTCAGGCTGGGATGGCTGGGAGGATGCAGGAGCAGCAGCCACATTTAGGTGCTGCTGAATTGTGGACACAGTCCATGGGCTGGTGTCTGAAGGGTAGATCCAGCCACTGAGGGGCTTCTGCATTTTTCTCCCATTATTAATAAGCTCCAATACTTAGAAGATGAGAAGTTCTCAAATAGGGTATCAGTGAGGCCAAGCCTGTTGCTTTTGAGACCTCACATTAAGTTTTCAGAAGCTGGAGCTGGTCTGGGCTTGTGGGACCTGAAATCATTGAGATTTGAGAAGTTGACAGAAATCCAATCTCTTGGCAAAGTCTGACTCTTGAGCTGCAGCCCTGGCCAAGCTCAGTCAGTGCTGCAGAGGCACCAGGAGCAGCTGCTCCCTCAGCTCTGCAGCTCTGCCTCGGGCTTGCCCTGCTTAGAGGATCTCTCCAGGTGCTCCATCCCCAAAACTACCCTGGTGAGACTGGGAAATGCCAAAGGGCCATTGTTTAGAAGCAGAAACTGAAGGAATGGAGGGGTTTGTGTGCTCAGGAGCAGGAGGAGCCACCTTGGCCATGCTGAGGTCCCAGGCTGGTGACATTTGGTGCTGCCTCTTGCTGGAAACACTTGGCCCCAAATAAGGCTTCTCCCATCTGCTCTTCTCCTGAACTCTTCTGCTAAGATAAGGCTTGCCTTGAAGGTTTACAAGGCCAGTCAAGAAGCCACTTGATGTCCCAGGGGCTGTCCTGGTGTCCTGTGTATTTTAGAGCTGCTGGCTCCTCCCAGCAGAGCTGCAGAGGGACCATGGCACATGCATTTTGATATCTCCTGAGGGAAGATGTGAAAACATCCTGGGCTGCAAGAGCCAGAGCTGAGCAGTGGGGAGGGCTGGAGGCCCAGGATAGAGGGGGAGATGGTTTTCCACAGGGAACAACTGCCCTGCTCAGATTAGCTCTTCATTTCCCCAGAATTTCCATTGCAAATCCCTCCCACCACCTCTCCTTCCAGCTGGTGGTCACTGCTGTGGGCAGCCAGAAGAGCCCAAGGTGAAACTGTGAATAGCCTGAGGTCCTAGAGTTGTTAATTAATTACCTTATACACTTATTTGGTGGGACCCTGCCTGTGTTGCCCTTAAGTCAACACAAGTTAAACACATGCTTAAAAAAATAAATTAATGAATGTCACCAGATGCAGGCATGAGGAGTCTCACAAGCTCTTCCCTAAACTCTATAAAACAGGGTCAGACAGTGAGGAACCAACAAATTTTCACAGCTCAGAATTCTCCAGCAAACCCCTCCTTCATTCTCTTTTAGGCTTAATATTATTAGACATAAAAAAGCCCATTAAAGTAAATTTACTCACCTAAGTCTGCTCAACTAATGTATAACAAATATTGAATCACCTCTACGCTTCCCCCCGGAGGCATCAAGTGTTGCCTTAATGTAAATAACAGCTGAATATTTTAAAATGATTTATTGGGATTAAATAACCTGGCAATGTGTTAGTTCCTTCTAAAGTCTCTTTCCTGGTGCAATCAGCATGAAGGCTTTAATTACCCCAGCTCCCACCCTGGAGCCCTGGGAGCCCCGGGGCCATGGTGGGGTGGCTCAGGCTCCTGTCCTGAGCACTGGCCACCGGTGTCACTGCAGGAGGACCAGGGGCTGCTTGAGGGACAGCCCAGCCCTGCAGTGTCCCCGTGGGCAGCTGGGGCTGTCCCTGCTGTGCCCTCACCCGCACAGGCCAGGGCTCCACGAGGTGTCCCCTGCTCCTGGTGGCCCTCCCACAGCAGCATCCCCAGGCCCCTCCAGACCCCAGGGTTTTCCTGGGGGAGCTCACAGCAAACACCAAAAGAGTGAATTCTGGTGGGAAGCCTCGCTCTGTGTGTTGGAGGATGGTTGGGGTTGGGATTTTTGCATTTCTGCTGCCACTTCCTGGGGCTGGGGAGCAGCCAAGGTGCCCAGGCTGGTGCTGAGCACAGCTGGCACAGAGCAGGACATGCTGCCAGCCCGGCCTGGCAGGAACTGAGTCATGTCCTGCACGTCCCTGGCATCTGCCACCAGCCCCTGCTGGACCCTGGGGAGCTCAGCCCAGCCCTGCTGCTCCTGAGCTCTGTCAGGAGAGGAAAGCACAGCAGGAGAAATTCAGATTTTGGGGTGAAGGGCTTGGGGCAGCCGGAGGAAACCCTGGGACAGGGTTGTGGCCACATGATTTATGCCAGAGAGCAGGAGCAGGAGAGCCCTGCCTGTCCCACATCCCAGCCTGGGGGTGCACCCAGCCCTGGCCTGTCCCTGCTGTCCCTGAGGCTGCTCAGGGACTTTGGGTTCTCCCTCTGCCTCCAGAGCAGGATCAGCCTCTGGTGAACAATTCCAGAGCTTCAACTCCAAACCCACCCATGGCTTGTGCTCCCCAGCTCCCTGCCCACCCTGCCCCGGGCCCAGGCTGCTGGATGCAGGAGAGGAGCAGATGGGGGCTGCAGAGCTGGGACCAGGCAGGTGCTCTGGCACAAACAGCCAGGGACAATTCATACATTGCTATTTTAGGTGTGAAGGGAAATGCACAGACACCTCCATTCACAAGGGGTGAGAGCAGCTCGGCTGCCAAGCATTGTGTCCTTGTCACCTCCTCACAGCTGTACTTTGCATCTTGCTCTTTTTTTATTATTATTTTTTTTTTAGCTTTAACAAAATAAGCACCATTGCTGCCTCTGTGCTCCATGCACAGCCACGGAGTGGAGATCACACAGCAGCTGAAATGTCCTGGCAGGACACTTGGAATGAATCATAAATTGCACCTTAGAGAGGAGGGGGGAGAAGAAAAAGAAATGAAAATAAAAAGAAAAAAGAAAAAGAAATAAAAAGAAAAAGAAATAAAAAGAAAAAGAAATAAAAAGAAAAAGCTGTGCTGTTGAAGCAGGAAGGAGTTGGCGGCCAGAGCTGTGCTCCGTGGTGACGCTGTCAGCTGGGGAAGTGGGACATCTGCGAGTGTCCCTGTCCTGGGCAGACAAATCACTTCCTCCTGCATCTGTCCCCATTGTGAGGGACAGCAGCAGCACTGCCGGCCTTCCGCTGGGCGGGACTGCCACACTGTCAGTGTCACACTGCCACGGTGTCACAGTCACAGTGCCACAGTCACAGTGTCACACTGTCAGTGCCACACTATCACACTGCCACGGTGTCACAGTCACAGTGTCACAGTCACAGTGTCACACTGTCAGTGTCACACTGTCACACTGCCACAGTGTCAGTGTTACAGCGTCACAATCACAGTGTTACAGTGTCACTGCCACAGTGTCACAGTCACAGTGCCACACTGTCAGTGTCACAGTCACAGTGCCACACTGTCAGTGTCACAGTGTCACAATCACAGTGTTACAGTGTCACAGTCACACTGCCACAGTGTCATATTGTCGCACTGTCTCTGCCACCTGCCAGCCCGGCTCAGGTGAGCTCAGGGATGGGGAGCAGGAGGAGCAGAGGAACGGGCACCCCCAGCCCTGCCGGGTGGATGGCAGTGTCCCCTCCCTGGTCCCCGTGTCCCCAGCCACGAGCCGGGGCTGTCAGACACCTGCAGGTTTAAAACCTGCCCGGGATATTCTCACCCCTGCTGTGAGCCCTCCGTCCCTCCCCGGGCGGTGACAGAGCCGGGAGAGGGACAGGGGACAGCCTCGGCTGGGGACAGGGGACAGCCCCGGCTGGGGACAGGGGACAGCCCCGGCTGGGGACAGGGGACAGCCACGGGGCTGTGCAGCGATGTGGGAGGGAGGAACGGGAGGTGCAAAAGCTGCACATGGCACACGGCCGGGTAATCTGGGGGTCACACGGGATCTGCAGCCCTGCACTGCCAGGGCCGGGCAGGTGGGAGCGCCTCTCAAGCGGCCCCGAGGGGTTCGCAGGTGAGATCTGCCCGCGTCCGCTGCTCGGCGGGGTGAGAAAAGGCGGCTGAAAGCCGAGCTCAGACACCGGGGGTGTCAGCGAGCTGGGCCAAGCCGGGCTGGGGCAAACAGAGGCCAAAGAGCCCCGGCGCACAGGAAGGAAATGAGCTCAGCCCCTCGCCCTGCTCGCTGCTCCCACGCTCCGGCAGCCCCCGGCAGCCAAACAGCAGCAGCTGCCCCAAAACGGCGCCGTGCCTGCAGGGGAGTGTGAGACTGGTGTGATCCTGGTGTGGAACCAGTGTGTGATCCTGGTGTGATCCTGGTGTGGAACCAGTGCGTGATCCTGGTGTGATCCTGGTGTGGAACCAGTGTGTGATCCTGGTGCGATCCTGGTGTGGAACCAGTGTGTGATCCTGGTGTGGAACCAGTGTGTGATCCTGGTGTGCAATCAGCATGATACTGGTGTGATACTGGTGTGGAACAAGTGTGTACTGGTATGATACTTGTGTGATCCTGGTGTGGAATCAGTGTGATCCTGGTGAGGAATCAGCATGATCCTGGTGTGATCCTGGTGTGGAACCAGTGTGTGATCCTGGTGTGATCCTGGTGTGGTACCAGTGTGTGATACTGGTGTAGAATCTGTGCCACTGGTGTGAAATCAGCACGACCCTGCTGTGACCCTGGTGTGGAACCAGCGTGCTCCCGGTGCTTTGTGTTCCCGGCTCAGCCCCAGAGCACAGCCCCGCAGTTCTCCCCTGTTTAAGGCCTGAGCTCCTCCTCAGCCCCCCGGGCTCTGCAGCCCAGCCTTATCAGCCTGCTGGGGCCTGGGGCCGGGGTTTTCTGTCCTCCCGAGGCTCCCCGAGGCTCAGGCCTGGCTGTGCAGCGCCAGGGGCTGAGTCAAAGGTGCCTGGCAGAGGGGAGATAGAGGCTGGGTCAGGGGCAGCTGTTTGGAGCGATCCCGCTGCCCCTCCCAGCGCCGGCTCAAACGATAGCAGATAAAGGGGGGATGGCAGATCCCTGCTGGATCCCCCTTCTGCAATGAAAGGGGAGGAACCCCCTTCCCAAAGTTTCCAAAGCGCTGCCTTTCCCCCAGCAGCCCCAGCGAGCTGCAGCTCGACTGCCCTGGCTGGAGAGCCCAGGGCAGGGGAATGGGGCAGGGTCACCCCTGAGCCCACCCAGCCTCACCCCAGCCCATCCCAGCAGCTCCAGGAGCCCATCCTGCCCCTGCCTGGGCACTTCCAGGCTGGACAGAGCCCCCAGCCTGTGCCAGCACAAGGGGCACAATCCCATGGAAAGTTTGAGCACTGGGAAAGGGGGACATGGCCAAGAGCTGCTCCTGCAGGGACTGTGCTCTGTCCTGTGTCCCCAGCAGCTCTGGTCCCAGTGACACCAGAGCCCACAGGGCACTGCAGGGTGGCAGAGCAGGGACACCCACAGGGACACAGCCCCGCTGAGGCATTCCCAGGTTCTTTGTGGCTCCTGCCCAGGCCTGATGTCATCCATTGGATTAGGAGTTAATATTCTCTTTGGATTGCACAAATTCCCCAAACTCAGTCCCTTCTGCAAGCCTGAGAGCCTGAGGACTGACACATCTGTAGGCACAGCTGGAGTCACCAATTCCTGGCATCTTGTGGATCAAATACAGTAAAAGGAGTCCCCAAACCCCGCGTGGTCACTGCCTGGGGCAGCCCAGGGCTGGGGCAGAACACTCCTCAAAGACTCAGTTTTGTGGTCTGTGCTCATTGCTCTGGCAAGCAGCAAATTTCATAAAAATCCCAAGCAGCAGCTTGATAATTAACAAAGCAAAACCTTGCAACTTCAAGATAAAACAGTTTCTGCCAAAACATTTTTGTTTTGTGTATTTTTTGCAGGGAGAGGTCAAAAAATCTTCTGGAGCAAAATTCTGCTGGATTTCAAAAGTTCCTTTAAAAAAAAATATTAAAATTAACCTGTATTTTTTTAGAGATTGAGCTGGCCAAAACAGAATCAAAACCTTCTAAATCCAAAGATCTGGGTTCTGAGTCAGCCTGGGGATCAGTGCCCTCAGCCAACAGCCTGGAGCCAGCCCTGACATCCCTGATGCTCCCTGGCATCCCTGCTGTCCCCCAGCTGCAGCAGAGGGGGCAGAGGTCCCAAAGAGGCCCCAGTTCCTTTTCCTGTCAGGACTTTTGTTTTTTTGGGAAGTGGCCTCGGAGGTGCGGAAAAGATATAAAAATCTGGGACATGCATTTTAAGGAAACCAGGCTGCTCACAGCTAAAAATAGCTGTGATTTCCCTCTCTACTTTATTGCCATGAGGGCACATGTGGTTATTCCTGATTTTGTTGCTGTGTTTTGGCTGCACCCAAAGGCTGGAGCCCTGGGGGAGCCTCCCACGTCCCTGGGCCCAGCTTGGCTGCCACAGAGTTCCCCTAAGATCGCTCAAGGGAACACCCCAGCCCTCCTGCCCCTGCTGGGCTTGTGGCACTGCAGTTTGTAACTCAGGGATAACCAAGGAGTCACAGCATCCTGGGGATGGGGGGATGCTCAGGAGTGGGCACAGCACAGGAGGCACAGGGGAGCAGCAGAACTCACCAGGGGTTCAGATGAAGGGCAGTGCAAGGACAGAAGGAAACGAGGCAAGGGCACAGGGAGGAAGAGCAGCTCTGTGTGCTGATGGCACTCACAGAGTGCCAGGTGAACACCAGGAGGATTTTCTCTGCTCCCACCTGACATCAAACCAGTTTGCTTTGCTGAGCATCAGGCTGGGATCTGACAGGGATGTGGGAACAGATCCCTGCAGGGGAACACCTCAGAGGGAGCCCCTCCTCTGCAGCACAGAGCCTCAGCATCAGCCAGGCCACCTCTGGAAAGGATGAGGGGAAAACAGCAACAGCCCAAATTGAATCTGTCCCACGAGGCCAGCAGGAAGGAGCTGCACTCCTGCCTTCCTCATGTCAGAGCCAAAGGGGGCAGCAGCTCCTGTGGGACGCTGGCAGGAGCAGAGGCAGGGCAGGGCAGCACCATTAACAGATCCTGGTCCCATTAACTGAGGGGGAATCCACGGGAGCATCCTCTGGCTGCAGGAGGGGCAGCAAGGGCTCCAAGATGTGCAGAAAGGGAGAGGATGTGGCTGGGATTCCAGTTCATAGCAAAGCTTCCCTGGAACATCAGTCCTGCACAAATGCAAGGGGTGAAGCTGAAGATGGGAGAGAGCTAAAGCCAGGAAAAGCAGCAGATCAGCTCAGCTCCCAAGGAACTGGGGATCATTTCCCAGGGCAGGTCCCAGCTGGAGTGTTTGCCAGGCAGCAGCACCACATTCACTGTCCTGCAGGAGGTACCAGTGCACAGGGGCACGCACTGTGCTGTTACTCAGTGCTTCACTTTCCTTTTGCTCTCTAAATACAGATTCTCTTCTCCCTCCCTAATTCCTGACACGTTTGTTCCAGGCATCCATCCCTACCTACAATTCTTCTCCATGCCAAAGGATTTGGGTTAATGCAAATAAAAGGAAACTGTTTTATTCCACCTACAAATCTTCTTTGGCTCCCAGCTACGGGACTGTGGGGTGAAATCCAGCCCTGGAGGAAGCCAGAGAGCAAAAGTCTCTGTGCCAAGTGCTCTGTGCAGGACGGATTTGCTGCTGCTGCTGAGAGATGTTCCATTCCCTGGCTGGGATATTCTGCTTGGAGGAAGTGCTGGGGGGTGAGGCTGGCAGAGCAGAGCTGGGATGGAGCTGGGCACAGGGATGGGCACTCAGGGGTGGCAGCAGCCAGGAGGGTGCAGGAAAAGGGGACAAGGACAAGGAGCTGCGTCCTGGTGATGGCCAAGGGAGAAGGGAGCCAGGGAAGGGCTGGGAGCTGCAGCTGTACAGAATGGGCAGCGTGGGTGGGGGCTTCTCCACAAACAGAAAATTCATCAAAAGCAAACAAGCGAAATATGAGTTTCGAGGGACACAAAGAATTCATGGCTTCGGGTCAAATTCAGCAAATATTTTTAGCCAGAAGAGGGAGGGCTCTAAACCACCATTTTTAAAATAAGATTTTTTTGTTCTGTAGTTCTCCAGATGAGAAGTTGTCAGTTCCTTCCCCAGTGAGGAGGTCTTGACCTCAAAGAGCAGCACAGCCACATCGGAAGGGTTGGGCAACTCAACCCAAAATCTGCCAGGTTGGTCAGGATCACTTTGCTTCACTGAAACCTCCCAACATCCCTGTTCCAGTTTCACTGAAACAATTTTCCTCTTCCCCATGGGATTTCTTGGTTCAGCCACAGAGCTGAAAAATCCATTATTAGCCTGGCTGTAATGCAAAGTTCTGCTGTGCACCCCAGCCCACAGGCCTGCCCAGCCTCTCAAACAGCTCTGAAAGGGTATTAAATAATGTGGCACAGCCAGTCCTTAATGTCCCTGCTGAGCTTTCCACAGGGAGCTGATGGAGCCCTGGATGTGACAAGGATGCTCATCTGCTCTGCAACAACCACATTATTTATGGTAATCGCTGGGCAGGGCTGGGCACAAATCATTTTCTTAAACATTTAATACTTCATGGCCTGGTATCAGCCTCTGCAGTGGACTCCAGAAGTGGTGTTTAAATGAGAAAAGCTTTTCCTACAGTCTCCATTCCTAGAAATTGATGGTCAGCTTCCCGTTCCCACAGCACAGCCCTGCTTCCAGAAATGGTGAGTGCTCCTGCCCAGAGAGGGTGGTGGGAGAAGTTCCTCCCCCTCCCTGCCAGCAGCACTGTGGAATAATGATGCTGCAGAGAAAACTCCAACCAAGCCTTGCTGGGAAAGCCCTGGTGCAGTCCAGAAGGATTTTGCCTGTGTAGATTCATAACCTCCTCTGTCCCCTTTTGATCTTGGTGTACAACTTAAAAAAGCCTTTCAGTATCAGTCCCTAAATCTCCTGTCACCGAGGAGTGGCCTGTCCATTGTCCTGCTCCTCACAGGGAGGACCCCCCTCCTTTGGAAGGAGTTTTCTACTTGCTGGTCCCTTCTGAGAGCACTGAAAGAGGCCTCAATGCCAAGGTGGAGATAAATCCAAATTTCACACTTCAGCCAGCCTAGGATGGGACTCCTTGGTCTCCACTTGTGTCCAGCTTGAAAGGACTCATAGGAATAAAGATGTTTGTGCAAACGGAATAAAAAGTTTGGCGGGAGATGGGGTGAGGAAAGCAAAGCTGGGAAAGAATCCCAAAGCAAGGCAAAACTGCCCTGGGATGAACTGCCCTGATGGAGAGCGGAGCAAACCTGCTCGAGAGCAGGACTGGGGGAAAGGAGTGCAGGAAATATTGGCAGTTTCAGCAGCTGGCAAAGGCGCTTCCCTCTGCGAGCACCGGCGCGATCCCTCGGGGCATTCCCGATCCTCTGCTTCCCCCCGGCTCCCAGCACTGACCCCTCACCAGTTTCCTCAGCAGCAGAAAGCGCTTGTGGAACAAAACCAGAGTTATTGCCTGACAGCGTGTGGCCGGGGCTATGATTAAACTGAAACTCAAAAACCCGACCTGCTTCTGTAGCCGCTGCCCCAGCAGCGCGGGGAGGCCCCGAGCGAGCGGGTGGGAAAGACACGAGGGCGTTTTCCGGAGCCGGGGCGGCTCTGCGAGCCCGGCTGGTGGCTGGGAGGGTCAGAAACAGGGTCAGGGATGCTGGAAACAACCTGTCCCTGTCCCCGTCCCTGCTGTGCTGCAGGTCCGCTCCCGCTTGCGCGACATCCCCCGGAATTTCCGCGCTCGCATGACACACAGACACACGGACACATAGCCACGCTTCTCCTCCTCGGCCCGATGACTAATTCATATTTGCTCAACCTCTGCGAGGTCTCAGATGCAAGGTGCCAGACAGGGTGAAAGGGTTTTCTCTCATTTGAAGTCATTGCAGGGTGATTTCACTGCCCGCGCACGGGGACGAGCGGAGCCAGGGAAGCTGCGCTTGGCGGAGTTCAGCCGAGGTCCCTGTGCCACAGCTGCCCTGCTGCCCCCGCCAGTCCCTGCAGCTGTCCTGCGCTCCCGGGGGCTCCATCAATGTCCTGTTCCCAGGGAAGGACAACTGAGACACGGAGGAGAGTGAGATGAACAAACTCAGGTGGTTCCCAATGCACAGCCCGGGGGTTGGTGCGCTTCAGCTTAAGGAAGGTGCTGCACCAGCCCGCTGGAGAGGTGCCTGTAACCTATTCCATACATTTCTCCCCGTTTTAATTCAATTCCCATGAATTAGAAGGAAAACAATTCATGTCTTGGATGCTGCACTTGTATGAGACTCAACTGTAAAACTCTAAAATCTGCCGCGTGAACCTTTCTGCTCCCCTCTTCTCCTTTCACAGTAGGAAATAGGAGAAAGAGCGGCTGCTCCTCTATTTAATCTATTTAATCACCTGGGAGATGCCTGGACACCGCAATAAAGGGGCTGTATAAATACCTGCACAGATGAGCCACAACCATCCCAAACACAGCCTTACACCACTGCGGGCCCGCCCGGAAACCTCTGACCCTCCCAAGGCAAACATCCTCAAGAAACTGAACTTCCAGGTGTGCTCCGAAGCAAAAGTAGGACACCGATCCCATTCCTGCAGCGAGCGAGTGACAAACCTCTGCTATTTCCACCACCTGTCAGCAGTAAAACTTTCGGGGCAGCGCCAGAGATTGGAAGCGCTCAGAGCAGGAAGGTCAGACCGGGCTGTCGGGGAATGCGGTGCCCGCTCCCACTCCAACCCTTACCTCAGCGGGATCTTGATAGCCAGGTACCTGTCGATGGCCACCGCCAGCAGGCTGAAAATGGAGCTTTGGGTCAGCACCAGCACGAAGCAGGCGAAGAAGAGGCAGCTGTGAAAATCCACCTGGAAACCGATGCTGATGGTGATGGCGAAGGGAATGGCCAACAACCCCACGGCGATATCGGCCACGGCCAGCGACACCAGGAAATAGTTGGTGGCGTTCTTCAAGGTGCTATTGATGGCCACGGCCCAGCAGACCAGCACGTTGCCAGCGATGGAGAGCACGGCGATGATGAGCTCCAGCACGATGTAGGTGGTTTTCATAGTGTCCATGGCGAGCGCCCAGCGCCGGGAGCAGGCGCTGCTCATGGGAAGAAGGGACTTTCCGCCGGGCGCCCTCCCGCAGGTACCAGCACGCCCCGGGCCGGCCGAACGCCCATGTCCGGGCTCCCCGCGGCCCTGGGGGGCCGGAGGGGCGCGGCGAGCCCCGGGTCGCGGCCCCCCGCTGCCCGCACCGCCCGGCCCCCGCCCGGCATCCGCGGGTCCCGCTCAGCGCCCGCCCGCCGCCCGCGGGGCCATCGGGGCCGGCCCGGCCGGGGCTGCTCCGCCCGGGATGCTCCGCCGGGGATGCTCCGCCGCCGCCGCTGCCGCCCGCTCCCCGCGGAAAAGCCGCTGCCGGGGCGGCGGGGCTATTTCTGCTCGGGGCGAGCGGGGCGGGGAGTGCGCGGCGCGGAGCCATTGGCCGGGACCCGGCGGCACCGGCACCGCGCCCCCGCAGCGCCCGGCCCCGCTCCCGCACCCCCGGCCCCGGCACGGCTCCCCCGACACCGGCACGGCTCCCCCGGCCCCGCTCCCGCACCCCCGACACCGGCACGGCTCCCCCGGCCCCGCTCCCGCACCCCCGACACCGGCACGGCTCCCCCGGCCCCGCTCCCGCACCCCCGACACCGGCACGGCTCCCCCGGCCCCGCTCCCGCACCCCCGGCCCCGCTCCGGAACCCCCGACCCGGCGTGTGCGGCTCCCCCGAGGTTTTGGGCACCGCTCTGCACAATTCGGAATAAAAAGTTGCCCTCGCTGTCCCCAAAGTCGAGGACGACTCCGGGTGTTGCTGCTGCTCCGGGAGAGCGGAGTTGCCGCACCGAAAATAAAATTCGCCACCAGCAGAGCGCTGACCCAAAGTAGGAGATTTCACAAAATCCTGGCAGCGCTCGGTCTCTGTATGGTTGTGGCACAGCGGGGCATTTCCTGATGTAAGAAATGGCAAAATACCGCGGATTAGCAAATGCTGTTACTCACAGGGCTGAAGTGGTTGAGTTTCAGTCTAAGAAGCTTTAAAAAAAGTTACACCTGAAGGGGTTGTCAGCTCTGGTGGATCTTAAACCAGCAGGGGAGGTGAAGGTAATTTAATAACTGGTTACCTTTTCATTACAGGTTTCATGCTTTATACTGTGTTCACCATCAAAACACAGAACAGAGATTGAAATTCACACCACTGCTGAGGCATCCAGCAGCACTAAATAGCCCAGGGTAGAAAGTGGAAAAAAATTCAAACAATTAAAGAAAATAAACCTTCCTGTAGCAAACAGAAAGTAAAAGATATTGCCATTGATTTCCTTTAAAAAAAAAAAACAACAAAGTTGTAAACTAAATCCTGTGGAAGGCAATGTTTTCTGAGGATCCAGAGTTAAATCAGAGCAAAAAATATATGGGAAAAATAGGATTGAAATGATTCCTCTGGGTGTAATGCAAATGGAAACATTCCTGTTGACCAGCAACGCTTTGGGTCAGACAGATACAAAGGGGGACTCTTAATTTATATTGACCAAAGTCATTTTTATCAAGTTGGACATCTGAGGATGCTGAAAGAAAGCTGTGCCAGGGGTACATTTCATTTGATGGGGACACACAGAGGGATGTGCACACAGGAGCATCGCTGCCCCTTGCACTCCCACCAGGACCTTTGCACTTTGCATTCCAGGCACTCTGCTGTCACAGGGAAGAACCAATCCCACGATGGCATTAACAGGGAAGCCTTTAAATCCCGGGATTCAAACCTCAGTTTTTGCCTGAAGTGCCCTGAAAGGAGCAGCAGAGTTTGAGGTGAGCTCAAGGTTCACAGCCCCAGGTCTGGCTGCTCCATCAGAGCTGGCTGAACTTGCCCACACTGGTTTGGTTTATTTATTATTTTGGGATGAGTGCAGCTTCCCTCATTCAGAGCCTGTTATAACTATGTGAACTATCACAGAGAAGCACTTTTCCCCCCAGAGGGATGGATTTACATCAGGGTTTTTACACACATTGTTTTCCTAGTGCAGGAACATGTGCCAACAACCACCTTCTGCTGCTTTACAGCACCTCAGCAAAACCAGAATTAACTTTCTGCAGTGGACACATTTTATTAGAGAACGATCTGCTTTTGTGATCATGGAAGCACTTATTACAGACTGAGCCCAGGGAAATTGTGGTTTGTCAAGTCAGACATGAACAGAGAAACCATTATTTCAGGCTCTGATGAATAGGTTGTTTGGGCAAGGTCTCTGTGAGACAGGTAGCGAGGCAGTGAAAATTGTGGATTTTGCATTGCAGGGAGATTCATGGCTCTCCAAAGCAGCAGAACCTGTGCCAAGGTCCAGTGGTTTATTCTGGCAGTAACTGGTGCAACTGAGCTGACTCCCAATACAACTCCTGCAAGGGGAGCCAAGGACGAGTGTGCTCAGCTCTGTTCTACCAAACCTGGTTAAATCCTGCTGGCAGGAAGAACAGGATGAGCCCATTCCCAGATCCTGCCCTCCAGCTGTGCTCTTTGAGCCCTCTTTAAGAACCTGGCATCACGAACCCTCCATGAAACACCGACTGAACTCTGCTGCCCTTGGAGAACGAGCTGAGCACTGAGAAACCCTGCAGCTCCCGGCGGATCCACAGGCGAGAGGCTGCAAATTTATCTTCTGGAATCTCTAAGGGAGCAAGGAAATCACAGAACCATCGAGGCAAACACAGCCCAGAGCCGGCAGCCTGATGGGTGATGAATCCATTCAAGAACTGGAGTGCAACAGCAGCATGGTAGCAGCGGAGCCCTGCTGGATGCTCGGATGTCAGAGGCAGATGAATCACCACTACTATTATTTTCCTGGATTCCACTTCCCTCCAGGGATTGACCTCCCAACACTCACGTAGGGAACAGCAGCAGCCCCGATCCGCTGCTTTCAAGTGCAAGAACTGCCCGGGCTCCTTTGTTCGAGGGAAGCCGATTGAAAGGGATCCCGCGTTGCGCTCGGAGCTGCGCTGGGAGAAGCTCGGCAGGAGCCCTCCAGCCTCGTACGTGCTGTTCCTTCTGTCGCTGCCGTCCCGGGGGAGCGGAGCTGCCGCTTCGCAGGCCGAGCTCTTCCTGCAGCCCCTGTGATCTCTCCTGAGCAGGCTCCGGCTGCTCCGAGGACTTCCCGAGCGAGCTGTGCCCTCACACCTCCAGCGCTCTTGGCCCAGGCACAAAGGGCTGGAGAGGAGCCCCAGTAACACATCCCTGCACACACACCCAGCCGCGGGACGAGGCTCTGAGCACCAAGAAACTCCCGAGCCAGGGACAGCTGAGATGTTCTTGCTGGACCCGCAGGCAGATTTGCCAGCTCAGACACTCCTCAGCAGCCTCGACAACAAATTTTCCTCTCTAAGCCCACAGAGTTGAAGAACAAGCACTGAAGTGGGAGAATCTCTGCTGCAAAGGGACACGGATATTGTCTGGCTAGCAAACATAAAGGTGGATGCCATACCAGAAGTCCATCTGTCTTGCTGCTTCAGGCACATCATCGTAGTGGCTTTGGCAGCCCTGCACCGACCTGTGAGTGCTGCAGCAGCGGGCAGAGCTGCCTCTGGGGTGTGCAGGGCACCAGCCCAGCACTGGTGGCTTTGCAAGCAGAGGAGCTGCCCCAAAACTGCCCGCGACACGGGGGAATCAGGAGAGACAGAGGCACTGCCACCCAAACCCCATCCCCATCCCCACTCAAGCCTCCACTGGTACTTCTGAGCTGTTTTCCTGGACAAGACAGAGCCTGTCCTGAGCCTGACTCCAAGAAAGGATTCCCAAGACACAACGCAACCCCTAAAGGGCAGAGCGGGTACAAAACCCGCCTTTGAAATGGTGCTGCCAGCGACAGGCTGAACTGCCCGGGCTGCCCGAGCCACCTGAAAGGAATGGATGGGTTTGGATAACTCGCAGGCACCTCTGGATGTTTATTGCCCACATTGTGTTGAGCATTAGCACATCAAAGGCTCCTGATGAGCTCTGAATTAAATGACGAGGAGAGGAATGGCCCAAGGTGAGGTTGGTAACTGTAGGGCTGCAGGCATTTTGCTGGAAGAGATGGAAAACAAAGAGTGAAATTCCAGGGAAAGCTATTTCCATACTGGAGATTTCAATCGTTCGGCAAAACCCTTGGAAAACCAAACAGAAAAACTTGGTTAGATCGTAAACTGTGGATGAACAAACTTGGATTTTCCTAGTCCCCAGGGTCATTGCCAAATAATAAACGTGCATTATCCTGGAATCTCAAACCGGTGCTTTAAATTATCTAAAAGAATTCATCTCACAACAATGCAGGTGTGTGAATTCTTTAGAAATTGTTTCATTAGAAAACAAAGAAGTCACCACAGGACTGAAAAAAAAAACAACCATAAACGGCTCCAAAGGGGTTGAATTATAAAGGAAGGATTTTGGCTGAGTGGAGTCCAAGATATGAGAACATAATTTTGAAAAATTTTTCTTTTTTTTTTCTCTGTGTTTGGTTTTGTATACTAACCAGCTTCTGGGGTGGAAAGCCAAGTGCCTCTTCCAGCAGGATTTGTGAAGCAAAGCTGCTGCTCAATGCCCACAGTGCTGAGCCCTGCACGGGGCTCCCAGCGGGTACTGGGCCCAGCGTCTCCTCTATGCTGGTGGAGCTGGTACAGCCAATCTCCCCGAGAAATCCATGGGAACCGTTGTGTTTCCAGGCCAACATCAGCTCCGGAGAAGCTGGACAGGCACCGATGCCCTTTGCAATTCAAACAACCTGTGATTGCTTCATTCAGAGCTGAGCTGCTTCCTGGGCAGAACCTTCAGGAGTTCTTACGCCCAGAGCTTGCTGAGTGTCCTCTTCACTCCCAATCAACATTTCACAGCAAAAGGAGAAGTGGTTCTGCTCCCTGACATCAGGGAAATGAGTCCTCAGCCCCAGCCTTTAAAGCAATTCAGGTTCATACACAGATGTGACATTTGGAGCTCCAAATGAATGCAGTAAAAGGTCCTGAACGGGTGCAACACAACTGCTCTGAATATGGAATTATGCTCAAATACTAGAGAAAAGCAAGATTTAGTTCAAATCCCTCAGCTGGCTTTCTCTGCAAGATGAGCTCATGATTTATAAGTATCTGTTATTATTATTATTGAGATTATCTGTGGCTGTCAGAGGACTTAAAAACCTCTGGTGTTCCAGGTCCCAGCCAGAGCTCTGAAAACCACTTCTGATCCCCAAAAATCAGGCTCCTTTCACAGGCAGGGCCAGGCAGGTCACCCAGGGGTTAAAGAGCAGCTTAGCTGTGGTAAAGGGAAGCTGCAGAATACACACAAAAATACAAATGAGCAAAAGCAAGGGCAGGACCAACCTTCCTGTGCACAGGCAGCTGAATCTGCACTCAAAGCCTGACTGAACCCAAGCTCGTTATTGCACAGCCCCTGCTGGATTGCTCCATCAGAGATGGGGGTTTTGTTTCATCCACGCTCCACAGCCACTGGCAAAAGGAAGCCTGGTGCTCTCAAAGCCCAAGAATTTGGTTAATGTGGATTCCATCATTGCAAGACTCCATCAGAAACCCTCTGAGCTCAGTCCCTCTGAAAGCAATGTCTAATCAAAGCTGAAGGGGAGAACTGCCCTGCATCATCCCATGGCATGTTATTTATTATTAATATTATTAACCCCTCTGCAAGCCTCAGACAGAACTCTCCCTTCCCAGAAGGGTTCTCCAGGGCTGAGCTGTGCAGAGATTATTATTTATGAATAAATTATTTTTATTCAGACACATTCGGGTTGCCTGGGCTGAACACTTTCATTCATTGCTTTCACTGGACCTGCCTTGGTTGTAGTTCAAATTTGGGTGAGGAAAGTAACAAATGTTCTCTAACCAAAAAAAAAAAACCAAGAGTCATGGTTGCAGCCTCACTTCCCAGGCATTTCATCCTGTTGGGAGAATGTTGGGAATGTCCTGAGGAATCGCTCACCTGGGGAGCTCCTTTGTCTCCATGATTAGAGCCTGGGAGTGGCTTCCTGTGAGACAAAGGATGAGCTGACCGAGGAGGCAAAAGTTACAGCACATCAAGGTGGAATAAAGGTTTGAACTGCTATAAATTTATTTATTATTTTTTTTTTAAGCCAAGAGAAGTTTTAACAGGAGTTTTGCACAGAAGGTGTGCAGCTGTGTGGAACAGATCAGGAAAGGCATTTGCTCCCACGTTAATTCTCTTAATCTTGTTACTTTCTCTTTAACCAGCTTAAACTCTTGCTGAGGGGCTGAGGATGAAGCCTCGGTCACTGCTGTGTATTTAAGAGGGGAAAGCAGCTCACTTTCTGGATGTGTGAATAATATTTACCCACGCTGACATTTTACAGCCTCATTTTCTTCCTGTTAAGCTCAATAAAACCAGTGACTCCCCCAGCACCTGACTCTCCTGGGTGACATTTACTCCAGAGTCCTCCAGTATTAAACTGGATAATTCTGTGAGACTTCAACCACCTGCCTCTGACCTTTGCAGCCCATCTGGAAGACTCTTTATTCTACTCACATTTCTTATGCTTCTCTTCCATCTGCTCTGGCTTCCACCTTTCACCAGTCAGGAAGGGAATTCTTCTTTCCATGCCAATCCACATTCTCCAAGCACCAGGAGTCACTTGGCACTGAAAACACACTGAGCAGCCCTGCATCTTGTCCTCTCACCCCACCTACAACCACCCACAAATCCCCCTGGGAAAATATTGGCTTTAGATTTCAGTCTCTTGCTGAACCAAACCTGTCCATGGCTCTCCCTCACTGGCCATGCCCACAGAGAATCCAGCTCTCCCCACAAATGAATCAAAGCACCAGGAGTGTACTCTGAAAAGAGACAGCAGAGCCTGGGAGCATCATTTAAGGTCCAGCATTAAAAATCCAGGGCTGAAACACAACACTTAGGTGGGGAAAAGCAAAGTAGCTTGGGTTATGTAAATGACTTTTCCCACAGGGTTTCACCTGCCCAGCTGGACACAAACACACCTGAGAGGCCTGAAGAGCTTTAAATGCCCATTTCTTTTATCATCTCAGTTTTCTTTGCTTACTTGGCAGCTGGACTGTCCTGGTACTGCTGTCACCACCTTCGTGAGACAAAAGCAGCCTCTGTGAAATTGTTCTGGAATCTGATCTCAGCACCTCTGAAAGCTCTGTGGGCAGAGGGGATGGTGGCTGCAGAAGACTCCAAGGGATGTTTCTGGCACTGTGCACACACTGCTCACTCTCTGCTATGTTCTGTGAAAGCTCTGTGGGTAGAAGGGATGGTGGCTGCAGAAGACTCCAAGGGATGTTTCTGGTACTGTGCACACACTGCTCACTCTCTGCTATGTTCTGTCACTGCCTCCCAGGTGCTTTGAGCTCTGGGAGCTGTCATCTCACCTTCCAGACTGCCATCCAAACTGGCCTTGAACACCTCCAGGGATGGGAGATACTTTGGATTTTGTATTGTATGTAGGTAACTGAAACATTTCAACAAACCTCAGAAACAGAAAAAGATTTATTAGAAATATTACACAGATTTTGCATCATACATTTTAATAATGTTAATATTTAAATATTAGCATGTCCAAATCTGCAATGCTTAGTATGTACATTCTAATGTGCTCTTTGTATAAATTAGATTACGATGGAACATCTGTACCCAACAGGGAAAGCTAAAACCGTCAGAGGTGATCATCCCATACGACAAACTCAAGCCTGGACCAAGAGTCAATAAAAACATTGTGTCCAGCACTGCCCAATGGGACTTGGCACACGTGCAAGTCAAAAATGGAGAGACCATCAGTTGAGAAAACAAAGTCACTTGCAGTTCAGTGAGAAGCTGCTTCTGCACCGTGTTGGTGAGCGAGCGTCGATGGCACTGCAGTTGGTACAAACCAACACAGCTGAGCATAGTAGAACTTATTGCTGGGTTTAAAAATGTCTTAATGCTCCATGCCCTGAGTCTTTTTAGGCAAAAAGCCCTCTTGTGACAGGAAAATGCATAATCTCATCCCATACAGCCCCTGCCTGTGATCAGATGCACAAGGCTCAGCTTTGCCAAGAGCTGAGCCCAGTCAGATCCTTGCTGCTGGTACCCCCAGCACAGCAGGATGAGGGAGGTATGAACAAACCAACAAGCCCAGGCTTGTGTGGCCAAGGAAGGGGGAAAGTCAGGGAATCCAGAAGGTGGATTTTTGAAGAGTTCCAGGTCAGGAATCAAACTGGGAAGAACCAATCATTCTGCCCGCGTGCACTTGGTTCGGACAGAAAACTTGCACAGAACTGGTTGCACGTACAAAACAAGAGAGAAAACCTGTCAAAACCAACTTCCAATCACAGAAAGAAAACTGCCAAACCTCAGAGGGACCCTGCATAAGCCCCAAATCCCTCTGCTTAGCACAGCTACCTTGCTGCAGTGCAGGAAGAACAGAAGTCTTTGTCCCCTTCGTGTTGCCACAACTGGCCGGGAAAGGGGAGCCTGGCAAGGACAGCCAACCGTGCTGTGTCCTCTCCTCACCCACTGAGACCCCCAGGCTGCACTCTTAGGAGGAATGCCCCTCAAGCTGACAGCCCACACAGACCCTCTGATGTCATTTGTGACAAAGAGCCCCAGGTGTGCCTGTCCCCTGTCCCTCTCCTCACACTCTGGGCTCTCCCTCAGTCTCACCAGGAACTTTCAGAAAAAGCTCCTCAGCCCTTCTAGAAAACCTCCTCACAGGGCTGACTCTGGGCTCACTCCTCACACCTCTGTACCTTCCCAAGCCATGAAACAATTTGTACCTTCTCTGTCTCACCCGAAATCCCAGGAGCAGGACTGCACCTCCCACACTCCAATCTCCTCTCCTCTCCTACACTACAGCACATCCCTCCTTGGAATGTCACTGGCACCCCCTTCCTAACCCTTCTTCTCACCTGCTCATCCCAAATCAGCTGTTTGCTTCCCTGCACTCCCACAGGCTCCCCAGGTGGTGCCTGTGAGTGGCAATTCAAGGAGCAAGGGACAAAACAAGATTTATCTGCCTGCACACCAGGGAAAGAGCCATTACTCCTAAGAGGCAAAGTCAGAAAGGATTTAGGAGGTTCAGGCAAACCTCCTGCTCAACACCATCCCTGTCACATCATCACATTCAGGACATTTTCAGAGAATTCTAAGAACTTCTATAAAGACTATCCACATACCCTTTGCTTAACTTAAATTCCCTAACTTTAAAGGCAGCTGGAACTTAAATTTTGCAGCTCCAATCTGAGATGTCTCACAAGGGCCTGTAGAGTCTCTGAAAACCAGGCCTGCAGCATCTCATATAGGATAAATTTAAATTCATATTGAAATTTTAAGGCAGCGTGAAAAAACAACAGCAACTTGTGAAAATCTAGGTCTAGAAATGTAACTGTGCAAGGTTTAAAAGGAAGAAACCCTCCCAATATTGTAACAGTTAAATGAACAAATAAACAATATTCTTAATTTAAAAAAATAATCTGGAAAACCATCTCTCAAAGTATCAAAATAAGATGTTTTTGCAGATTTGAGGACAGAACAGTAACATTGAAGATAAAATTAAGTATCTTCTTCCCTACTACAACTCTGTGTTGTAACTCCTAGCTAAGTAAAAAAAATTAGGAATACATCACTAGAATTGGGTAGAATTAGTGTTTGGACTGTGCTGCTGGGAGTGGCATAGGAGAGGAAGCAGCAAAGAGATGACAGAAACATTGCTTTCCACAAATCATTTGGAAAAAAAAAAGAGAAAAAGCTGCTGGAACCCACAGAATGGTCTGCAAGGGTAAAGTCAGCCTTGAGAGCCAGAGCAGTGTCAGAAGAGCCCTGGGAGCAGAGGATGCTCACACAGGAGGTGACACACACCCCATGGGCACTGAGCCACACTGCAAACCCTTCCAGTGACCACTGGGTTAAAATTCCCTTTTTTACATCATTTACTCTGACTTTGAGATGTTTACTGCACACTGGGAATTAAAAGTGTTTTTCTCATCCCTGCAAGTGCCCAATCCAAAGCCCACTGAGGAATATGGAATTTTCTGTGCTGACTTCACTCCAGCTTTGAACTCCAGCCCATTGGAGAGAAATGGGATCCCTGCCAGGGGACACCTCCAGGGAAAAGAGCTGCTGCATCCACAGGCAATGGGGCCCTGCAGTGCAAGTGCCTCAAGGAACTCTGCTCAGCACAGTTTTCCTCTTCCATCTTATCCTGTATCTTAGAGCAACTCATCTTGGGTTCTCCATGGACAGCAGGGTGTGCTGAGAAGTTCCAGAGTGAATTCCATCTAGGAAGGGCTCACCTGCAAGAAATGCTTGTGGCAGCACTCAGCTGCTTGCTCACAGTGCAGGATGGCAGCCAGCACCAGGGGCACTGTCAGTGCTCTCCCCTGGCCATTTTTATCACACAGCCTCTCCAAAGACTGGGACTGGACTTTCCCAGAGGCAATGGATTAGAATAAATTTCAGACTAAAACCAAGAGCAAGAGATGATTTTCTCCTCCCCCAGAACAGGCACTGCCTTCCTCCAGCATCCTCTTTGTTCAAAGCACTCCCTGGCCCTGGGCTCTTCCATCTATTCCTGAATCCTGTATTCTGCTGTGAGAACACCAAGTCTGAAATATGTTGTTTATTAATTAAATAGCATTACAAAGTAAAATCAAATCAAACAACAAAGCACTATGGGGAACCAGAGGCTGAGATCAGCCACCTGCAAAGCCCTTGAAAGCCTGAGATCAATTTTGTTCTGTGAAATCTCTTGTTTCCATTTCATGAGCCTTTTTCCAGGAGGCAGTGAGCACTAGTATTTTTTGCAAGAGAGAAATGATCCCTAGCTCCCTAGGACTAATGTCCACAAAGCATCAGGGTTAAGCACAGTAACTAAACACCAACTTTCTCCTACCAGCATGCCCTGAAGCAGCCAGGCAGCCTTTACATGCTCTCCCAGACCTGCTCTTAGAACAAATCCAGCAGCCTGTTGGATGTTTCCATCCTTGGAGACAAACACAAAAATTAATTTCATCAGGTGAAATGAGAGACACAGAATAATGGACACTTCACAATGTCTATCAGGCATTTTCCTAACAGTGTTGCTGAGGTGGGAAGCTGCTCCCTGGCGCCTGATCTCCCTGGCACAGACGGGTTCCAGTTACATTGTTTGTCATCTGTGGAGTGAAGCTGCACCTTCCATTGGTGCTGATATATGACTGTGTTCCCTTACAGCATGACATCATTTCCAAGCATGTCCCAGTGCCCCATGGGCTGTATTTCATGGCCCAGGGCACAGGCTGTCTCCAGATGCCTGCCTCCAGGCAGCAATGACACTGCTGTGCTGACCAGACAGGAGCAACACAGAAGGAAGAAGTTACTCCACTCAATCCACAAAAAATATGAGATGTCACTGTATTGCTCACCTGAATACTGGCACCTTTCAAGCTAAAGCTGTTAAATTGCATTTGCAATGTTCCTGTGATAACTGTTCCTGCACAGTCAGCCAGGAAACCAAGCTCTGGCTTCCAGAGTAACCAAGTAATGAAGTTGGAGTAATAAACCTATTTTTCCTCAAAGAGATAATTTCTGTTTGAGATGAAATGAAGTCCCAGCACCTAACAGGATCTTTCAGACTTATTTCACTAGCTGGTGATGAACAGAGGGTGGTTTCTGAGTTACAAATGATCCTGTTACCATCCTGCTGGTTATGCTATGAGTAAATTAGTGCAGTTATTGGGTGAGATGTGCGAGAGTAACTCAGGTTAAGGTTCTACAACTTAAGTGCATCTATCAAGGTGTTTTATAAAATACATGGAGGCAAGAAAACAACATGTACTTGGGATGAATTAAGCATCTTTTGGCAAGAAGAGCATTTTTGTGAGCTTTTGTATCAATATTAATCTCCCAGCCTCCCTCGAGTGCCAGCAAAGTCCACATTGACTTAAAACTTCATTGTGTAGCAGGTCTCCTCTCAAGGTAAATGTTGTTAGACCAAGGGATCTTCTTCAGAAATATCCCATGTGTGCTTGAAAACGCTTTGCAATTTCCATGTGGGAGCAAACTTACCAATGGATTTGGTTTGCAAAGGTGGACAACAGGGAATTATTTGGTTGCAGTCCCAGATGGAATCAAACCTACGGAAGAGCCTCCTTTCACACTAAGAGCTTCAGTTGGTTGTGGAAGAGGAGCAAGCAGGTTTTTAAAGTGATCGAGTGCATCTGTAGCATTCTTTGTTCTCTTCCCCACTCGTGTCCACCTCTTGCTCTGCAGCTCAGGTCTCAAAGTATTTGTAGATCTGGGCCACGTACTGCATGACGCTCTGCCAGTCGGGCCGGTCCGTGTACATCATCTCGCTGAGCTCCTGCCAGACACAGCACCACGCTCAGGCAGCCCCAGCACGGCTCCCCTGAGCCCCCTCAACACTTCTGCTCCCACTCCTGAGCCCCTTACAGACATCAGGACCACTGGGATGATCCACTGGGCAAGTGCAATTCTGAAATCTCTTCATGCATTCTACAATCTAAAATATTTCTTTCATCTGCAATCAAAGATCAGTTCTCTATGCAACTTCATTGAAGCTGATCCTTCTTTGCTTCTGAATCTAGCTCATAAATCCCATAATAGTTTTCCCTTCATATTAAACTTCTATCTCCCTTGTCACATAGTTAATTTTGGAAAAGTTTTTTTGAACAGTTTAATGTCTTTCTGTTTCTTAAAGCACTAAAACAACAGGAAACAAAATGGTGCAGCCATTAATGTAATGGTGTAATATGGCAAGTCTGTCCATAAAATTATGAATAATCTGCACCTGGCATCTAAAATAAGAACATAATTCATTCCCTCATCTCAATACTGGATGATCTTCAGCAGCACCTCCAAATTATATTTATTCTGTGATTCTACAAATTCTTTCTGGAAATTCTCCTAACACCATTGTGATGGTGGTGCAGCCCTCCCCAGCACTGTGTGACACTTTGAGTGCAAGGTCACTGACTGGCCACATGGCAACAAGGAAAGGTGTTGGAATGGTGTTTGCAGCAAATGTCCCCTTGCTCAAAGGTTACTCACCAGACTGGGTTTGATGCCCACACTTTCAGCAGCTTGAAATGCCAACAGCAGATTTCTCTTCTGTAAAAATAAAGTTCAAAAGGATTATCAACAAAGCACTACTCCTGAACCTTTCCTTGCATCTGGTTGCCCAGTAAGTTTAAATGAGCAGGTGTATTTGACAACTAAACCCTTGGATTCCGTACTTGCCTGCAGACTCTTTTTTGAGACTCACTCTTTTTTGATCTGACTTGCTCACAAGTTCTTTGTCTTTGAACAGTTCATCTACTTCTGCCCGAGTGACACCTTCTGCTTTTGACAAATAGGTTGTGTGAAACTGGTTACAACTGGGAAAAAAACCACTACAGTTCTGTCTTTACTATGAGTAAAAGGTTTCTGCAAAGGTTTTAATTAATATAAGGCATTGTTGTATATAATATAATTTTACTGTGATAGATACTGTCTTTGTGTTTATTTGCAGCACTCATTGGATTTAGGCAACATGTCACTGTTTCAACACCCAGCAGTCCCTGCATTTCTCTCTGGGAGTTCACTGTTGGTTTCCTTCTCCTTTTCATCCATTCTGTTCACTGTGAATTCTGCAAATGTACACCACAACTTACTTTGTCCTGGCTGTTGAGCTCCTGGTAAGGAATATGTGCAGGCAAATATGTGTGCAGGAGAGCACAGAAGGCCAGCCCATCACTCCAGCTGCTGCTGAAGTTGGTAATATCAATATTCTGTAAGAGAAAACATGAGTCATCCTTGAACAGTGCTACACAACAACAAAAAAAATCTCCAAACAATAGTTTTTATGCAGCCATGGAACAAAAACCCCAGAGCTTGGCTAGAAATATCTGTGACACTCCCACCACTGTCACCTCCAAAAGGAGGGAGGTGAAGAGGAAAAATTTAGAAAGAAATAGTCTAATAGAGTTGGGAGTTGATATGGACAAAAACCATCTCCCTTCCCTTGTTTCCAGACACTTGGATTGTTCTTTGCCAGCCTCTTACAGTAAGGCTGCACTCAGGTCCACAGAGAAAGCCCAGTTTCCCTGTTCATGACAGCTGAGCTCCAGAACCATGGGGGTTGCAGTGACTACAGAAACATAAAATGGTATTTTGAAGTCAGCACATCTCCAGAGAACTCCTTTAAAACACAAGATTTCTGGGGATACAGAGTGCACTCAGGGTGGATGCTCTCACAGGGCACAGCTGCAGTTAAAACAGGCCCATGGCCCAGTTCTGCTCCTGTGAACAAGGTGACCTTTCTGATGCTCCTGTCTGCACTGCCTGGCCATACCAGCACACTCAGGAATTCCCATGGCCAAGTCTTGCAGCTGTAGCTGCAAATAGCAGCTAAAAACAGAACAGTGAACTGCTGCAGAGCAAGAGCTGCTGGAGCAGGGAGCCTCCGGGACACGGTGGAGCTGCACCTTCTCCCACACTCCTGCAGGTGTGGAGTCACCTCCAACCCTCCTCAGCAGCCACATCCTCCTGTGTGCTCAGCTTCAGTTCACACTCCCCACCCCTGCATTTTCTTTAGTTAGCTGTCTCTGGTTTCTTTCAAGACTCCCCCAAAGACAAGGCTTTTACTGCATCTCTCATACAACAGCTGATGCAGACACTAAAACCCAGACAGGAATTATTTTAGCATGTGCTCCTTGCTCCTGATGCCTCACTGATTAGTTATCCAAGCTGGACTTGGTCCAGTCAGACAGGATTTCCAGTTAGTAATAAATGTCCATAACCCAACATGACTCAAATTGAAGCAGTAGAGAATATTTCAGGTTAAAATACTTTGTAATAAATCTACAACTCTAATGGGCTCAGAAAGCAGCTGACATCCCCACACTGCACCAGCCACCATGTTGTAGGGCTCTATTAACATCTGTGAGTGGAGACAATACAAAAATGAGGCACTGGCTGAACAATGTCACAAGAAAAAAAAAATTGTTTTGAAAGCTGCCTTGGCATTGCCTATTCCATAAAGTTGCAACTTTGTAGTTGGAAGTCCAACTTTGTGTGTATGGCATTGGCTGAGCTGGATTATTCTGCTTTCTTGAAGTTTCAGACAAACAAGTTCCTTTCTATTTATCAATCTGCAGTTAGTGGGAAAGGACTGACTGCCAAGTTACAGAAGTGTTTTTACTGAGGCCAATATGTTTTATCAGCAAATAGCTTATCAGCAAATGCCAATATTCTCATTTTATACTGTAGGATAGGAATGGAAAATGGAGGTTGTTCCTCCTCTTTCCCAAAGGCCATGGAAACAGGAACAAACAGAGCCTCAGTTATGCAACAGGACTATACAAAAAGGGAAAGCTTGTTTGTGTAGGAATGTTGCATCTATCCTCATTTTCATGATGCTACTATGAGACATGTGAAATAAAAAACTGCTCCTTCACACAGTATTTCACTATCTAAGAATCAGTTTAATAATTTTACTTACCTTTGCAATTTTAAATACACTTAAAGCTCTTCCCCTCTTCCCAAATCATAATATCTACACATAAGAAGGGCTCATGCCTACACCAAAACTAGGTCCAAAAATCCTCACCTCCCCAACAGTGTTGTCCAGCCAGTCATCCTCAGTAACTTTTGGATCTAAGTCTTACAAACAAGCAAAAGTTCAAGGATGGGATTCTGGTGACCATGTTTGAACCACAGATGAAATCTGCTGCAAAGTGGTTTGCCACAATCAACCGCCAAAACGAACTCAAATCTGAATTTTTGTCCTAAATGCAAACCCAAAACGAACACTCAAAGGTTCAGCTCAACTGTTCAGTTCACAGAACAATAAAAAATACCTAGGCATACTCAAGGCCACCTAGTTCCATTTTTACATCTAACAAGAATCAATGAATCTTGGTTTCTTTTTCTCTAATCAAATGCATTTCCATTTCATACACAGTACAAACCCCTCTCCCTGGCACTTCATCTTGGCTTCTGTGTTAGATACTTTTCAGTCTGGGATATAAGGACATGGTAAATGAAAAGTGATCTGTGTTTTGCTACACTGCAGCTTTATTTGTACTACCTCCCCACTCCACCACACCAAGAAGAATTAAGTCAAAATAGAGACAACTCTGATTTCTCGGAAGATCTCTGGCTCCCCTGAAGCCATTAAAAAAAAAAAAAAAAAGGAAAACAATTTAGGGAATGAACACCTCGGAAACTATTCCCTTCTCTTGATTATTTTGGCAGCAGAGCCTGTCTCAGTCTTGCTGCCACACCTCTCTCCCTATTCAGTCCCTGAATATATGGGAGCTATTTGTGTCCATGCTGGTTGTTAACGCACAACCCCACGCTGCATGAGGGTGATTTCTGTGTCCCACTGTGCTCACAGCAGAACCCCCATCCCAAACTCTGAAAAACTGCATGTGGCTTCTCATGAGACACCCAGAAAGGATGGCAACACTCTGAGCCACCAGAATGAGTGCAGGGAGAAATGGGAAAATAGAGCAGGGATTCAGATCAAACTGAGTTGCAGCATTTATCAGGAAAGGGGGAAAAATCTGCTGTCCTATGGCCACAGTGCATTCTGTGGTCAGTGATAGCCCAGGCTCTGTCCTCAGCACTCCTGCAGGGTCACCAATCAGTGGAAACACTGAATTCTCTTCAAGCTCACAAGTGAACTCCTCTACATGCACTGGGAATGTTCAGACACACCAGGGAGCACAGCTATCAAAGTCCCAAAGTGCCCAGAAGGGTCTGTTTCTTTGAACATTAAAGTAAATTTTTTTAAAAAAAGAAATATCCAGGCAATGTTATTTGGATAACAAATGCACAATCTAGGATATCAGCGTCAGGTCAAGCCTAAAAGACACAAAACACCTGGAAGTGATTGACCTTAGCCCCCCATTCCAGGAACAGGACCTTTCCTGCAGATAACAGAGCCCTTGGAGAGCCCTGCTAAAGACACCCAGGGAAATCTTTGTGATCTGTTCTCACTAAAAACAATTCTTTTGTTTGTCTGAGGAAAAAACCACCACCCCATTAGATTTCACTCGATCTTTGACTCCAAGCAAAAAGCAACAGTGACATCATGCACCCTTCATTACAGTCTGAGTAGGTTAAAATCCTGATACCAGATATTCCCACTATGCACGTGTTACTGTGCCCACAGAAATGGCTCTGAGTCATAATTTTCTCCCTAAGAGCCAGAATTAGCAATTACAGACATGAATCAGCTTGAAGCTAGCCTGGAACTCTGAGGAAGAAGGCCTGCAAGAAATACAACCTGAGCATCATTATTCCATTCTCTCAGCACCCAGCATCCCTTCCTGCCTCTCCCAAGTTATTGGGATGGAATGGCACACCAGGAACCTGCCAGAGTGGCTGATCATGAAGGTTCAGCCCATGCAGAAGATAAAATTGCATACTTGAAAATAAATCTATTGAGTAAATAGATTCATTTATTGAATCTATTCAATTGCCTTGTTTTTAATAGCAGCTTTCCTCAGGTGGCTCAGCTTCCTCCAGCTCATCACTACCCAGGCCCCCACAGCTCCTCTTGAACAGCTCAGTGGTTTTATTGGATATATTTAAACACATGTCTGAACAGAAGCCACAGCTCTGCACATCTGAACTCTGACCTTTCTAAAACAAAATGGATCAAGGTATCTTGACAAGCAACTTCCAAAGAGGACCCAAACCTACCCATCTTTAACAACAGCTGCATGAAACTGCAGCTCTAATTTGATTTATTACAGCCTAACTGGCTGGGGCCAGGTTAACAGGGTTCAGCCAAAGAGGTTCTGTTCAAAGGAATCTTCAGGGTCTCACTGGGCAAGTTCTGAACACTTCCTAAGAAGCAACATGAAGGAAGGATGGCTCCTTTCAGCCTTCTAAACAAACAAAACACTCCAGTTCATCTGAAATGCTCCAGCAAAGATATGAAACATCTGGGCAATCTACTGGGACTATGGGTGAATGAGAAGTGTGGTCAGGTCCAGTTAACAGGGATGAAAGGCATAAATGCCTGAAATTAAAGGCTGCCTGGATTTTTCTGTAATTGCAGGGTACACCCAGATGACAACTGCACACAGCTATTTTCAATGGAGAGCTGCAAGTCTGAAGTGATTTGTACATCACATTTAGTCCATCGACTACCAGGAAGCTTTCTCAATTCTCTCACCAATCTTTTTCTCTTAAATGGACTACAAAATGAAGTAATGCCTTGTGATTAAAAGAAATCAAACCAGCAATGTATTGCACAGAGATTAAGCGGGTAGCCAGGGCTGGGAAGGAAGCCAGGTGACCTCCTATCCTCCAGCCTGTATTAATATCCCTGCTTCCAATGGCCCAGCCAACTGCAGTCTCCAAAAGAATTGCTTTAAATTTCTTTAAAATGTTGTGGTTTTATCCCATCATCCATATTTCTACTGCTTCTCTCAGCATGTCAGTTAGCCATGCATCTTATTGCTGATTACACATGGATGGAACAGCAGAGCACAGATCACAAAATGCTCCCTGAAAATGCAGTTAAATCATGTCATAACAGCACTATGAACTGAAAAGGAACTGATGCCAGCTCTTTAAAAGTCATGCCATTTACTGCATTTCTTTTTATAAAGAATCCCTGCTTCCCATCACATTTTTAGGTTCTGTTTGCTCCTTTCTCCACTGCTGCCACAGGTGCTGCTTTGGGTTTGCCATTCATCATTTGCTTCAGTAAGTGTGAATTAATGAGCTCTTTAGCAAAGATAAGATATTAGAGGATCTATGGCTGGTTTTTTTTTTTTTTTTTTTTGCAAAAGCATCAAACATCAATTTGCTATAGAATTTACGTAGAGCAGAGACATTTAAACAAAGGAAATTTAAAAAGGATATTATGCATCCTACACAAAGATGTTTCAGCTCCCAATTATTTCCATCTCAAAAAACAGAGAAGACACCAAAAAGTCAGGCAGATCCACTTATATTAACTTTCCTACCCATGGCAGACTGGCAAGAATAGGTGGAATGATGCTCTCTAAAATTTTGTGTTTAAAACAAGCTCATCTGGACAGGAGTTGTCCTACAGACATTGTTCAGAGTAAATTCTAAAGCCATTCTAAAACAATCCTGCACTCTTCAAACTCAGCTCTTTCCTCCTGTGGCTCAGGACCTGTTCAAGGCAGCTTAGTTCTGACATTGTGGTTACAAGGGAGAGGTGGTGCTGAGATGGCTGAAGTTTTCATGACAATAAAAAATGAAAGCAGTAGCAAATAGGAGACAGTTAAGGTGATAAAGTAATTATGTAGCCTCCTATTTCCTTTGCTTGCAAGGCAAGATTCTACTGACACTGAAACCATCCCTGCAACCATGCAGTGAGCAACCAACCTGCCTAAGGAGCCAAACAGCTCTGCTGGTGCCTTTTACTGCTCCTTTTGTTTGCATTTTTATGTATAAAGAGTGACTTTTTATAAAGAAAACAAGTTCTAATGAACACAGGCTGAGAGTAGCTGCTGGCACAGCATATAACAGTGGATGAATCTGAAACTTTCCTAGCAAATAATCGGAGTTGTTTTGAATGCAAATAACCCCATGACAGCATCCTCATTACTAAAAGTCACCTACTTCAAAGGTCTCACTAAAGGTTAGTAAAGTTACAGGGGTTTGTAGATATTCTTCAGTTTGGGTCTTAATTTATTGCTATGCACAAGAGAGACAGAAAATGTATAAAACCAAGTTCACAAGGAGCTGGTTGGTTGTTAAACATACAGGACCAAATGAGAGCTGGTCTGGGCAGAAGCAATTTTATGGATGTGTCTGGGTCATTTCAGAGATGAGGTAATGGTGACAAGAGGTATTTATCAAGTGTGAGTGGTATTTCTGTAATTTCCACCAGAGGCAGAGCAGGAGTCACTTCTGTCTGCAGAGGTAGATTACACACCAAAAGCAGGGACTAAGGAGCTCTCCCTCTTGTAATAATCCAATTAGACATTGATCAGTCCTGGTTTTTGCTCTGCATGTCTCTTTTCAGCCTGAATTCCCCTTGTTATGCTCCCTTGCTGAAAGACAACTCCCTGCTTGCCACACAACTGCCACTTCCATCAGTTTTCCCAGCAGCTCCAACAAATGACACCAGGGCTGAATGCCACAGAGAAGAAACAGACTGGGCTGGGTCCCTTCATTCCCAAGGCTGCAGCAGTGAGGATGCAGCAGCACAGCTCAGGGACCACACAGATACTCTGGGGAAGAAGGGAGGGAGAGAGGAGGGGAGGAATTAGCTCCGCTCTGTGTCCAAGACAGCAGCACAGCTACTTCCTGCCTGGAGCCCTGGTGCAGAATTGCTAATGACCACACTGGCTGCTCCCACAGCTCTTTCTAATTATCTGTATTGAGAATTCAGAGATTAGGCATGCCCTGGAATTCCTGGGTGGAGGGGCAGACTGCAGCAGGCTCAGGGTGGAGGATGGAAACAAGGTGGGCAGAGGTCCCACCACCAAAGGTCACTGGTGGACCAGCAGCAGGGCCGAGCTCCCTCCCAGTCAAATTCCCAGTTTGGAGCTGCTCCAGCTGGTGACCAATCGATTCAGTGTTTTCACTGATTGTCAGTGCATCCAGGCAACACAAGGGAAGTGTCTTGGACTTTGGGATGGACAGAATGTAAATGCTATTTTTAAAATGACCCAGCAGGATAGAAAGCTACGCTTGAGAGAGCTGCATTTATTTTATCCCTCCAATCAAGAGACTTGTGTTTGTTTAAAGGATAAAGCCCTCTATGTGAAAAAAGGTAGAGCTTGCCTCAAGTTATTTGGCTCCACTGGGGAAGCACATTTGTGCACTGGCATCATTGAGAAGGAGTGATTACATTGGTAATGAACCTGGTTATTCCTCACATGCCATGATTCGCCTGCTGCATTTTAATTCCAGACACCAATCCTGAGTGCACATCTGGTGATTAAGAAACCACTGGGTTCTCTCCTGTATTTCCTCAGGAAAAGGCACAGCTGTGCTGGGATTCTCAAGGCTTTAAAACTAAGCTCCATCCTATATGTGTCAAAGGAAGTGTTTGAGCAAGCCAAGTCCCAGGTATTACATTCTGACCAGGTTCAGAGGTTGATCCAGGGTTTTGTCCCATTCAACTCTAATTCTGGAGAAGAATCAACTCTGCTGGAACTGCCAGCCTGAATACCAACCTGAGGACTGTGGTAGCATTTGTATTTTATAATTTTTTTTTTTACATTATTTACACAGCTCTGCAGTCCCAGATGATGCCAGTGAGGTAAAGCTCTCAGCTGACAATTAGAAAAGATTAATGCTTCAGCAGACAGAAAATGCCAACTACTCACACTAATGCCATACAAAGAAGTAACAGACTTCCTGTTTCTAAAAATAGCCCTTATTTTCCAGAATAAAGAAGAAAGCTTCAAACATGGATGTGTTAAAGTACAACTGGCCATGAAGGAGCTTTGTGATGTCCTATAAAGCAGGTCCTCACAAAGTGCAGCCCCAGGAATGCACCTGGTTGAACCATCAGCAGTCCAAATTGCCATCCTGGCAGTGTGTCCCAGCAGAGTCCCTCTCCCAAAGGAGAATGGTCCCATGACCACCTCATCAAAGGGAATACGTCACGTCCACCTTTGTGTATCTTTGAGTCACACTTAATCCATGCTGGATCTCATCCAGCCAGCAAACCAGGTAAAAAAAGCATCAGAAAAAGCAGGGGCTAACAGCATGGCATAGGGCTTGAGAACAAGGAGGATTTGGAGGAAATACTGCCTAGCACAACGAGAAAAGAAATGCAAATTCCTGTGAGAAAAAGAAAGCCACAAATTCGTAAACAAAAAGCTGGTATTAGTCTGAGTTTAAATTGAACACAAAGGATAAAGAGCTTTATATTACATCGACTGCCAAACCACCAGTAGAGCAGTCTCTTGCTATAATTACTTGACAAACAGCAAATACTGCAACAGCTTCATTTTTCTGCCTAAGCTTTTGTATCTCTGCTCCATGAAGAGCTGCCTTGATCCACAGCTGATGCACTGACACTGCCATAGTCAGGGAGGTGATCCCATGCACGGCTTGAAAGCACAGATCAAGAACACATGAAACACAAACATTTCCAGAAGTACAGCTGCCATTTCCCTTTATCAGTTCCAGGACATTCCCTGTCTGCTCCTATTTAGCATTCTTCTGTTTAAAACAACCACAGAGCTTTACTGTAAGAGATGGAGGACCTTCAACAAGTGGTGGATGCAAAACAGGTGCTGTTAAACCAAACATCACTTTGGAACAAAGAATAACCATGAAAATGTATTGGAGGAAAGAGCCACTCTCAGATCCTCTTTTCCTCTGGGCCACAGGAAGGGTGTGTAGTGGTTGAAAAGAGCATGAAAATAGTTCCATATTCATTAACATGGTGGCAGTTCCTTCTCCTCTCTGGAGAGAGCATGTGTGGCAGAAACAATAATCCTCAATTCTAATGATCATGGGTTAAGTGCCTCTTAAAGTTCTGTGTTTTCACAATACATCTGTGAATAGCAATAGACTTTAATCTAGAGAGGTTTGGCCCCTTGACAAATGGTCTCCACAGAGAGCAAAGAGAATCAGGGCACTTAAATGACACCACAGTCACTAATGACATGATTATGGGAGGTGATAATGCAACAAGAATGACTCTCAGCAGCTTCCAGGAGTTCCAGCTCACAGGAACCCAGCCTGTTAGAAAAGAGGCACCCAGTTCCTGCTTCACAATGCTGCTAGGATGTATCATCTTTTTAAATAGATGGAAAAAAGCCACAAGACAACAGAGAAAAAGCTATTTTAACACAAATAGCTTACTCTCAGCAGGCTTTGTGGTTTAAAGTATTTGTGGTAAATGAGTTTCAGAGCCACAAAAGCATTTCTCAAGCCTGGTCACTTCATGGCCCTACATTACATACCATGATGTCAACGATCTTGGAGAGGCAGAAGGAACAGCAGAATTGTGTATCTGGCAGCAGAGAGCCCGTGCCACTGCACAGTTCTTATAGGGAACCATACATTAGATTTGTTTTTTAAGGTGAACATTTTCCACCAAAGTTTTGCACAAAGACACTGAGTCCAAAACCGGATTTCGCCACAATTCTTACTCCTACTGAGATTTTTTGCACCTCCCCTGCACAGTTATTCAGAATCAATGGCCAAAATGCCACATAACATTCATCTGGGCACCAAAACTTGACAACTGAAATAATATGATCTATCATGTCACAGTTTATGCAATCCCATTTTCATATGCTTTTCTCCTAGTCCTTAAACTGAACTCCCACTTTATTTTCACTCCAGTGATTCTGTTTTCATGTGCTCAATATTTTTTCTCAGTATGCATATCTTTCTGATATCAAATCACTGTTTAAATAATGATCTTAGAATTGACATAGCCAATTACAGAAACATTGACGCTTTCATGTTTCCCTTCAGTTACTGTAAACTCATGCAATTTCTTTTTTTATAAAGCAAACAAAACCCTCCAGGCCACTGCTAATTTGTGTTGCACTTCCCCCAACTCCCCTCAGTGTTCCTGGTTTATTTTATGAGATTGCCTCCTGGGGAACATGCTGAAGTTCAAGGCCAGGGAATGTTCCCACTGTAGTCCATGCAAGGAGAGTTAATGGTTGGACTTGATCTTAAACTGAATTAAACTAAGTAAGTCTGCATTTGCCAGGAACAGGATGAAAATTTCTATCTATAGCATAAGTTTTGTATGAATTAAAGCATTTAAAAAGTGGAATCTTGTGTGCTGGTCCCTAGGTCTCACCCCCAGATGCCTTCCTAGGTCACTCATCCAGCTTTCCTCAGGGAATCTGGGACATGGGGAGTAGCTGCTACTGAGAGTATCAATGATCTGCCCATACTGCTAAATGAAATCATAATTTAAAGAGAAAGAAATCCCCTCTTCTCCCCAGCGCAGATGAGGAATTGCTATCACACATTTTGCCACCAAAAAGAGAAGTTAGGCAGCCAAGCAGCAAGTTTTTAATGCTCTCATTCTGCTGTGACACAGGGCTGAAAAAAGTTTGCATCCCAACTTCCCCCTGGTTCTGGCTCCATGTGAGGAATGACGTGACAGATCATCCTGGAATTTGCACAGATGATGCCTCACAGACAGGGGTGTTATCTCTGGAAAAGAAGTCATCAGGGCTCTGCTCTGTGGAGCTCATTACCTCATCCCACACTTGCAGTGGCTGAGGCAGGAAGGAGGATGACGTTCTTCACTCCATTTCTTGTACTCAAGAATGATAAAAACTCCCTGTGGAGCTCAACATCAGCCTTACCAGGGGAGTGCAAGGGGCTGGGAAAAGCAAGTTCATGATGAGTTGGTGAATGCACAGCAGAGAGTGCAATGGGAATGAGAGGCTGAGGAAGAATGTCCAAGAGAGAATTCCTCTAAACAAAGCAGCAAAGATAGAAAGGCAAAATTCTCACCATAAATCAATATTGTGATTGTGTTTTGGTTCTTCTGACTTTAATATCTACCCTGAGATGTCAAACAGAACTCTATATTTGCAAAGCCACATCCTTTTTTTCTAAAATCAATACATTTAGTTCAACTTGGGTGTAAATCACAGAAAGAAACGTACAGGCTGATGCTCAGAGAACACTTCTAACAGTGAAAAGGGCAACACTGCCAGGAGAATCTGATTGAAGAGGATTGAAACAGCCCATGAAAGTAAACATGCAAAAATCAACACACAATATTATTCATATTTCTTTGAAGTGACTGCTTACTGCATACTATAGGAAAGTGATTAAAGTGAAAAGGTACCTACTCTCTTACCTGGTAACCTTCAGTCTTCTTCTGGCACCATTTCAACAAAGCATTCCTCTTGGAACCCCCATACTCCCGGGCCAGGGCTGCCAGGGGGTCCTTCCTCTCCACACTAAACCAGGGAAGAAGGGATAAGACAATAAATACAATTGAAATCTCCTTAATTTTTAATTTTTTAATCTCTTTAATATCTATATGACAAAGCAGAATGGCAGCACAGAACATAAACCCAGCTGAATTAGGTTTTGGAGCTTGCAATAAGTGTTTTCCTTTATACAAGGTGGTGTCACTGCACATGAAGAGCTGAAAAAAAAGAACCTGTGGATAGGCGGTGGTGAGTGTTAACCAAACATTTCTGCTATTATTGTCATCAGCTTTTCTTATACAATTTTCAAGTAATCTCTTTATTTTATATATTGAATAAACTAGGATTTAGATATAAAATTGAAAGAAACTGCTTAAAGAATCTGTAACAGTAAATTCTCACCCAGTTGAGGTGCTGCAAAACAAGTTCTTGAATAAAATGAAAAGTGTGAAAGCTGAGGACGTTTAAAGGCCAACAATCAAAACACCCACGTTGTTTCCACTCTACAGCTTCTACTGGTGGAAATAATGGTGGAGAGGAAAATATATGTTTTTTCTCAAGAGAGAAGAAAATTATGCGTCCAATTTCCTTCAGCCCTCAGAGCCTCTGGTTTTTAGCTCACCACAACATGGAAAATGACAGTAAGATAAAGAGGGCTGACCACATGTAACATGATGGAACTCTTGTGCACAATTCAGTGGCTCCTGAAAGCTTGCTATCCTCATTTCCCTTTTTAAAGATCATTACAATCTGAATTTTCATATCTGGATCTAACAGAGCCTGGTAATTCCCAAAGACCAGCAGAGTCTGCTCTGGAGACAAAGAAACCCTCCAGATTAAAACATCCAGATTCAAACATTTATCTTGGTTCCAGGTAATGCTGTTGGACTGCCCTGTTTTTCCCAGGAAATAGTGCTGATACCTGAGTTTGCTTTGGGGTTTCAAGCAGCTGGGGGTGGAGGAAAGCATCCTGCTGCTGAAGGCCATGGGGGGTTTGCTCAGGGATTCCAGGGAGGGGCTTTTGCGGAGGTAATGGTCTGGTTTCAGCTCTTCATTCCTCCCCTTCAGAAGGTCTGTGGGAATTCAAAAAAAGCTGTCAGTTTGCAGCCTGAAGAATTTGATTAATCACTGTCCTGCCACCCCAGCACACAATATGTAGTCTGTTGTTTTGATTCTAAACAAATGTACTCATTTGTTCATTAAACACACATGGGGCTAGGAAACCTTGAGCAGATTAGAGGTGACCACAACAAGGAATGGCTTTGATGATTTCAACAGTACAGGCTGCCTGGTTTCCTGTGATTGATACTCCTGCTGGGGGGTAGGGGCCTCAGGTGAATGAAGGGAAATACCAACATCTACAGTCTCCAAGGTTCAAAAGCTGAGCACCAGATATCTTCACCAGATGACTGAGCAGCCCTAGTACAAGGATTCAAGGATTTCTTTTCTGCCATTAGCAGACTTGTAGCAAGAAAGCCTCTTGTCTCCTGAACACAGCCCAGGGAAAGGCACTTCTTACTCCTCATGATGTCTGACATCCATTCTGACATAACTTGGAGAAGGCTCAATATATTCAAAGCAGATGCATCTGTACTTTTCTTACACATATTATGTAATTTATATAATGTATTTGTTAAATATATATTGTTATATAGTCAAAAGAAAACCACTGCATATCAATAAATATTAAATAATAAAATAATAATAAAAAAAAAGTGATGTAACAAGCCAGGACTGGACATCATGTTATCAGAAATTACTGGATGTGGAACTCAACTTTTCTACCTCCTTTTCAGTTACATCCCTATGATAATTACCAATTAATGCCAATCACCGAGGTGTGAATTCCTTCTTATCTCAGCTTCAGCTCCCTTTGACTTATTTCTGGGTGCTTGAAAGTCCAGATGGAGCCAGGAAATCTCTGACTCTTAAAGATCACAGCCAAAGACTAGCTCTGGGTGAAGTAATCAATGCTCCTCTCCAACTATGTAACATTTGGGTCACATTAGGGACATCACAGAACCCTGCTGTGACCCTGGTCAGATGGAATCAGCCAGAAGATTTTTATTATGGAGACTACTTCACTCTGAATTTCCTTGGGGATAATTTTTGATTCAGTGTTGTTTGCATAGGGCTTGGATCAACTGCCTTCTAGGATTATTTAGATTGGAACCAGAGCTGTTACAACTTTATAGTGAGTAAGCCTTTGCTATGGATTATTGGAACTAAATTAAATCCAGGTACAAAGAGAAGCTGTAAATATAGGAACTTGTAGATAAGCAGCCATAAATTCTTACCATACAATGGCTTATAAAATATCTGTTGATTTTAACAGAACTGTCTATGGGTAATAACAGAAATTATCCATGGCCCAGAGTGGGATATTTATTGTTAAGGATGGGCATCATATTACATAGCTGATAGATTATTTCACTCTACAATAAACTGGTAGAGATTAAAAAGGTCTTATGTTGTGTTTGGGATCTACACACTCATGCAAGACTTCCAGGAAACCAAGTGATACAAGTAAATAAACCCTGTCCCTTTCCCTAGACAGAAGCAGACACTTCTGCTTGCTTAGCCAGGTTCTAATTTCTCTCCTGTATTAGCAAACTATTGCAGAAAATCCAGGCTATCCATCAAGAAGTTGTGACTGACTGTTGGGGCTTTTTTTGTCCCTCCCTGCAGTTTCACTACAGGAATATAACATTTCATCTCAAAAATTCAAGAATCTGTTGTTACTAACTTTGATTACAATGCAGCAAGTACATTCAGGACCAGATAATCAAAATAAGGGCCTAGAGAAAATGGGAAACAAACACTGGTAGGAAAGAATATTAAATGACAAGAGAACAAAAGCAAAGTGTGAAATGAAAACAAACTCATCTCTTGAGAACTCTCAAAACAAACTATTTCCAGCCCAAATATGACTGCTCCTAAAACAGTCACATCAGTATCTGAAATGTTTGATGTATTTCAAATGAAGCTCAATTTAAAAACAAATAAGCCCTCAGAAGACAGTGCTTTGGGCTTGTTCCAGAGACATACATGTTGAACAAAATCCAACCCTCTCCAGTTCCACAGTGTGGATTAGAGAGGTGCCATGGATCCTTCAGAACAAAGAAGGGGAGTTTGTGTTGGCAAACCACAATAAATCAGCTATTTTTTAGTTATGATCAAGATGGGAATAGAAGCACAACAAACTTAATAAGCTCTGTAAAACAAAGATATTGGAGACACTTTCCATGTTTCCTTTGACCATGTAAGAAGAGGAAAAATGGCTCAGGCTGAGGCCAACAATTAATAACAAGTTTAGTTAACAGAAAGAGGCAGTGTCTGTATATTGATCACAACTTACCTGCTAGAGGGAGGTCTGACAGGTCTGCATGTCTGGCAATGCCCTTGCTGGCTGGCTTGGCATTGTTATACACAGAATGTCTCTGTGAAACAAAGGTGCAAAAGGTAACTTAAGAAGTATTGGCCATCATGCTTAAATAGGTGAGCAAAAAGAAGTTTCTGCTATCTCAAGAGCACAAAGCATGTAGAGGGATACAGAAACCTTTCAGCAGGATATCAGCTGCACCTAGAGTTGGGTAAGTAACTGTGAAAAATAGAAGGACAAAGTGACAAAATTTTGTCTGGTAATTCATTGCCTCCTGAACTACTTCACACTTCTATTTGTATGATTTTTCTCTTGGCAAACACAATTTAGAGTCACAAACCAAATGTAAGGATGCCTGTTCTCAACCTGACTCTGGTCCCAACACCCTGAGTCATATGTCAGGAGGATTCTTGTCTCTGCAGCCCCAGCACCAGTTTTCAATGAATACCCCATCATCAGGCATCAATACAAATTCCCAGACCTCACTGGGTAACTGGGAGCACACATCTTGGAAACTTCAATCCCTTGTGTCCCAACTCATGTGTCAGCTCCCTAGTTCAGTGTGATGTTTCTTCTATCTCAGTCCCAATAACCTCCTTTCTGGTCCATGGTGATTAAAAGCTCAGAACTTCCAGAGCTCACATCCGTCCACCAAGACCTCTAAGCTGAAGTCAAGACAAGCTCACTTTGATCCTTTTTGTTAGGACCACAGCATTTGATGTTCCACAGCAAACAAACAGATGAGTTTCCCCTTCCCCCTGTCAGCAGATGCTGGAGCCAGCACTGTGTCCACCTCTTTTGAATCTCCAAGGACAGAAGAGCTCCTTGTACCTGCATTGGGGAAACAGCAGCTGCTGGGGCTGTCCTCACTGGAATTCCACTGAGAGGGCTCCTGGGCACCTTGTGAACTGGGATATTTTGTCCACTGCTACCTGCAAGGAAAAACCATGGAAACATCTGGATTTCAAACCCAACTATCAGTCTCTTGTCAGATCAGGGAACCGCTGCGTAGTGACATTCCATATTTATGCACCAAGCACTGCTAGAAAACACAGAAAAAACAGAAGCAAGAAGCAGATCCTGCTCACTGCTAGAAATTTTTTTACTGCAAAGTACAATGTCCAAATACCTGAGCATCCCAAGTCAAAGGACTTTATCAGTGACTTCACAGTGGCTGCAGACTCTGGGGGTGTGGGAGATGCTCTGCTGAGGCAGACCCCCTGCCAGCGGCTGGCTGTGTCTGACTCCAGAGAATCCACCTCTTCAGCTGCCAGCCTGCAAGGCACAAACCAAGCAAAGTCAGGGCCCTCAGGAAGTGCAAGCACAGATTAAAGGTCTTTGTTGATAGTGAGGTAAGCCCAACAATGAGCAGGTTTTACTGCATTGCCCAAAACATGGACAACTCTAAGAATATTCAGGTACTTTTTTTGCAGTGCCTGGCAAACACTAAATCACTGAGTCTAACAAACTTTTCTGCATTGTTAACCATTTCATTCCCCTTCCCAAGCCTCACACAGGAAGGAAGATTTTCATAGAAAAAAAAAAAGCAGATTGATGAAACTTCTAATAATCATCAATAATTACCTGAAGATGGGCTTTCAATACAGCACAGGCGCCAAGGGGCTGCTGTGGCTCTCAGTTTATAGTGAGGAAATAACAAAAAGGCAAATACACTTCAGAGTAAAAACTCAACACTTAAAACTTATCAATAGAGACATATGCTAAATAAATGAACCCTCAATCACAATTTATAAGTACTTATACAGGGAATAAACTCTTAAATGCTTCATCCTAGCAGACACAGGAAGGCCAAAATCCAATGTCTAGAATGAAGACAGACAAAGCAAATAGAAAATGTTTTATATTTTAACAAGAAGGATAAAGAAGTTACTCCTTGAAAAGAAATTCTGAAGTCAAGATCAGGCACTGGAGTTACAGGAGTTCATACAAGAAGGCCCAGAGCTGTATTAAACATCAAATATAAGATGTTTAATACAGCTCTGGGCCTTCTTGTATGAGAAAGTTGCTTCTAGTTGAGAAAGTTGCTTCTTGTTGAGAAAGTTGCTTCTAGTCAAGTATTTTACATGATATTGCTTAGTGACTTACCTGTATTTCTCAGGTAGACTTGGAGTGCAATTACCTAGCTTTAGTTTAAGAAAGCTGCAAGCAAATAAAGTCATGTAAAAAGAGATTATTTGTACCTCTCCTACCTGCTCAGGACCTGCACATGAGCTGCTGAGCAGCAGGTCCTGAGCTATCACCACTCCTCCCTGTATTTACAGTGTTTGATACACACTGAGAGCTACATGAACACAAAACCAGAAATTATTTCATAAGGTGCCTGGAGGACTCCATCCAGAAAGTGCCTATGGGATTGAACAACTCCGTGAGCCAAAAATAGAAGTCAAAGCCTTTCCCTTTAGCCATCAGAAAATGAAAAAGGCTAAAGGGTGTCAGTGAATAAGAGAATAAGAGTGACTCAAGTTTCTATTTCTGGCAGGGCTTAAGGAGGTGCTGTCTGTAAGCAGACTTTGCTATTTCTTTAATTCATTGAAGCTCCCTGTGTGCCAGGGGAGCCTGCAGAGGCAGATGGCTGGAGAAAAAGCCATTTCAGTTCCATTCTCCTTTAATCCAATACAGAGGAAAGGCAGATTGGATAAGATTCACTGAGCTCTGAGGGAGCCAGTGTTTTGCTAGCCTTAAGTTCTAGCCTAGACTTCTTGTTCTGTGGTTCATAAAGCATGAACAACAAATCAGCACGTGACAGCATCTGCACCTGAGTTACACAAACCACAAAAGCTAAAAGAGCCCTGTAAAGTGTGTAGGAAGGATAATTTTTTGCCTCAAGACCCCAAACCACCCAGTGCAATCTTTCAGTCTGGCCTTTGACTGCAGAAGGATGCAAACATGTTAAACAGAGTAACTAGACCAGCCCCTGTGCCACAGAAGAGTCAATTGAGAATTCAGGTGCCATTATTCTGTCATTATGAGGATTCAAGTGCTGCAGTTACAACCAGTTTCCTTTTTTTTTTTTAGGATGCTTCCTGTAATCTTTCATCTGTATATTTGTAATAGGCAGCCTGAAACAACCTCCTGGATTAAACACAATCACAACAGAAAACCGAGGCCTCCCTTGCTGCAAACCTTGGCATAAAAGGTAAGAAAAACAGTCCTGAGAGCCACTTGCTTCAACTAAAACAACACATGCCAGCCAACAAACAATGGAGAGATGAAACTGGTGTGCACTTAACCTTAAAAAGAAAAATCTGTATGAGAGGGGGATGCACATGTGTGTGTACAGAGATGGGCTTCTTAAGAGAGAAGCAGAATAGCAAGAGCTTAACTTGCAGCAGCTAATTCAGGAGGACAGCAGAGAGCACAAACTAGAAAGATTAATGGTAAGCCATAACTTCAAAGCCAAAATGACTCATCCTCATGCACAGAATTTCTTCAGTTTAGCACATCTTAGGCCATCCAAGAGACTACACAAGTTCTGCTACAAAAATGAGGGATTTGAACAAAATGTCACCAAGTGCAGTATGCTTTCCTGGAAACAAGAATGAATGGTTCACACAGATAAATGCTGCACATGCAGCTGGCTGAAGTGGAGCAGCTCCAGGAGGAAGCAGAGCACTGGAGCCACAAAGGAATTAAAACATGCAGTCCCTTTCACAAAACCACTGCTGAGTTTCATTCATTCACTGGTGAGAGAAACAGATGCAGAGAGCTTTTCTCTAACAGCAAGAGTGAGTCTCCTTGTTTTCTAGGTTTGGAATATGTGGCCAACTGACTGCCAACAAGGTGCAAGTCTTTCTGGGATTAATGTACAGATTTTTGGCAAACTCAGCCTTCTCGTGTTTGTACAATTTCTAAACTGCTCTGATGACTGTTACAGGAGGCCTAAGACCACAGGACCATATTTTCAGAAATAATGACTCCCCAGTCTCATCTTTGACACAGTTCCTGTCATTGTGACTCCTCCTGAACTCCAAGGCACACAAAGAAGAGACACACAGCTACCGCTGCACAGAATAGAAGAGAGGCCAAAGGCAGGCAGCAGACAATTCCAAACACTTCAACATTTATTTGGCACTTCAATGTATATTTCTTAAACATAAAAACCAACATTCAACAGCTGCCAGCACAGCAGAGAAAGGCAACACAAGTGTGCACATCGGCAAACACTCCAGTAGCACGGCACAAAGGTGGGGCCATGCCAAAGCCAGGACATCCTGTGGAATTCTCCACTAGCTCAGCCTGCTCCCACATCAGGCCCTTGCTAGGTCTTCACATCCAGAAGAAAAGGACAGAAATCCCACAGCCAAAACACAGAATTCCAGTCCTGGAACAAAGAGTGAGAATCTCCTGGTAGAGGTGGTGATCTCTGAGTTTTTCCTCAGCATTCATGGAAAGCTCTCTCCAGGTGTCTCCAGCTGCAGAGCTGAACTTCAAGTTCTCCCTGATCATCAAATACTTCACCTGAGTTAAAGGCATGAGAACAACTCCTTTCTGAGAGGGTGTTTACAAGGGGCTTGAGATGTTCGTTTCTCTTCCTTTTGCTCTCTCCATCTGCAGTTCTTGCAGGAGGACAAACCTCGCAGGGAACTGTCCCCGGGAAGGTCACAGCAGGACACGCTCGTGGTTGTCCCTTCCCAGCAGCACCGGGTCGGCCGTGCCACCCAGTGGCGAGTGCCTCGTCAATGCAGGGGTGGAAATCAAACCAGCAGAGCAGCTGAGAATGACTAAATCCGTGTCTCCACTCGGTTTTGCTGCTGGAATTCAGGGACCTATCCCCAAGTTTGTGTGTCTCTATAAACCATCTGTTCTCTTACATGTATTTAGACACACAGAGACAGATCATAGAATAGAATATTACATGGAGAATTTATGTATATGCCATTAAATGTTACAAATCAGACATACACGCTCAGTGTAATTTTTGCTTAAGGTTAAAATGGTATGTTTGAATGCCTGTTTTGAAGAAAATAGCCCCATCCCTCCAAAAAAAAAGCTTTCAGTTATTTCAGATCCCCAAATCTCTGTGATTACTTCTTATGGCTTAGCTGGCTATAGTAATTCAGAACTTCTTCTGCCTCCTGGTGTCTTCTGAAGAGAGAAGCCTTCTGAAACAAACAGAGAGGCTCTTGCCCATGGGGAAGAGGTGGACCTGAGCATTCACACTTTGCAATACACTTGAATTTTGCAGGGTAATAAAAAAACCAGAGGTGCTTTCTTGTATTGAAACTTCCCTTTTTCAGCTGGGAGTTGAAGGCAAGTCCTGCAGTGTCTCACAGGCCTGGCTGTGCCTCCTTTCAGGGCTGTGTTAGCTGGCAGAGATCAGGCACCTGTGGAGAGACACACAGCAGTTGGGGAGGTTATGGAAAGCCACACCATGCCCACCCTGAGGCACAGCTCTCTATTTTATATCATCCCATCATCTCTAAATTAGGGGGAGCCAGGGAAACACCAGTGGGGTGGCTGGGACAGGTAAAGGAGCACTTCAACCCTCCACTAATTTGGCTTTGAGACGTGATGAGCAACAACAGTACAAAACACAGAATAAATCTGTGTTGCTCAGATAGGAAGAAATTAATTATTTACAGCCAGGGAATCAATGTAGGACAGGGATGGTTCCTGGCTTTCCTCTCCTCTGCTCATTTTAGACTCTTCATTCAGAAGGGGTACAGGGACCCAGCCAGGCAGCTGAGCTGCTCTACCTCAGCCAGAGCTGCACTAGAGGGGATGGAATAACCTCATCCAATGTAAAAAAACCCACCAGGAACTCCCTAACCAACCCAAACCCCCACACCAAACAAGTCTGAGGAGCAAATAAACACTGCTTTGAGAGCCCTGCTCTGCCATCCTCCTTTGCTTGCTGTGAGAGCAGAGTGAACTCTCAAAGCTCTGTGAGACAGAACAGCTGCAAACACAGGCACAAATGAGCAGCACATCAGCACATACAGACTGACAGCAGGGTTTAATACACAGACTACAAGCTCATTTCCAGGAGAAAAGCATGTGACACTGCCATGCTGTGGCATTGGAGACTTTAGGAGGAAAACCAGAAGCAAATTAGTGGGATGCATCACAATCGTCAGTTTAGGCTTCCGTTTGAAGATCTGGTTAATTTTTTTATTGTTCTATGAAGTTGCTCGTTTAATTACAGATTTAATTTCTCTAAGTACTACTCCTGGCCCAACTGTCTTCCTTCCATGTTCTTATATCAAGGCACAAAATGCTTTAGTGCCAAAATAATTTTGACAATTTGAAGCCAAAGAATCAAAGCAAAACCTTGAAAGTTTTACTCAGGATCTCATCCTGTCTGGTCTTGAAAACCTCCAAGGATGGAGAATATTTAACTTCCATTTCCACTACCTGTGAGAAGACAGCTACATAGCAATGGATTGTAAGCTTCTGCATTTTACTGCAGAGAAATAACATTAATTAAGATGTAAAATATCATAAAGACTGCCTGAAGCATGGGTTAATCAATTTGTAGTTTCACCAGTACTAACTTGGGACAAGTTAACTCCTTTTTCCCTTATTCCATTTGGTTGATGCTTGTCCAACCTCCCCCCCCAACATTCTCAGTCATAGAATTAGACATTTAATCTGTGTTAAAGATGCCCTTGGGAGGCTCTTACCTTCATTCAGTTGAACTGTGATGACCTCATCAGGATTTTTTCTGCAAGTTCTTGGGCTGTTCCTAAACCAAAAATGACTTTTTGTCTGATTAGAAGAACGTAACGGTGAAATCCAACTTGGAGGCAGGAACTCAGGCAGCCACAGGCAAACATTAAAATGGCAGGATGTCGTAGGAGATAAATTGGCTTCAAGATGAATTTATGAGGTGGAGTCTAATGACCCTCAAGAGATGGCTGAGATTTTGCCAAAAACCTTTGAGTAGCAAGCTCTTTGGAAGGTACATTTTCCAATAAGAGCTTAAAAATCAGACAAGAAACTTTCACTAGGGACTGTCAGACATTCAGCTGAGCGTGCAGCTGCTCAGCATTAGCAAACATGAGGAATACTTTATAGGCTCTGTTAAAGTATCATGCTACAAACTGCTTCCACCAGTGCTGAGCACACATCAAAATCACCACAGGCACCAGAATCCACTGCTGATTGTGAGCAGTGGCATTTGTGAAAGCTGACAAAGTGATGATGAAAATACCCCCAGAACTTCCTGGGTGAAAGAAGCTGAGGTGCTGGGGGAGACAGAGACCTCAGGAATGGAAAAATATCTGGAAGTGTAGAACTGGCTCTGAGCAAGAGCTTTGGCAGCTTCAGGGATTTGTTTCATAGGTCAGTAGAGCTTTAAAGTTGCAGTGTTTAGCTGCTGATCATTGGTGTGTTTAGAAAGGGACTTCCACAGGCTTCATTATGTTCCCCATACCACTCAGTACAGACATCCTGCACATTCTGAGAGTTAAATTATTTATCCTGACAGATGCAAAATTTGGCTTCATTACCTGCCTTTGAAAGAGAATCAATATTGCCCACTGCAGACAGCACATCTGGCTCCATGATCAAGGCAATACTCAAAGCAAGCTACACAGAGTCAACATGACACAGAGACAGACACATCCATGTGTGTGTGACACAGAGGGAGACACAAAAGCCAAAAGTGACTTCATTAAATACATGTCTGAACAATTCCTCCTGGAACTACAGCTGCATGGATTCTGGGGTTCCAATTTTAAAAGGAGTATTTGTAGCTCAGGCTTCTTATACCAAAGAGCTGATCATGTTCCTTATAGATGGAAGATAAATATTCCAGTTTGCAAATTAGCAGGTCATCTTCTATTCATTTGAAGTACTATCAAATATATCTTAAAATAATACAGAGGGGAAGCTATGAGAATATGATTCCCCACCCTCACATAGGAAACCTGCTTTCAACAAGAAAAATTTCATTAAGAACAAATTAGAAATGGAAACAGAGCCCAGAACCTTAAGTACTGTCTGGTAATCATTTTGTCTGAGTACATGGTCTGTAACAGCTTTTCTCTGCATCCACTTGGGACTCTGCTAATGAAACTGGAGCCTAAAAACATTCCTTTATTTTCTGAAAAGAAGTTTTTCTGTTTGTTCAATCCAGGCATTCTGATCCCTACACCTCCACGAAAAAGCTCTCCCATGTTTTTAGTCCCACCTACTGTACAGCTGCTGTGGAAACATCTGAATGGAAAACAGTGAGCAAGTGCAATGTAGAGCTGGACTGTCGCTTCACCTGAAAGAAATGACAGGATTCACCCTGTTCCTGTGGCCATTCTGCCAATGGCCGTGAATTTACCAGGAGGGAGATTAAAAGGCAAAATCTAGAGGAGTAAAATTAATTTACATATATTTCTGATGAACAGATGACTGCTTGTGTTACTTTATCTTCCTTCATTGACTTTCCTCAGGTTAAGAAGTTCTCTTCTGGAATATCTGTACCCAGCCAATCCTTCCACAGATGGTTTAATGCAGCTGCACAGACTTATAAAGGCATAATCATATTGAGAGCAAAGCTATCAGAGGATATTGGCAATTGTTACTACTTAATATTTGCTTATTAAAACCTTCATGGCTTAGTTGACAGAACTAGACTGCCAAAAAGAAAAAGAACAGAAACATCTTAGAATAAGAGACAACAAAATCTGCCAGAAGAGTTACAAACAGACGAGATGCACATCCAAGCCAGAAAATAGTTACTGACAGAGCACTGTTTGCATGCGTGTTAGCAGGCACACAGAGCAAGTCCTGGCCTTGGTAAATGGTAAACAACCAACCTGTTGCTGCCCTTCACTTCATCCAGCTCCTTCTGCAGTCTGGCACTCTTCTCCTCCTCCTCCTGCAGCCTCCTCTTCACCACACGGAGCTCCTGCTGAGCTTCACACTTAATGTCATTGGCTACAACCACTGCAGTCTGCAGGTCAGCCTGGAAACGCCTCCACTCCTCTGTGTCCTCCTGCCAAGAGCAATGAGAACCCCAAAATGCTGTGAAAATGCACCCACTCAAGCTGAACACTTAGTTATTGATCTCTTTTGCAGTGATCACAAGCAACCAGGATTTTCTCCCCAATTTTAAGGTGGTGCTGGGTCAAACTGAACACTTGCCTCTTTATACTACCAAAAATATTGTCAAAGATACTCATGCTAAGCTTTCCACTCCAATATTGCCAAGAAGTCCAAAGTGAAGAGAATGAAGACTTAAAGGGTGCAGAAAGAATTTCTGCTCTTGTTCCAGGAAAACACAATACCAGTATTGCAATAAAAGCTCAGCTTAACTTTGTCTTGGAGTTTAAACCTTACCTTCATCTGCTTAGTCAGAGCTTTCAGCTGCCTCTCTGTATCTTGTTTTTGTTCTTCCAGCTTCATTGCTTTACCTAGGAATGATAAAAAACATGAAAAGTTCATTAAACACATAAGGGCAACAGTGAAAGTAAAAATGGGAGAGCAGAGCAGCTGATTTGGTTTTGCTTTTGGTAATGCTACTAAAATAGACTAAACTGAATGAACACACTGTCAATGATCAGGAATGGAACCAACAGTAGATCTGGTACTCAAACATCTCTAAAATATGTCATTATTTTCAGGTCTTAAACCAGACAAATTTAAGGACTCCCACGTGGATTCACTTGCTCAGCACACACATCCCAAGGGATCACTGATGTGAGGAACAGCCAGTGGTTCCACCAGGTGGCAGCTCCCCATCCTCAGCAACCTCAACTTTACTGCTCTTCCCAGTGCTCTGCCCTAAAAACTCTTTAATAGAAGCCCAGTAATTCTGATTTTTGGAATGGGTAATACTTCCTTCACTGAAGAATAAGGTTTGGAGACTGTCTCTAATGTCCCATCTACAGCACTCTCTGTTAAAACAGTATTTTTATGCATGAATAGAAGGGAATACCCAAAACTGGAATATTTGTAAAGGCCAGACCTCCTCCTCCCTGTTGCAGCCCTAACTGAGCCCCCCAAATAAGCTCACTTCAATCCTTTTTTCCAGCTCCACCTACTTTCCAGGTCACTGATGAGCTGGTTATTGTGGAGTTTTATAGCACGATGCTGTTCCACCTGGTCTTCCAACTCAAAAATGGTCTCCTTCAGGTTTTTGATATCTGCTTCATTCTCTGATGTCTTCTCCTGCAGCTTCTGGCTGGTTCTGCTCAGCTGCTCAGCCTGTCGGTCACACACCTCCTTCAGCTGACCATACTCATTCTCAGCCTGGGAGGGAAGAAAAAAAGGTGCAAGTTGGTCCTTATTTCTTAGGAGATCTCACTCATTAGAGACTTTACTTGTGGATTTAAGCATTGTGTACACACAGCTTTCAATGAAAATGAGTGTCTCAGGAAGCAGAGATGAATGTCAGTTTTCTCTCCTGGCAATAAAGATAATACAAGATGCTGCAAAGGAAATGGCATTTTCTATATGATGACCACAATTCCAAACCAATCTCTGCAGTTAATGAAGGGAGAGGAATAACATTCCCAGAAATCTCCACTTCTATTCCTGTAGAACATTGTGAAAGTGATATCACTGCCTTAGGGCCAGGCTGATGATCAGTTCATCCACATTAACAATTTGCTGCTTTTACCATGTGCATCTTCAATGGGCTGTGAAAACACACACAGCAGAGCCAGCTACTGCAGATAAGTGTATTTCTGAATATGGAACATCTGGAATTACTGAAGGGGGAATCTGCTGCACTTCAGATTGTTGGCTCAGCACACTGATCAATGCTTCCAGGTTTGGGGGGAGCTCTCTGACTAGGAACAAGTCATGGAAAAGGTGCAGGTTGCCAATTCAGTGAGCAGCACTGGCACAGCCTCACTGCAGGGCAGCCTTACAGAAGCCTGTGGTCTTGTTTGGGTGTCACAAATAGCCAATGATTCAAAACAGCTTAATTCGAGGGAAGGGAAGAGTAAAAAGAGGGAAATCTGTGGTTTCCAAACCCAGCAATAAAAGTTTGGTACAGAGTCTGAGCACTCAGCAGTTTTTCATTTATTCTTCATGACCTGCAGCTCCAGAAAGCACTTGGGAAAAGTGGAGGAAAGCTTCTTCTACTAACTCCATTTGCTGTGGTCACCTACTTTAGCTGAAAGGACATCTGGATTTTCTAAATCACTCAAACCATGGAGGTGCTTTTTGGCAATGCTCTCTTCCTCTGCAGCCAATTTTATCATTCTTCTCATGCTCCCTTCCCCATACAGGAAAGGCTCCACACTCTCCTTCTGCAGCACTGGGACATAATCACTGCTTGTGCTTTATTAACACTTGCTGAATGATGGCTCACACTGCAGCTCCTCTGAACAGCCAGGATCACACAGAACACAGAGACACTAACTTGCTTAACCTTGTTTGGAGCAAAGCTATGAACTCACTAATGAGGTAAATTGTTCTAATTTTTTTTTAACCTATCCCAAACCAGAGCATTTCTTTCTTTTGTAAAAATACTTGTTTTATGAAAATTATCTCATCTGGAGCTTGACTGTGCTGTGACTTGTGCTGTCCCTATCAGCTTCCCTGAGCATTAATTCATGTCCTTGTGTTCTCATGACCAATGACACCTATACTTCACTGCTAATTAATTGTGATTCATTATGCAGAATTTAATATTCACAGCTAACTATTTATGCCCTTCTCTTCATCTGATTAGCAAGTGATTTACACTATTTGTTCACACCATATCAAAGTGCTTTTTTATTGATCTGCTCTTTGCTCCAATTCTGACAGACACAATTCTGTTTACTGAAAGAGTAAATTCTATAGGAGACATTAGGACAAAATAGTTATGAATTTATAAATATAGATATGCCAATAGTTATTTCTGAGAAAATACGGGTAGAGCAGCAGAAACTGAGACAATATCATATCATCCCAGCTTCTACTAAGAGCTAATCATACAATTTAAATCCTGGAAATTCACAATCAATGTAAAGACCAACCTATTTGAGAAAGTACGGAAACAACCACTTTATTTTAGAGCTGTTACTGTTTTACCTTAGACAGCAGCCCCTGAATGTGCTTCAGTTCACTGTTTGCCTTCAGCAGCTCTTGTTTCAGCTCAGTGCAAGAGGCTTCTAACTGGGCCTTTTCTGCATGGGCTACTTTGAGCATCTCCTGCACCTCGGAGTTGTCAGAGGTGCAGCCCATCACGTTGATTTCTGCAGCCTTTTGTTTCTCATTCTCCAGCTGAGTTTTGAGAGAGCCATTCTCAATTTTCAGACCTTCCAAGGCAATTTTACAGTCCTCCAGACTTTTTGTCACTGTGCTGTTGCTCTGCTGTTCCACTTCTAGAAGTTTAAGCAGCTTCTCATTTTCTTCTCTCAGGCTTTTTATCACCTGCTGGGCATCCTGATGCTCCCTTTCTAAGCTTCTCAGGCTGCTGGTTAACTGTTGCTGAATGTTGAGCAATTTCTCCCTTTCAAACTGTGCTTTTTCAAGAACTTCTGCACATTTCTGTTCCAGTTCAAGGACCTTCTCCTCTTGAGCTTCATTCTTGGATCGCTCTTGGAGGAGAGTCATGAGCTTCTCATTTTCCTGGCTCAGCTGTTCGGCTCTGTCTCTGTGCTGATGGAACGAAGTCTCCAGGAGAGCTTTCTCTTCCACCAGCTTCTCATTTTCTGTTGTCAGCTCCTGCACCATTTGCTGCTGATCAGACAGCTCCTGCAAAGTGGCCTGCAGCTCTTCTGCTGTGCTGTGGTGATTCTCCTCCATCTTTTGTATTCTCTCTGTAAGAGACGCCACAGAGAGGTCGCTAATATTGTTTGGAGAACTTCCTGCAGTGGAGCACTTGGAGCCTTTGAAGTGGTTGCTGCTGGCAGATGCTGGCCTGGAAGGCACATCTGCAATGTGCTCAAAGTCAGATGCATCAGGTGACAGGGAGGCCTTGGTGACATCGCTGCTGGAGGAGCCGGAATTGCGCAGAGCAGCCCCGTTCAGGCGCTGCCTGTGCTCCTCTGCCTCACCCCTGGACACACTCTTGGATGGGCTTCCAAAACTCGACTCTTGGGTAGTTGGGGTTGGGAGGCTGCTGTCACCTCCACTGCTTGTGGTTGTGTCTGAGAGAGGGGAGTTCTCCAGGTAAAGCAGTTTCTCTTTCAAAGCACGGTTTTCTTCTCCCAGGCTAGCAAGCTCTTTTTGGAAAGTCCTGTTTTTCTCCTGAAGGGTTCTTATTAATGGATCTATGTCAACAGGTGATACTGTTTCTAAATTTTGGTTGGAAGCCCCCATTCCTTCAGCGTTGAGTGACCCCTTCTCTTTGCATTTCTTCAACTCACAACGAAGTTTGGTGATTTCTGAATCTTTTGTCTTCGCTTCTGCCAGGAGCTCTTTAACCTGAGATTCCAGAACAGCCTTGTCACCAGTTTCATTCTCTTGCTTGGACTTGCTGGTGGGGCGCACGTGTTTGGTAGGAGTTGGTGCAGCAGAAGAGGTGGGGCTGGGCTGTGTTTTCCTGGGGTTGGCCTGAGCACGCAGCACAGCTCTCTCCCTGGACACGGATGAGGACAATTCCCGGGGCGCTGGGATCCCCGTGCGCTTCGCAGCCGAAACCGCTCCTTGAGGAACAAGGGATGAAGGAAACTGGAGTTAGTGCATGAAGAAAACAAGTTTCACAACAACAATGCTGGAACCCAGAGCAGCCCTGGGAAAAAACACCTGAGTGTTTGAATAGGTTTAGTCATGACTGACTCTGTGGATTCATGTTTCAAAGGCTTGTATTATTCTGCATTTCTTCCTTTCCCATCCCCTGCAAAGGAACACAGCCTGGTAAACTTTTTCCCAGTGTGGTAATATAATATGTAAATGCTGCAATACATGAGCTACTACCCCCTGTTAATTGTATTGATGTAAAGATACAAGGATATTAATTATTTGAAAGTAAAAGTTCTTCACACTACTTTGTAAAATGCTGGATCTAATCCTAATCATTTCTGAGGAAACGTTCAGTAACTTAAGAAAAGATAAAAACGTATTTTTATCACACGCAAAACCATTTGCATTATACTCTATTTAAGCAGATCATCACAAAAGAAGGGCTGAAACACTTATGCTGAGCATAGATTCAGTGAAATATAAAACTCTTCTGGCACTTCCAACACTAAGACAATTGTGTTGCTGCAGCTTCTTGCAGAGATGGATGAGAGATTTTCCATGTTCTAAATTCCCATCCTCTTATGGAAGAAGAGCAAAAGGAGCTTAGAGAGTTGATGCTGTTCTGTTCAGTTGTTGGTTGGGTTTTTTCCCCACCAACCAACAATGCAAAGCATTATATGACTACAAGGGAAATGAAGTTTATGAGTTGTTGATTTTCATCTTTCAAAGCTCTCTTGAAATACAGGACCCCAGGCACTGAAGAAACAATAAGAGCCATGTGAACCATAGAAGTTGTAACAAGCTGGTTAAAGAAAAGAAGCTGATTCAAAGGGCAGGTATGACATGGCACTGTAACTGAAAACACTGTGAACTTAAGAAAATCCTCCTGAAAATTCAGGACCTTATTCAAAAGGAATAGCCCTAAAGTACAGGACCATAAAGTGTGGGGATAGGGCACAATGAGGAGATGTTGTCCAATGTAGCCACATAAACAGGATGCAAGAGGGAGTTATGCAAACAGAAAGGGCTAGAGCCAGTGTTTGCAATAAAAACAACTTCCAGAAGGACTCTGGGGGGAAATCCTAGAGTGAATTCCATCTCCCCCCATTCGGGAGGCTCTTTGCTGACACACATGTGCAGCATCCACAGAAAATCAAAGGGCATTAGGAGCAAAGGGGAACAGACTCCCTTCCTTACGCAGCAACCTCATCACCCTCCCACAGCCTTCTCCTTGCCACAGCAGAGCAGGGCATGGAAGGGTTAATATTAACACCACCCCGTTTGCTCAGCATCTCTTTTGAAGAATGCACTGGGTTTATAAAGCCCACACAAACAGGAGCCCCTCCTCTCCCCACCAAACACACACACTCTGCAGCAGCAGCACAATAAACACCCCAGACAAAGAGCAGCTGAAGAAAAGCCCCCTGAAGCCGGCGCAGCACTGGCAGGAGAGCACAGAGAGCCTCTGTCATGGCAGGGGCACGGTGAGGCCAGAGACAAAGGCTCCAGTGTTTTTGGGAAGAGATACAGGGACAGCCAGGCCCACACAGCTTCATTCAGTCACCTACAGCTGGAGGGGACAGCACAGCTCCGGGGTCTCCGGTGGAAAGCACCACGAAAGCGGAGATGGGAATTCTCCTTGTCAGAGCCCTGGCTCGTGCATCATCTCAATCCCAACCCAACCACCAGGACCTGGCACCCATAAAACCTACTCAGAGCGAGCTCAGCACATGAGCAAAGCTCGTGGTGTCCATGCAGCCAACACCAGGAGATGAAGGACAGGAGGAAAACTGAAAGGACCATGACGTGATGTGACTTCCAGCAGAGAAATCCCAGCTCAGCACAGCCTCTCCCTGCTCAGAGAGAGGCACAGGTGAACCCCAGGTGGCAAAGCATTCGAATGCATCCTGACCATGGAGAATGACAAGTGTCCAGCATACAGAAGCAGTTTTCACACAAGCTGCAACCATACTACAGTTTTAAGATGTAAAATTCACGTTACAAATAATCAGAGACGTTCTTGAATGGAGTCTAAGGGATGATTTAAAGCCTTCTGTGTCTCCTGGGCTTTTATTCAATCTGAAGTGGTTTTCTACCTTTCACACAAAATTTTATGACAAAAGCAAGTGCTCTGAAAAACTTTTCTAATGCCCAAACCGGTTCAATAACATGACTGCCAACTGGTCAGTACATGACTAAGCAGTATTCCATAAATAGTGGGTGGTATTCTGTACATTGCAATAAATAATGAGGCAATTACACATCAGTACAAATTGCTTGGCATTAAGGGAACCACCTTTTCCTAGGAGATGTGCTGCACCTGTAGTGATGCCGGCGTGTTTCTAATCACCACCAGATGACAACTGCAACATGATCCTGAGCAATGGAGGATATATACATAAGGATAACAATTAATGATATTTAACTGGGATTATCTGTACTCCACCAGCTTGCCACCCTGTGCAGGCTTTGAGCTTACTCAATGTGCCTCCTGTGTTTTGCAAGACTCCACGCTCTGCTGACTTGTTCTGTCATAAATCACAAGGCATTTGCTATCCATCAATAACCATTAACCAACTTGGTTTTTTTAACATAGAAAGACTTACATACTTTCCTCATTCCACTCCTCACAAGCACCACATGATACTAAAAAGTCACAAGGAGCCCCCCCCCCCCCCCCCCCCAAAAAAAAGCTCTAAGTGCATATGTTGATCACAAAACACCAAATCAAGTATAAACACCACTTTATTTTATGGGCAAGCCCCCTATGAATGACCTTGGAATTGAGCAGTGCAGTGGTTGCCAATGAATGCCACGCCACAGCCCGAGGCTCCAGAGGCAGGAGCTGCACTGAGGGCTGTGCAAGCCCCCCTGGTGACCTGATTAAGCGGCCCCCAGTCTGGTGATGGGCTGTGGGACACTCCAGACAGACACGTGCCTCCCACTGCTGCCTCCAACACAGCCCTGATTTATGCTGCTGCTTTCAGTGGCTGGAATCACACAGAACTCCACTGCCTGGCCAGTGCTGCTGGTTTTGAGCAGGGCAGAGAAAAACACCCAGCCCTGAATCTCAGTGGAGGTCACCTCACACTGTGTTCCTCACCTGGGTGCCCAGTAAGAACCTCTCCATTTTCAGCCTTACTTCTCAGTCGTGAGGCATTAACCCATAACAATACATAGAGCTTATAATTCCCCGAGTGCCTTAAAATTACCAGCTATTTAGCTCAAATCCTCTAAAACACATAATTAAGTTTAAGCTACAGAACAGGGAAGCAGAGAGAAATGAAACACCTCACCTAAGGTCACACTAAATTAGGATTAGGACCAGGTTTCATACCCTGCTGCGGAGCTTCCCATGCACCACTTGCTGCCAAGGAGCACTCCCTGACTTCCCACTGGTGTCAAAAGCCAAAGTATCACTTTAATGAGATAAAAGTTGACCCCTTGAGATGATCTTTTGGCTTTTTAATCCCATTCTCAACACAACTACAATGTTTCTCACAGAAGCATCAGGATTACTCCTCAGTTTTTCCACATCATGATCCATTTCTGATCTGAGCTCTCAGCACCTTCCATAGGGATATCCATAACCAGGAGAAAATGGACTATGGAATGGAGGAAAACATTTCATAATCCTCCAAGCTGAGGCACAGAGGATTGCTGCTCAGAAGTAACATCCAATACAATTAGAGTGGTAGCAGGGTAAGGGGATGTAGGAGGCAAACATTTCACCAGTCACAGGGGGACACATGTGACATTATGGAATGAAGATGCAATACATTTATCTGCCATGTGCTCTGAGATAACACATATCACTGCAGTAAAGCACCAGCCTTGAATTTACATTTATTTTACTTGACCCTTAATTATACTAACAGTTCAAACACCTGCTTCCCCAGTCCCAGAGCAGAGGAATAATCTCACTTGGGAAGTGACAGCATTTGACTACATAATCACCTTTGAAAATGTTCTAATTTCTGCCTTGAATCTATTTTTTAAAACTGGAGTCAATACAAAATTATTTGCCTCTGGCCTTTGTCCCATTTGTGTCCCACAACCTGCCCTTTTCTTAATCCTTCCCTCCATCAACATATTAATAACCCAAAGGTTAATGCCATGGCCTTCTGCTGTTCCACAGTGGAGTTAACAGGGAATGTTCCATTTAGTACCTTATTCCTCAATTTTAATCCTGTCATCTCTTAAGCAAACAACAATAAAAACACATTGTTTCCTTCAACATATTCAAAATTGCATGTCAGTAATTCACTGTTCCATAGTTTCAGTAGGTACCAAGCCTCCTGCACCATCGATGTAATTTAAGCACTGATCACCCACAAAGCATTTCAGTCATGTAAGACTAAAGCATGGAGACAGATGCAGCTTTGGTGTGATGTTTTTAAACAATGGATACCTTATTTGAATTGCAAGGGCAGGATAACTAACAAGAACTAAAAGAAAGCTATTCATAGCACGCTGCAATGTTCCAGTCATACATTTCAGAAAGGCAAACTGTTGCCTGCAGACAAGTTTGTCCTCTCACGAGGGATGGTAAAGCTCTCTCATTCCAGATCCTGCTTTTGCAACAGATCAGCAATTTCACTGTCCCGTGTCTGTCATCCCTAAATCCTCCTCAGAAAGGACAGTGCAACAAGAGATTACAAAAAGAAATTAAGGACTAACTACTCAAAGCCTCCCTGGAAGCAGAAGACAGAGGTGGTTCTGTCATTCTGGAATTCTGTCCTCACATGCCAGGATGTTTTAATAAAATCTCCCATCTGAAAAGAACTCCTGAGCCTCAGATAGAAAAGTGGTTCCTTGAGGGAAAGGTCAGTATAAATCAAATGGGCTGGAAGCATTTAGCACCATGGCTAAGTAAAGGGAATATTAACAGCCCACACTTGTACACCAAATAAAAATTATTAAACCACCCCACACAATTTTACTGTGCTCTAGCACTTGTGGTTTAGTTGAAACATGTCCTTCTTATCAATTCTGGCTTTCAGCTCATCCTCTGGCTGTGACTTCAGAGAGCACTTCCTGAGGCTTTGCCAGGATGTGCTGAGGATCCAGAGCAGCACCAGGAACACACAGCAGCAGCCAGGCAAGGCAGGCAGGTACCCTGTGCTCAGCCTTGCCTGGGAAAGGTCCTGGCACCACTTTCAGTTTCTCAGTAAAACAAACCTGGCTCACAGGAGTATCTTAATTTCACCTGGTTAATGACACCAAAACACAGCTGTCTAGTGCCATTTCAGATGACCTTTAGGTATATTTAAAATACCCTCACTGCACTCTAAGATTTGGCAGCACCTGTAGGAGATACATTCCTTGCTCCAGAGGCAGACAGAGGAACTGGGATGTCTGAAGACACCTGAAGTGCCACCAGACACTGAACTGAACAGTCAGACTTTCTTCACAGATTTACAAACCAATGTTAGAGGGCAGATAACAGCAGCTTTTTTGTGCTACATTCAGAATTCCTCCAGCACCCTAGTACCCTTTAGCTAATTTCCAGCTACACAAGGAATGATTTAACACAGTGGATTAATATGGGATTCATGACATCATCAATGTGAATTTAGTCACAGCCAAGTCACAAAAGATGGCATTAGCTTGGAGTCACCAACCACACTCTCGGTTGACTCACTCTGATAAACCAGCACATGTTACAGGGAGCCTGGACGTGTTTTCTGACTTCTTTTGTCAACTCAAAGTAAAGTTCTCAAGAATCTAATTACCCTGGTGCTTAAAATCCATTTTTCAAAAGCAGATAAGCCACTAAGACCTCAAAGCTTAAGTGAAAGCCCAGGGGACTTGGCAGATCCCTTTCACCCTGTTCCAGCATCGATCCTGAGATTGATACTGAGACTGATTAAGGGATGTCCTTGGGGAAAGGGTGACTGTACAGCACAGAGGAAGGATTGCTGCACACTTGACTCCTTTAAAGTACTTTTTCATTAAAAGGTTTCAGTACACATCTGTTTTACTGAAATGCCTTATTTTCTCCTGCCTTTTCCCCCCTTCTTTGTTTAAAGCAAATGAAACAGTTAAAAAACAACTTCCCTGCTGACCAGAGATCTTCTGATATCCAAATTAACAGGAAACACACTGACACATTTCATGGTGGCATGAGGAAAAGCAAACATTGAGAAGTAGGGCAGATAGAACAGCAGCCCTTACCTGCACTGCTGGGCTACTTCACACAACACCTACAGAGACAAAATCCTGCACATTCTGCCACACTGCTTAATCCCCCTATCCCTAAACCTCTGGGAATGGCAGGACAGCTTGGGAACAAATACTGAAGGGATGCACACAAGTAAATCAAGCCACGAGGAAGATTTGAATCATTCCTGAGAGCTTCTTGGGAGCTGAAATGTGAGTGGGACTGGATGCAAAAGGCTGGAATTTCAAGAGATGCAGGTGGCAAGAGACACCACCCAGCACAAAACTGCTTGAGCTGATAAGAACTTCATATTTGAGAGAGAAATGGCTGAAACTTCTGCTCCACCACCAGCTTAGGCAAAAGTCAGGATAAAGAATGGCACTATTGTACTGTGCAAAGTACCATGGCTTGATCTGCTTGGTACACAAGGGGAATGAGCTGAAGGGGGTCCATTCTTCCATGACAACAGCACTGGATATTCCTTTGAATAAATCTCAAAAACTGAGGGGAGCAAACCATTTTCCATCTCTTTCAGGGTAGTCCTACAGTGCTCTCTGCTACCTGGTCTTTATGCAGCAGCAAACAAAGCAAAGCAAGGCTTGGCCAGTCTTGGCTCTTCTGAATTAATCAGTCTGTTTGCAGAGTGTTAGTCACAGAGCCAACACCTTTACAGGTCAGCACCTCCTTGGGAAGGTTCACTTGTACTCCACCTAGCTTTACAAAAAGACAAGGAGATGGCTCCAGAACAACAAATGTGGTTTGATAATCCAGCACTAATTATATATTGAAGCTTCAGCTCCAATAAGGCCTTTTACTCACTTAGCAAATGCAGACTAGGAGTAATTAAAACATTAGCTTTTTTTCTGAATCATTTGATGGCCTGTTGGACTGTCTGGCCTCCCTGATTGCATTGTCTGTGGAACAGGCACAATATGTAACAGGAGGAAAGAACTAAAAGGCTTAATGCAAAGATTTTGATCTATGTAATCTTTGTGGAGAGTGTAGGAAAGCAACTCAGGTACTGATATTTGAGATAAGAGTAAGACCAAAGAGAAATAAAAATTATATTACAAAGTACTAGGAAACAACAGATGTCTGTACTGAAAAAACTACACTAGCAAAGAAAAAGAAAAGCAGCAATAAGCATCTTGATCTGAGTAATTCCTAATTTAAGACTAGAGACCCTGACATTTGAGCTGATCACTTGGTAAAGGTTTGCTGTCTTTTTTTTTAGTTAGAAATACTAGTCTAGAGATCTGGAGTGCAAAAAGCACCCAAGAAAAAGCCCTTTTGGTAACTTAAAGACAAAGTCATGACACAACTACTTGCCAGTGGTTTAAATCTGCAGATGAACTATTGGTAGGACATTCTTTTCAAGGGTGGCCACCAGCAGAGACTCTCCCATGGCAGGAATGTAACCCAATAGTAGAGATGACCTTATAGTTGAAGCATCACCATTTAGTTCAAATTTTAGCATCTAAACAAGTACTAAGAATCCAGAAAAGGCCCTAGTAAATTTATAGTGGTTTTAAAAGAGAAAAATGTCTCCTGCACAATTAAGGAATGATCACACACATTTTATTTTCAGCTTGTTGGATTTACCTGATCAACAGCTCCGTAGTTTTCTCCTGGCAGAGAAAGTCACATTTAATTCTTCCAGAAAAATGTTAAAATGAAAATAGAAAAAGATCAACTCTACTCAGTATCTGGTGGTTCAAGCTCAGCACAGCCACAAGAACTGAATTTCAAGTTCACTTTGTCACAGCTCAATTCTATTACAGTGGAAACAAGGTCGCATTCAGAAGGTAAGTGAGAGGAGATCTGATCAAAACCCTGTTCACAAAGTCTCATTGTGAATTTCAGCTGACTTTTTCTGCTCTTTATGGGCCTGTTCAAAGACAATTCCTCTCTGAATAACAGCAAGAGTAGTTAAAATCTCTTTTACCCTGAGAGACTTGCCAGTGTCCAACAAGAGTCCCTCTGAACATCTTTGATGCTGTTTACTTGAGTTTCCTGAAAGTTTTTAAGCTGAAAATGAAAACTCAAGCTTGGATATTCCTGCTTTGAGTAAAAGTACAAAAGTACAGAAGTACAAAAGCAGTGCAGGCTCTACTGTAAGAGGCCACTTTTGCTCCCAAAAATCCATCAGGAAAGTGAACTGGCTGAGCTGAGAGACAAGAACTGCTCTGTGCATGCCCAGCCTTTGCTCACACAAACACAAACTTCTCTTTCTGATCTGCTCAAGAGTCAGGGAGCACCCAAGGGGCTCCACTGCTCCATAAGGCTCTGGTAGCAAGAGAATCACGAGGTGCTGCTGTGTTCACCCCCAAAATGAGGGACACAAACCCCATGGAATTACCAACACTGGTGCAGGTCAGAATTGGGGTGGAATCTGCCCCTGAGCTGCTTTGGATTTCTGGAGTACCCAGCAACCTGGCATAACAAACACTGAGCCATCCAAAGCAAATGTTCAGGGAAATTCTATATCCTACACTTGCTGGAGTATCCCTATGGTAAACTCAACACTACTTTTTTTGGAACTGTTAATACCACTGGGCCTGCCAAAAACTTTAGTCACCTCCAAGTTATACCCCTTGTCTAACCCCCACAAAAGAATGACTAAAACTTTAAATTAAGGTGTAGCATTATCTCAAAATTAATCTGGTGAAAGTTACAGAAATGGAGAATCCTCCCTTTTTAAAATGAAGTACCCCTGCTTGCTGGTTTTAATGCAAATTTGTAACTTCCACAACCATCACAGCCCATTATTAAAAAAATACATAATTTTTATATTCCTTAAAGGGGGCTTGACTCTACATACTTGTGACATAAGCACACCAAAATTATTGGGATTTCTGTGTTCTATGACCCTTCCTGATTTTGTTTGTTCTGGAACATTTCCTGCCTATGCACCTGTAAAAACAAGACAGGATCAGGTATAATCATCTCATATCTACAGCTAAATCAATTTTAAGCCAAACTCTATTCTGGTAGTTTTTTAGACAACTGTTTAAAAAAAATCCATAAATATTAATTTTTCTGTGAAGAGGGACGAAATCACTGCTGTTTCACTGAAACAAAGGACTTTTTTGTTCGATATGGTTGGTAAGTCTGGAGTTTCCTTGGTTTTCTACCTGTTAGATCTAAGGCTTCTGCTTTCCAGAAGGTTTTTAACAACTGCTGTGGGGAACATCCTTGGAGTTAATAACACATCCCCCAGATGTGCTGTTCAGAAAAACCAGGGATTTGCTTGAAGATAAAACAGAGAAATAATTTTTCAACTCCTATGGCTGTACTAGGAATATTCCTGAGATAAATGACCATTAGCTGCACTAAGAATCCCAGGGTTTTCCTTGATTCTAGCTTGCAGACAAGGAGATAATTCTCCTCAGCTCAAAAAGCAGCTTCCAGCTAATCTAGCCCAGAAGTCCTTCACTCAGTCATTGCTGGGTTAACATGGTGATAAAACAGCTGTACTTCCATTCCTGGAAAATACAATTATAATGGATAAAATACCAGTGCTGAGTGTTTTGAGAAGTACAGGAAATTAAAAAGCAAACAAAACTAACCAACCCTAAATCCAACCATACCGACTCACTTAGCAGTGGCTGTCAGTGCTTGTGCTCCTCCATGCACAGTGGTTGTCACAACTGAATGTGATCTGTGGCTCAAGTTAATGAAGGACTGTCCTAAAATCTCCTGGTCCAAGAATCCAGTTGGAAGGAACAGTGAGAACCCTGCTCCTGCTCCTCCCAGACAAGTCAGGTGCTGTGGATTCCTCTAGGCATCAAAATCTATCTGGTATCTCTCCACAAGCACAAAGGATAACCAAACATTTTAAGAGGGGAAATGCTTAATATCCAACACTTTCACAATTAGCAGGGTAATTTACTCAGCCTGTTTAATTGTTCAGGAGGCCATGCTATGGACTGAACCATGGAACTGACAGAGATACCTGCATGGGGCTTCATCACGGTTCTCTTTCTTTGTAGAGAATGCTCTAATTCCTTGTCCTTGCCGCTGAGGGAGCAGAGCCATCAGAGGAAAAGAAGCTGAAAATGCCTCTCCAAGCACTGCTGTGGGGTGCTCTGGGTCAGGAATCCATGATCCCAACCCTCCAGCTCAGGAATGCTGCCCCACACTCGGCCAAAAGAACTTCTGTCCTCATGAATTCCCAAACCCTGCTGATCCAGAAAGACAGGGGGGAAAGGGATCACAAATGGAAACATGAAAGGAGGTTCCTCTTCCTTCCCTAAAAGGGCAGAACTTAAAAGCTAGAAGCTTATTTTTTAAAATTGTTTGCTTAATGCTTAATAACCAGTTTGCATTGCACTGGTGTTACAACTGCCTTTTGTTTACTGAAATGTGATGGCCACATAATAAACCCAGTTTTATTGTCATTTCCAGGCTGCTTCTGTGAGGGGGTGGGGAAAGGACTCCAATTTAGTCTCCACAGCTCATCAGAGCTTTAGCTCAGCCCAGCACAGAGCCAATATTGGGAACTGGGCTGAAATCATCAGAACTATCAACACAGGATGAGACACATCAGGAAAAGAAATGAGACAGAAGGGGAGAGGAGAAAGCTCATAACATAATGAGATATTTATCTATAAAACATTGCCCACTTCAAAGCAGGAAGAGCTTGAACTCCTTGGTTTAAAAAAAAAGAGCTTTTAATTAAAAGATCAGTCAAAGATTTTCCACAGTCAAGCAGCCTCAAAGAAACTATGTGTGGAGGAGGCTGAGAGTAATTCTTAACATGATTAGTCCATTCTTCAAACTCAACAAGGTTTTATGAAAGCATTTCTCAAGACCTAGAAGATAAGGATTGTGGAAATATCCTCAGCCCCTCAAAGAGGGGCTCTTCCTTTCTGATACCTCCATCCTGACCAGCTTTTACTCTGGAAAAGCCTGGAAAAACACATTCAGAGCTCTGTGTCTCCCATCTCATGGCAAAATAATTATAATCCTAGGACCCATGGTTTTGGATTAAGCAAAGTTACTGCCATGGGCTTGAAGAGGCCTGACTTGAAATATTTCTGTGCATTGCTCTAGTCAGCTGAAAACTGAGGCTGTACTGAGCACACAGCCTTCCATTAGACAAAGGTTTAAAAGCCTTTGAAGGTTTAAATGAATTGCACCACTTTTCTGGAACACCCTTTCCATTCAAGGAACATTTCCAGACTGGGATGGACACCACCACCTTATCCCCTCCCAGCATTACAGCTGACACTACAGGCTCTGGGGAACAAGACTTTGAACCACTTCCCTTTGGTCAAAGAATTTTAAAATGCTTTTTCTTTTCTGAAAAAATCCCCAGGATTTTGACAATTTAGCCTTAAATAAGAAAAATGCAACGTTCTCGACAGGCTACAATTTAGCAACTATTTCACATTATTGCAGAGACAACACCAGGGCTATTGCACTCTGGAGGAGCTTTCCCAGCAGAGAATTACCAGTCCTGGAATGACTCCTGTTCATGGAACCTCATCCCCTCTTACCAGCCATTAATTATGACTAATGAACCTCCTGCTGAGGTGGTTCTGTTCTGCATAGGGAATTACCTCTGTTTTATTTCAGGAATCATAAGCATTTTTGTCTATGAGAGTAAGTATTCAGTTATACTTTTGAAGGTCTTTCCTGTATTGCAGAGAACTCAGTTCCTGCCAACAAATTTATCATTATCCACACCCTTGTGGAAACAACTCCTATAAAAGGGATTATATGAACATAATTATTTAGTATCACAAGGATTTCTACATCTTCAGTATAAATGCTGCAATGGCACAATGCAGAAGACCTTTAGGGTGTGAAAAATACAGAAGAATATTCTCCAGATGTAGGGAAAAAGCCACCTTTGCATTCTGCATATTTAAGACTAATTAAAACAGATTTCTATCCTTAGTATAGGATGGGATTTCTTAATTCAGTTGGGGAAGAAAGAAAAGTCATCCAACATAAGTAAGATGTGTCAGAGGATTAACTGCACCCTGCCCCTAAAGCCACTTTCATTCCATACATTAATAAATATGATTTCATTGAAGTTGCTGGTAAAATTCTTACTTGCCTGAGTAGCAATGATTTTTAACACTTAGCACCAAAGCATCCATCAGGACAGGAATGTGAGAGGAACAGAACTCTGCTCATGGGATGTGGACACATTTGCTTTGCTCCTAACATTTTTCCTAAGCAACTGAATAAATTCCAACCATAATACAAAACCTACAGAGCTGTAACAAATGGAAAATATACGTCCCTGTTTCAGCCAACACATCCCTTACACATGCTCAGAACTGAACCCTGAAAACCTCATGTTAGCCCTCTGCTTTCCCAAGAGTGCATTTTTCCAGTGATGAATATAAAATTTGCCTGTAAGAACTTCAGATGTAAATTTTACTGCTGATAAAAATATAGAGCTTGTTAGCTGCGTGCTCCAGAGCCTGATGAAAAGGGCAGGAAGCTGCAGCTCTGATGTAATTTATAGCCTGAGAGAACCAACCCATGATCACACACCACACAAGGGCAGAGTGCTCTGCCTCAGAACATGCAATCCATACCTATTGATGCTTGTGGAAAAACATTTCATGAAGTATAATAGATGGAACATTCCAAAGAGATCTGTGAACATGCCTGCTTTGGATTACAGGAAGAAAAGAGCTGATGCATGGAAAATCTAACAGTGTCTGTTACCATCAGAGATCTCAGTTTTAGATCATCTTCAATCATCATGCTCAAATTGCTTGGAGATACAGAATGGAAAAGTAATAGAAAATAATGAAAATATCAAATATTTGTCTATCTTCTACTGCCAGTTTGTGAGAATCACAGGAAAAATCAAATTAAGTTCTTCTCAAGCAATGCAGTACAAACAAAATCAGAGAAGTACTCTTGCCACAGTTTCAGAATCTCATGTTGTTTTGAAAGCTACATTCCCTGTGGAAATCAGATTTTATGAAGAGTAAATTAGTAAAATTGAGGAGGAATTGAAAAGAGAAAAAAATAAGACAGATTACTTTGCTGAAATACTGGTAGAAGGTCCAGAACACAGGACTGCTTCCAAATAAACCCCTCAGTACCTCCAGGGCTCTGGCAGCCCTCAGTGGGAAGACCAAGGGGCAATACATGCTCAGGTTTCTTTGGCCAGCTTTACAACTTCAAGATCTTGAGGAGCCAAACATATCCCAAACAAAACAAAACAAACTTCCCTTTCTCCATTATTCCCTATTCAGCATTATTCCCTTCTCCTTCCACCCTTTTCCCTCTTTCAAGTAATTTAATTCTGTCAGAACCAACACAACCAAACCATCTCCTGGCTGTTTCCTTGTCACTCTGCAGCTGTCAAGCACATTAACTAAACTAATGAAAAAATCATCAAGAAAATTAGCTTTTACATTTATTATCATGTTAGATCTATCACTGGTCAGTCCTAAAACACCACCGGCACTGGGGCAAAAGCACAATGCACAGCTCTGGACCCACAGGACAGGTTCTTGCTGACCAGCTCATTCAGCAGGATTCCCAAAAGCTCCCTCCTTTATCCAAAAATGGCTTTGTTTTGCTGATGGAAATTAATCTCACACAAAATGCACAAACCACATCCTGCTGCCTGCCATGCCCTAAAAGTTCTTCTTGTAAAAGCTGTCATCCTGCCCATGGAGAAAGCACTCCCACTCAGCACATCCTCCCAGCCAGGGCAGAAAACTGCCGGGAAGGCCCTGTGGTGTAGGAGAGCTTATTGATGATCTTTTGCACTAATTTGGCTCTCATTAGCCTTTCAACTTGGAATCAGGGGACCTCAGATTATCACTCAACACTGCCTCAGATAACTCCAGAGGTAAGTTACTCACACTCATGACTAAATTCCTCTAGGAGGTCAGTCCAGACTGTGACAGTGGCTGTTCCCACTTCACTGGCCTGGGAGCAGAGGGGACACTGCCACTGACTGATGTGTCTGTCAGTCCTTCTGAAATGATTTCATCATGTCAGCCCTGTAAAGCCACCTCACGAGACCCATCAACAGAGCTGGTCCTCACTGGCCTTGAAGAAAAGCTTAAGTCAAGTAAAAATTACTCCCCAGGGGAAAATAAAGTTCTTCAATACCAGTTTAATCAGCAGTGTGTTACTACTCTGAAAAATGAGAGCATTTGTAAACCCCCCATGCAAGAATGACTTGTGGGAGGAAGAGGTGACTAAGGAATTAAACTATCCAGTGGAGAGCAAATTGTGGTTTGTTGGCTCCACTGGGAACAAAAGGTCTGTGGCTGGCTGCCCGAGCTGCAAGAGGACGTGACTTGCAGTCGGTATTTCCATGAAAGCTGTGGTGTGATTCATTAGCTTTGCTGGCCCCTCTCCCCTCCCTCCCTTCCCCCCACACCATCATTAAACTCATCTGGTCTCTTGAGCTCTTGCTTGGCAGAAATGGTGTTCTGACATCCAACAGAGTGAAAATGAACGGCTCCCATGTTTGGGCGTAAAACAAGGGAGACTAAAGAGAGCACCCAGAAAAGATCTGACTACACACCCTGAAAACAAAGAACAGAAATGACAAGAACATGTATTTCTACAAAAGCATTTCTCTTGAAAGTCTCCTATGTTTTACACTGAAAAAATCCCTTCCTCAAACTCAAATGAAGCCACCCCTGGGCCAGGACAAAACAGACATAAGAAAACAGATCAATATTGACTCAGTGCACGCACTGACACTCGATATTCTCATCCAAGCCATGTAAGCATGTTTTACAAATAAACACAATCCCAAAAAAAGCCTAACCCTTGGATAACCCCACCCGTCACCTTGTTCCAACAAGAGAAGTTAACATTTCCCATTCAGGCGATTCTTTCAGGAAAGTTTTTGTGGGTATTGAGTCATTTTTTTCCACCTCTTCCCCAAGATATTCATCATCCATCACCTGCAGATGTTTAGAGGATAAACAACCCCCCCATCACCGTGTCAACCAGTGTCAAAGAACATCAGTGCTCCTGTTCAGAAATAACAGGAGGCCTCCCTGTTTCCTAGGCAAGCTATGTTTGAAAGGCTTTCTCCCAATAAATACTGTGCACTGGATAATTCTGGATTCTTCCATACAGCTCCCAGGAAATGTTCCAGCTATTCCACAGGTGCTCTGGCCTCTGTTTGTATACACTGTTTCCTTTAGCTTGGGTAGTCAGTTTCAAAAGCAGAAAACTGATTCTGCTAACAAACTGCTGCAATATTCACTTGCCTTTCACATAATTTTCTGTACTACTTTATGGGTGTTTTCATTCTAAAACCTCCACTGGTTTTAAAAATATGAATATTCAGAGCACTGGGGAAACCAATGACTTGCAAGGAGCAGAGTTTTGGCTAAGAAGTGATGCAAACTTGGGTCACACACCACAAAGTTCTCACAAATGATTGTAAAGCTGTTTAAAGTAAGTTTTAAATTAGAAGCTAGGAAAAGCCCATAGAATTTAATGTTATTACAAGCAATCCTCTCAAATCCTTGTTAGGCACTCTTAGGAAGATGGAGATTAATTTGAGATGATAGTGGGCTGTTAGAGTCTTGCCTTCTGTTCAAAACATTCCCATCAGACACCAGCAGTGGATTCCTTTTCTTCTGTCTTCTCCTCACCACAGTCCCTTGCTCAATCAGTCCCAGTTCTTTGATTCTCCTGTATTAATGTGTTAACTTTCAACTGCTCAGCTTGGAGGCAATTTTCCTTCCTCTTCCTGGACAGCACTGACCAGCCCACCCAGAATTTACACTTAATAGGAGAACCCATTAAAGTACATAATATTCTTATAAATATGTGAAAATTAGTATTTTACTTGAAATGATAACCTATATCATAACAGTATCAGATTTTTAAAGGCTTCAGTGCCCACTGACACCAAGAGGAGAAACAGAGCTGCCCCCAGTACCCCAAGATGGTAAGTTTGGGGTGAAAGACTTAGAGATGAGCCATAGGATGTCCATAACGTTTCCTAAGAAGGTAGACAAACAAGATGACCCTGAATGTCATGCTCAGGGAACAGGCAAATGGGTTGTCTGCCGCTAAAGCTCATGAGCTAGATCAATAAAGCAACCCATTCCTGGGGTTTAGTCTGGTTATTCCAAACACAAGCTTAAAAGTACCACAGTTGTTCAAGATGTTGGTGTTCCTGAATGAGAGCTGAATCAAGTTCACTCAAGCAGAAGCAGGACTCAGAGATACTACGAGTATCACATTCTGATGTGAGAAGCAGGTTTTGCATCCAGCTGTCAAAAACTCTGAGCTCCAAAGCCAGAGCTCTCACACACAATAAGGACTATGTTGTCAGATTTTTTTCTTTTTTGTCAGCAGGAATGTTCCTGACTCTTTCTCACGGTTAAACATTGAGTTTTGAACACATAGCTCAATACAAAACACTGGTTTTCAGCTTTACTCATATCTTACGAACAGTGAGGACTTTCAAACAATACCTAGTACAGCCTACACTTAAAAACTGAGAATAGTTTAAAAACTGCTTAGGTGCAACACAAGTATAACTCTTTTCTCTTCAATAAAAAAAATAAATCAAGAGAAAACAAAGGATGAAAGAGATTTTTCAAACCCACAAGGGGCCTGCACAGTCATTTATCATCCGTGTTAACAGCAATGAGCTGTTCAAAATGGCCCTGCAAAATCAAGAGTCCGTTTGCTCCAACTGATCAGAAGTCAGCAGTGTGTCTCCCCGGGCCATTACCCAGCTCTCCCTTAGTTTATTATCAGTCCTACCCCTCCTAAATGACACTTTTAGCTCCAGCAAAACTTCGCCGGCTGGCAGTGGCAAGCGGATTTCAGGGGCTGGGGATGTAGGCAGCCACATTCTCCAGCCTAAAGTTTAACTTTCCCTTAGGGCAGCATTTCTTCTGGTGACTGGGTACTGGCAGCTTTTGTGTTCTTCATTAGCCCGGTGATTAACATAGTGCTAGAGAGTTCTCACTACACCTCGCTGCCGTTCCAGCACTCGCTGGCAGATCTGTTGTGAGATCCCCGAGCAGCAATGCAGCCCTGCCTAACAATTCCAGAGATCAGGTACATTTGCATTTGCTCTTAGAAACAATACCTACATATCGACCCGAAGTCATAGAAACCCCTGCTCAAGCAATAACAACTTTAATGGGATTCTGTGAATGAAATTCCCATGGCAACAGCAAGAAACAGAGTGCCAGGAAATACAACCGATTGTGGTTTTATGTGTTAGAGGGTTCTAAATTCGGAAAGAAACTGAGAAATAAGCAGCAGAAAATAGTGGACCTACGGGTTTCCTCCCTTGCTCAGCATTTGAGAAACAAGCAAAATCAATCAGAAGGCAAGCGAAGCAGCTCTACGGCATCAGGAACAAATTAGCAGCAGTGCTGGTGTACGGTGCAGACATTTGGCACACGGGGAATGCGATCTACCTGATACCAGCTCTCAGCTTTCTATGAAATCTGCTCCTGATTAACATGCAGAGCACCACACTTCTGAAAGGACAATGGTGGGAGACCTTCCACAAAGGCATCATTTTAAATTCTAAGGCCTGGAAAATTTCAGGCCTCAGGCCACGAACAATGGTGAAGGCGAACACAGCCAAGCTGCAGATCCTGACAAGTTCTAGGCACATCACTACACCGGCTTTGTAACTTTTTAGCTGCATCATGCAGACCATGCCAAGAAAAAGAAAAAAAATCTGTCAGCGAACACGGTCCCACCCTTGCAGGCATTCTGCTTCAAAGGATTCCTTTCAGAAAAGCTCCCGTGAGGACGGTGCTGCGATCTCAGGTACGGAACGCCAATAAAGCTCATTTACAAGGCAGACAGCAGCAGTGTCCCCGGCAGGTTGGAAGCCACCAGCGTTCGCTGTGACAAGAGCCCCGTGTCTCAGCCCCGAGAACAAAACGCCGTCCCCGCGGTGCCGCCGCCCCGCCGCCCGCACACACCTTGCTCGTGCTCCTCCGCCCTGCCCGGCTGGTTCCCCATCTCCTCCGGCCGCCCGGCTCCTCCCGAGCCCCCTCAGGCCGCCGGAGCCCCGCTCATGCCCGGTGCGGGCGCGGAGCCGCCTCTGGCCGTGCCCGGCTCAGGCAGCCCCGGCGGGGAGCGGCGGGCAGCGCGTCCCGAGCTGCTGCTGGCGGCCGAGCCGCGCTGCGGCCCCCGCCGAGGCGGCTGCGGCGCCGCCTCCTCCCTCAGCCAGCCCCGCTCCGGGCCGGGCTGGGCGGCAGCGAGCGGGGCAGCGCCGGGGGACACCCAGCGGCCGCCGCGGGAGCTGCAGCTCCGGCCGGGCCGCGGCCTCCGAGAGGGAGCGATGCTCCAGCACCGCCTCGATGCTCCAGCACCGCCTCGATGCTCCGGCACCGCCTCGATGCTCCGGCACCGCCTCGATGCTCCCCGGCACCCGCCTCGATGCCCCCCGGCACCGCCTCGATGCCCCCCGGCACCCGCCTGTAGCGGAGCGTCCCTGCCCAGGATCAGCCGTGACGGACAGCGGGAACAGCGGAGAGCCCGTCCCGTACCGGTGTTTCTAAGCTAAACGCGGCTGGGGGCAAAGGAGGGCAGAGGGACTCTCAGCAGAGATCTGAGGAGCCAAATGTCTCCAAAGCAAAGCCAACGTGAATTTTTTTCCCGGTTTCACCACCCGAAGAACGCTTAGCACGGAGCAAACAGACCCTGCCCACAGATCTAACTACACTGCTGAGCACAGCGCTGACATGTCTGGGCAAGGGCAGCTCCAAACCGTCACAAAAATGAGAGGACCCAATTTCAGAGATCTCATGAAAACATAGATACCCAAGGGATGCTGAAATGGAGACTGGACTCCTCTGAAAACCTGACCGTGATTGTGAGCATGAGCCCTTTCTGACAAGTCCCATCCATCAGATCTGTTCTGATATCCTCTGGGGCTATTCCCGGATCAGCCGAGCACCCCCAGCTGCTCTCAGCCTCCACTGGTGCTGAGAACAGCACAGCAGGCTCACATCCCTATTATATGATACAATATACAGCATTCAATGAGTACCATTGAAATCCATTCCTCTTTATTGAGGTAAGGATGTGGTATTTCATTCTGAAAAGTCTGTTACAGTGATTTCCAAATTTCCCCTCATGCCAATAAAACAACAATCAAACCTGACAGCCACTATCACATCTAGACCTGCAGCCACAAACTGGAGCAGATATCACACCATATCTCTATCATGAATAATTTTGCCTGTGACTGGCACTGCAAGAGCAGCTGCATAGGACAGGCCCACCCAGAGTCTCACCAACAGCACATCTTTCCAAAAAATCAAGATGCTCCACACTCATGGAGCCCTGATGTACATGGGAAACAAGGATACTGAATGACTCCAGTGATCAGTTTCCATTATGTGGATAATTAACAGAATCCTCTTGAGTCTTGGTTTCAACAAGAGGGTTAAAAACAAATTCAGAAATAATAAACTAGTGCGTCTCCTAGGCTCAAAACAGCCTGAAAATAAAACATGGAGAATTAATCTATCTAGTTGTGAATCCATCACTTCAGATAAAGTATCTGGAGACCATTCAATATAATAGAAGTAGAATTTTGCTACTATTTCAGTACAATAGGATGAGTTCATTGTCAATCTTCAGCTTTCCATTGTTCTTCCTCTGACACTTTATAGATGAAGTGAAAAGTTTTCATACAGCTGTCTATATCTGGATGACATTAAACAACTCCTGTCTACTTCTGTCTCATGACATGTCAAACACAAAACGCTTTGTTTAATGAATAAGCCATCAAAAAGCAATCAGTGACAGTACATTCTTTCTCTAAAAGTCATCTTATGATCTCTTAAGTCTTGTATCTTACTATGGTGGGTACTCAGCCTGCCCTTTCCAAGGTACAGATGAAAGATTTCAACAGCAGTTGGAGGAAGTTATCTCCTACAGAGATTTTCTTCCACTATAGACTAAAGAGTGACTTCTGCTTTCCTTCAACAGGACTCACCTGAGGGGCTGCATGAGCTGTGAGAGTCTGTTGGGCTGATAAATCCTGAAGCTGAGCATTTATTACTTCATCACCTGCTTTCTATTTCTGTAACCACAAAAGGGAATAGTGTAACAAGGTCCCAGTGCAGCATTGGTGCAAGCCTGGAGCAATTATAAAATGTAATCACTGACTCAGAGCACACACACCTGAAATCTGAGCACTGTAGGAGAGTCAGGACTGGAAGAACCAATCTGTTACTTTTGACAGTGGCACAAACCTCAGTCAGAACATTCTAACACCATGATAGGGAGAATGATGTCAGGCCAAAAAGTTCTAGCCCAGTCCAAAATGAAAGGTAAAGCAGTAATTTTTAAATACAGCTACAGCCTGAGCAGAGGTATAGATAAGAGATTACTGCTTATGGAGCTTGCAGCTCAAGCTGAGGAAAAGGAGTAACAACAAGCATGACATGGGGACCAGGTAACAAATCACAACAGATGCATGGCTTAATCTTTAGGCAACTATTTGTTATCTGAACATTTTGCATTACTTTCCCTTCCTCTTCAGTAATAAAGGTAGAAAAATAAATGAATGCATTTCAGCTCTACAAAGCAGATTAGCTGATCTCTTCCTAAGCATGAAGCTTGACTCATCCCCTTGCTCTTTGTTAAACTGCCAATAAAACTTCACAAACACTCCTTTCCTATCTAGTGAGAACAGGAATTAATTATTGAAGGTGTGATGTACATAATTCTTTCAACTCCTTAGTCAAATGACAGGACTTGCTTGCCAGGCATAACTTTGCATCCTACTCACAACACAGCAAAAGAATGAGTGGAATTTCTGTTCAAATTGTAATCCATGCTCATGAGAACGAGTGTGAAGATGCCACCAAATCTCAGATTTGCAGTGGCCAGGCAGCTGGCAATTTCTCCAGAAGGCTGAGGTATAAAGAAGTTACAGATACTGATGCTAGATAAACTGAATGGACCCTAAGTGTGGACATCATGAACACCAGAATGCACACTATCACACTCCTCTTCCATTAATACTGAAGATTTTATGAGCACCAAGTACATAGGTAGCAGGGAAAATAAATCTTCAGAATCTTTGCATCATTCCCAGTAGCCTCAAAGGATTAGGAATATAACATCTAGAGTTGAATCCCAGATGAATAAAAGCTTTTTTTTAGCCATGCTAGAAACACATTTTTTGTAATGAAGATACTTGGTGAGGTCACAGTTGATGGCACAGAAGCACAGCCTTCCAGGAACCCATCTGAGATGGAGCTGTCAATCCCTCCCCTCTTGCTCTACAGTATTAAAATCTAATGTAAGCCAAAAGCTGCTGAAAAAAAAACAGTGGAAAAAAATACTACAAGGAATGCCAAGCCCTCCCCTGTTCTGCATACTTGTCAGACCAGGCCAGCTTTGTGCTCCTTTCCTTCTCCCTCCCATTCTTTAAGTGCAAACACGATGGCCCTCTGCCAAGGCATTCTGGCTGCAATAGATTTAGGCCCAGAGAATTTGTGTTAAGGATCATTTCTCTTCAAACCAGCTGAAGGAAAGCTGATAATTAACCTAGGGCAGGTAGTCACAGCAGGGTTGTATTGACTTTGCTGAACAGCTTCAGTAAAGAAGCCTGGAAAGAAAACAAGCTGGGAGATCCTAGATTTGTGCTGTTCCTGGAGCATCCAGGCATGCTCCCCTCTCTGTTTAGGTATCCCTAGGAAGGCTTTTGGGATCACCACAGTTCCCTTACAGCTGTAATGAATCCTCACTATAAATGTTGCCTTGAGCCAATTAACTGTCAACAATTTAATGAGTTAAGTCATTGCAGCCTTCAAGACTCAGCATTTCAGTGTCCCTACCACACACTGAATCCTCTGAGCTGGCTCAGCTCCCAGAGGGGCTCACACGTGCCAACAAAGTCATTCTCAGGGGAACAGCCAGAGAAAAGGGTCTCTTTCACAGGTGGTTTTAACAAGAGGCTGAATGCAGAATCTCAGAATGTGTTAACAGAGATTCAGCACAGGAAATGTAAATTCTGCAGTAGATTAGGACAGCAAGAAAGCTTGAAAAAGGTACATTCTGCAGACAGTGTTGTCAGCAGAAGTTAATTCCTGCTTGTTTAATAATGCAAGATGACTGCAGCCAGCCTGTGAATGCATCTCAAAAAGCCTGTTATCCATAACAGGATCAGGTATCAGAAATCCTACCAGACAACCTCTAAATGCATTGGTCTCACTACACTGCCCATTATCAAAGAGAAAAAAGATGCCTGGAGAACAGTCATGTGAAGCAGCCCCCACTCCCAGCCATTCCAGGATGCACAACTGCCCATGGCTTACAGAGAGAAAGAACAAAGCTTCAAAGAACATGAAAAACAACACAGCAATAAATATAATACAAGAATATTTTCAGCAAAGGCATCAGCAATCAACAACTGTATTTGCAGGCTGTGCCAAGAAAAAATATCCTTGTGAGAAGCAGTAAGAGAAACTTGACAAGTAGCAGCCATAACCTAAATCTGGAATGCCAAATTTGATCTTCCTCAAATCTTGAGCTTTCCCTTCAGAGGACAGTGGGTGAAATCTTCTAAACTGGTGCTGAAACTCAGTCTGACTACTTGACACCTGGGGAAGTCACACACAGAGAAAACATTTTGCTTAGGAATGCCAGGGAGGTTCAGGTTGTAGCAATATGTTAAACATCCTTACAGATATTTATAGATGTGTGTAGATGTCAATATGCATATCCAGCTGCATGTAGAGCTCTGGATGTAAATGCAGACACATTTCCACTGCTTTGCATGCTAAATTCCTGCAGCACTTCTTTCCAATTTGAATGACAGCCTGACAGAGCAATATCTTGAGTCTTCTTTTCCTTTTTATACCACTTTTGGGGCTAGAATCCCTTTGTAGGAAAGAATAATTATGCAAGAGCTGTGTCTTGTACCTGGAACGGGGAGCAAAATGCAAGTGGCTTTCCAGATGAGGTTTTGAAGCCTATTTAGAGCTCCTGGGAAAGCCCAGATGAGCTCAGCCACTTGGTTGCAGTGGAGCCTGGTGGAACAGAACATACCGATCTCATTAGTGTCCCTCACACTTGGCACCGTCGTTCACAGGAAAAACGAGACAGTAACGAGCCTGAATGCAAAGTGCAGGAACCTCTCCCAAACCTATAGCAGTGCTTTGATGTGGCAGATCACAAAAAGCAGGCGCTGTCAAAAGCTGATGTATGGCAGAGTAAAAGGGCCCCAAGGTCAGAGAGCTGTCCTTCAATAGAAATCACTTTCCTTTTTCCTGTCCTAATTGGGGTGTATTAGCATCTTATGAATTGCTAAATTGCCAGTTAGATTTTTTTTCCACGAGGATTTTTTTTTTCTTTTTTAAAGAAAGCTTTTAAATAAAAGTTACTTTCTTGAATTTTCTGACCGTGGAGGGAGAGCTTCTGGTCTGGATTAGCTTCACATTAACCTAAATTTTTACTCCCCATCACAAGCAGAGAAGTTAGCTGAGAGAAGACAATAAATTTTGTACCCATATTACTATCAAATAGCAAGCTGAAAATGACAAGTCTATGAACATGAAGGAATCTCTGAAATCTGTAGCATGGCACATTTCCAATTTTGCTGGGAAAGAAGCATATCTAATGAGTGCTATGTGCAATAAAACCGCACACCAGCCTCCCCTCTGGAATCAGCCACAGGTGAACAAGTCTCACCAGTGATATTCAAGCTTTCCCAACACTAACACCAGAGCTGGCAGGGACCAGTTGGCCTCATTTAGTTAAAGCCTTTCTTTTCTGAATACCAGCACTATCTACACAGAAAAGCTGCAAGCAGCTGTTTCAGAGACAAATCAAGACTTTTCTTTTCACATAAACTACATGAAAAAATAACGATGGACAAATGGAGTAATGGTATGTGCTCTACCAGCACTGGGAAGGAATTGAAGATACACAGGTATCATATTTAGTCACTGGGACATGAACTCAGATTATTGGGCAGGAATGTGAATGACAAATCACAGAAAAACTCATCACAACAGAGCCCCTCCTTACTGGAGCTGAAGATTGTTCAACCCAAACTGTGCCACAACAGAATATAAGCCTCAGGCCCTTCTATAGTTTTCCCTGATTATGCCAAATCTCTTGGTATTTTTGTTTCCCTATTTAATTTGCTGAGTTTGTTACAACAGCCTGTGTTGCAGAGCAGCTTCATTTCCAATGCTGGCAATGTTCCATTCTGGGATTAGCAGCTTTTGTCCAGGTAACCTGCAGAGTTCAGAGCCTCCACACGAGATGCTGAGGAGATAATTGAAACTCTTAATATCTTTGAGCTTCCCTCCTCTATGCTCCTGGATTGGCATCATCTCCAGCCTTGGATGTGGATCAACTCAGCAGGAACACACAGAAAGCAACAGGTTTTTGTTATTTTGGCTGAAAATTCAGGCCAAGTATTGACTTTCCCATTTTATGCATAATGATAAATGGTAATTTCTGATGGAGCAGGGGGTGACACAGCAGGCCACCCCTCACAGTCCTGCTGGCATCTTGGCTTCTCCCAGCCCTCAGAGATGTAACACCTGTCTCCTGCTTTGGCCTTTAGAGAGAACTTGAGCTTGTCAGTAAAATAACCAGAATTTCTCTAAATGCTAAGGTAGGTGATAATAACATTGTTATTGACAGTTTCCTATTGTTTCTGAGGCAAATCATGTCTAAAGAGATTTAGCCTTTATTTAGCTATAAAAAAAAAAAAGCTGATGAAGCAGCCTGAGAAAAAGTAGAGCTATCTCTTAATTACATTTCAGGGATAACAGATACCTCATATTGGAGCTGGCAGCACTTGATATAAAAATCAATATATTTGTGAGAAATGGGAAGGGCTGAAATAGTCTCAATGTTTTTGGATGATGTGTGACTGGACTGTGCCATGCCCACATCCTGGCTCTCTCTCCTTTCTGTGTCCAGACTCTTTTTGGTTCCTGTCCAACCTGACAGATAATAGCAGCTGCCACTGAAATCCCATCAAAGCAGCACAGGAACATGATTAACCCAGAGAGCCTCCAGGGAAGTTCTCAGAGAAAGTGCTTGAACTAGGAGTTTGTATGGACTGAATGACAGAACTCAGAGCAAGGATTTGGAATGACTTCCAGGCTCCATTGAGAAAGTAATTTCATCTGCCTGAACCTCAAATTTTCTATTTGCATACCCGTCCTGCCATGCAATGCTCTTCCTGAGAGGTATGTGATCACATAAGAAGCTTTGAAATTCTCTGTGAAATTGGTTTTTTAAGGTTATTTGGCTCGCAGACCTCAAAGGAGCAGAATCTGAAGTCATTGATTTCCTACAATCCTGAACCTTAGGGGAAGAGAGCCCTAGTTTCTCATGAATATACAAACTTCTCTATTAATATATTTTACAATCATTTCTTCGCTATATGGCTTCAAAGACTGGATGGCTTTATAAGTACATGCATTAAAAATCAATATATTCCAAGATTTGTGAACTCTTGCTCATGTTTTACAATTTCCCAGCTCTTTTTCATCTACTGAGACATCAAAACAATGCCAGAGTTCTGTAAGCCTGGTTTTAACAAACCTGAACAGCCACTTCAGGACAGCACATGGGAAGACAACACACTGTGGATAAGGAAGCTGAATACAAGACATTTATTTTTCCCTGTGCATCATTTCCCACTCAAAACTGCCAAGGAATTACAAAACCAAACAGCACTGCTCAGAACTTCCAGCCAGAATCAGTCTCCAGCTCCATTTGCTCAACTGGACTTGCCAAGGATGGATCCATGGGCTTGGCCTCATCCTCCTTTAAGATGTTTATGATTTACTGTGTCAGCTCCCAGCAGGGCAGGCAGGGGTAGTTCCATCAATAAAAGGCTGGAATAAATAACTGAAACTCCACCAAGGGCAGCATAGAAACAACCCTATTTAAACAACCAACTTTTAGGTCAATTATTTATTATCTGCAGCATTTGGAACGTGTCTTACTGCTCAAGGTCAACACACAAGTGGTGGACAGTCACACCCAAAGAGGAAAGAAACCTAAGCTTTTGTATTTCCATACCTTTTTCCCTTTAAATTCTCTCACACAGGACTATACACCAACTGTGTACCAGCAGAGTGTGGCTGGAACTAAAAGAATCTCATTTCGGTAAAATACTCCAACCACTCCCTTGAGTAACAGACAAAAAAAAAGCCCAAACAAGGGGGAGAGATAATGCCTGCAGTCAAGACATTAAAGGAAAACACAGAACAGATGAAGGCCATCAAAGAAACAAAAGAAAGTGATTTTGGAATAAATTTCTAGATTTACACATTTGGCTATGTACACAAACATCTGTATTTCCCAGCTACTGTAACCTTCTCACTTGGATTAGCTCCACAGTCCTTTGCATCTTGATCACAATCAGACTCTTTGGGATGCCATTGCAATAAAATCCAGCAGCTGAAAACGTTCTCTCCTTTCCCACTTCTGTTTCCTAGAACATGCTGTGCCCTCTGTCATGCTCACTGGTAGCTCTCTTAGCAACAATGCACCATTTTAGTGGGACTACTGGTGTTTTCTTTTTCAGTGTGACAAAGCATTCAGCTCTGTAAACTTGCTCAATAAGATCAAGCACCTTCCAGTGGCCCTGACAATGACACCTTCTCAGCATACAGCTGGATTTTCAAACACCCTTTTGGATTATGGAACCACTGTAAAAACAGACATGTAAGACTGTATACACACACTTAAAACAGTGCCTGTAAGAACTGGGACAGCTCTCTCTAGGTTAAAAACCATTTTAGAGGGGTAGCATAAACATTCTTAGTGTTTATCTATTCACTTGTTCTCTTGCCATTTAGCATTAATATTCCCATTCATGCTTCTACAAATGCAGATGCAAAGCAATATATGAGGTTATATCCAATGATGTGATTTAAAGTGGCAAAGGAATACCCAGATGTAACTTGACCTCCATAAACCATTTCAGCCTTTGTATTTGAAGTAGTCTTTATCATAAATCTCCCTCCTCCAATCCCAGTTATTATAGCTGCATGCAGAAGAGGGCTCTCTATTCCATGCTTGTGTTTTGGTATCTGACAGACATATTCCATTCTGGACTCCCTGCAGTGCTGTTTCCCTGGCTGCATTCCCAGGATCCTGTGCTGCATCATCTGTACAGGTTTTCATCTCCCTGCCTGGCTCCTCCCAAGCATCATGCCTCTTTATTGGCTTGTGAATCCCAAATTCCTTTGGACACAGCTAGTCACTATTAAATTTGAGGATTTACACACTGATTAACAGCAGAATGGGATCTGTCTTTGAGTTACTATGAAACATTTGTGCTGTTACAAGGCACATAATTTTATTCCAAGGGTATATAAAGGTTTTTATATTTCATTTTTTAAAACAGAAATCTCTGTCTGGTTAGTAACATTGTTCTGTCACACAGTCAAAACCTGCAGAGGCTGTGACAAATAGGGAGGTCATGGTCAAATTTAATAAGAGCTCACATTCCCTTGGAAATGCCACCAGGGAGCAGACAAAAGCAAGCATTTGCTGAGCTCCTGGGGGAAAGCAGAGCGTTTGCACCGAAGCCCTTGGTATGCAGATGGTGTCGCTGCCTTTCGAAACAGGCTTAGGTTTGAAACCTATGGGAACGAGCGGATGGGGCCGAGGCTGCTGGGGAGAGCGTGCCTCGGGCTAGCTCAGGAGCAGCACAGGCTGCACGGAGGATGCCCAGGGCTGCTCTTTGTTCTCACATCTCTGCCGAGTCCCAGGAGCAGCGGGGAAACAGCTCTGCTCACTCAGTAGAGAGAGAAGAGACATTGCTATTGATAAATGGGGGAAACTTCAGACAGCGATGCTGTCCTGCTCTGGAGCCGGGGGCTGGGTCCATCCTGCCCGGAGCCGCGGGGCACCGGCGCCACCGCCCGGCTGCTGGGGCTGCCCCGGCTCCTAAACCCACCCAGCGCATCCTTTTTCACCTCCGGTCCCTGGCTCGGGGGATGCGGGATGCAAAGCACAGCGTCCTGAGACTGCCACACGGCTGTGCCGCAAGGGGGACAGGGGACACTGTGCTGGGACCTTGACACTCCCAGCATCTTTGTGCCTACCTGTGCTGGGCTTCAGCCGACTCTCAGCAAGCTCTGAGATGGCTCCTGCTGTGATTGTCTTCTTCAGCCTGGAGACTCCTGAAGCTGCTGCTGGCCCGGGTTTGGTGAGCATGTCCTCGCTGCTCGCCCGCTTCAGCTGGGACACAGAGGGGGAACAAGTGAGGACCCTGAATATCCCATCAGTTAGTTCAAAATTCAAGATTTCTTGGGAAAAAATTAACATTTCCATAAAGTAACCCCACGGGAATACTGCCTTGATAACTGGAGTACATAATTTTTGTATTTGCGTTCCATTCTAGGTTTTGTGAAGTGGGTTAAGGGATAAAGCACCGTTCCAACAATGAAGAATGAAAAAGGGAAAGACTGTTCAAAAAGGCAAATAATTGAAAGGCAATGAGAAACCAGTTTACAGGAGTGGTCTACTGGTACTCTGGCAACTTTTGGGGAAGGAATCTCTGGTGACTCTAAGTGCCTACTCAAGAAACCCATGGAACACAAGCACAAGGTAAGAGTCAAAAAGAAACGCTGAAAAGAAACACTGAAATTATTTTGCTTCAGCAAGCAGGAGTTACAGTTTATCTCAGAACTTTGGTCAGCTGATTTCCCATTTGTGTGCCTCTAGTAACAGTCTCTAATTAATTTCAGGAAAAATACTTGATGTATTTTAAGACCTAAGACCAAAGCTTTGGAGAGTCTCCCTAGAGCAGTAGTTTTCCTATACTTTTGAGTTTGTGGACATCTAAAGTGTTTTCTCAAATGAAAATCCACTTCCTTTGAAGTTGTCCAGTGCCACCAGGGGGTCCCTGAAGCACAGGCTGAACACCACTGCTGGGTTAAGAGAAAAGAGAGCTCACAACAAGCACTGCCCCTATTTAGTAGTCCCTGAATGCGAAACATTTAACCAAAATTAAATCTTTCAACTCTAATTCCTTCTCCCTTTCATCTCCTCCTCTGACTCAGAGCCTGTGGTTTCCTGGACCCTGTGAGCCCATAAGTTTCAATAGCTGAAGTGTTGATGGTGCTCCAGGATACCAAACAACGAATGTTTTGCCTTCTGGCAGAGGTTTTGTCAGCTCACTCTTAAGAGGAGAATGGAACAACCTGACTTTCTGACCTTCAGAGAGTTCTGCAGTCTCTCTGAAGTAATTTCTTCAATGTGTTTTTTTCCTATAGCAGCAACTACAGTGCCTTTTCTACTCCCTTTCTTCAAGCAAGCCATTTTGATGATTTTGCATTTGCAGCTGGACACAATTTGAAGGCATTAGCTGTCATTAGGAAGAAATCTCTCCACAATTAACACTAAATTTAACAAATCAATCATATCAGATTTCCTGATTAGTGTCCTCAGTAGCATTCCTTCAGAGATGCTGCCTCAATCACACAGCACAACCTGCCTGGAGCACGGAAATGCACATTGGTAAGTGCATCTAGGAGTCTGCACAGCAAGTTCAATAAATTAATCCTTTCCTTGAAAAACTGTGACAATTAATGAAATTTTAATCAAGAGGAGATCTAAATATTGTACCCTGCTACTGTTCATTAAACTTTATTACTGGAAAGTTACAACCTTGGTCTGGGTTTGGATGACCAGGTTATTTCTGCTTGCTGGCTGCAAGGCTGCAGATGCAGCAGCATTTCAGGTATATTACTCCATTTTCTTAAAAACATTACTTGGACAGAAGTTTCTGTTATTTTTTTAAATATATTTGTATGAAAAATAGGATTCATAAAATGCATTTGTTATATTGCAATGTCTCTTGTTAAGATATTTTGCCTTGAAGGGAGGCACAGGTTTTTAGGAATGCTGGAAGTTCATTAATAAATCTCTTTGAATTTCTTTACACGTGTAACTATCAGCTGAACTAAGAATTTGCCATTTGTTTTTCCCCATCTTCAAAGTTTAGGCAATTCCCTCACACACAGAGTGTACAGATACAGTACATGCAAAATACTTTGAGAAATGTGCATTAATTTAATATACAACAAAATTTAAATCTCCCTGCACTTAACACAGTGGGTGTAGTAGTTTGAGGACTAAACCAAAGCTTTAGCCTGGAACAAGACTGGAATGTTTGAACCATCTCCAAGGATCAGTACCTTGCTGAGGCGGGATTCAAAGGCCAGGGAAGTGGAGGACTTGGATGTCTTCATTCCTGTGGAGGTGCTGGGAAGAGGTTTTCCTCTGTCAACCCCATGGCTCCCTTGCTTTGCTATTGCACTCCAAGGCCTGGCACTACTCTTCATTTTCTTCCCAGTAATTCAGTCTAAAGACTCTAAAAAAAAAAATATATATATGTATTTATGCACTCATGCAAAAATATAACTTATCTTTATGTGACCTGAAAGGCAAGAGAGATATCTGGCATGAGTTTCAAGGGTTGAGAAGACCATGATAAACTTGATCCCCTCTCTCACAAACATCAGCACTGAGCCCAGAGAAGCCTTCAGAACAGGCTACAGCCACTTTTACTTTTCATACCAACCACAGAAGGAACTTTAACTTTTCTGGGGACTGTTGCAGTCCCAAAACCTCTCTCAGGCACAGCAGAACACCTGTGAATACTGACGCACATTGAAAGAGCAACTGAGAACATTGAAGCCCACAGCAATTTAAAGCAACTTTGGGAAAAAAGGAAAATTACTTATTTTACCATTAGATCCAGCATCTTCAACTGAAATAACACTCACTTTTAGAAAGTCACATGAGAAGCAAGTTTCCTCAGATGGGTGGAAAATATATCTTTAACTTATCAGAATCTTCTAGAGGAGCAGCAGTTGATGTTGCCACAGCAATACAAAGATGTTCCACAATACCAAGACTCACAAAACATAGTAAAAAAAAAAAACAAAAAAACAAACCAACTTTTTTGCAAACAAAGATCCAGATCCACTATTCCTCAGAGATAAGCTTATGCAAGAGAGAAATCCTGCCAGGAACCAGCAAACAGACATGATTTCCTTTTTTTGGATGTAGCTGAAGACATTTCAGCTGCCAGCAGGAACAAGTAGCCTGTTTCCCTCAGCAGGCTGACAGCTGCCAGTTAAACTGCTCCCTGCACTCCTGGAGATCTAAACCCATTCATTTTCACCAGCCACTGCCCAATCCACAGCATGAGCAGAAAAAAATAATTATTTGGATTTTTTTTCCAAGTCTCACCAGCCTGCTGGGCTGGGAATGTGAGGGAGGAGAGGTGGCCTGATATCTCCTGTCCTCCCCCACTTCATATGAGCAACATTTTTCTTCATTTTCCAAAATAGACACAGGATGTAGCTGTGGCTCAGCCTTGTGTTGGCAGAGGGCAACTTGTCTGTTAAACAGGTAACCAGAATATCCACAGGCACAGGATGGACTGCTGGAAATTCATTAATAAATCTCTTTGAATTTATTTACATGTGTAACTATCAGCTAAACTAAGAATTTGCCATTTGTTTTTTCTTCATCTTCAAAGTTTAGGCAATTCCCTCACCCACAGAGTGCCCAGTCCCTGGCAGTGTGCTCAGAGGATGAGTGAGCTTGGTCAGCAACACCTTGACAGAGACACTGAAGCCATTTATTCCTGGCTGAGTCAGGAGGGGCTCTGGTCACATTTTACATCTCATCATTTGCTTTGTACCTGATTTCACATTCATAAATGAGAGCATTCACTGAACTCCCAGGACACAGCTCTGTCTGGAGCCAGGGTGGGTTTGACAGTGACAGCACCTTGCAGGTGCCACCTCGGTCTGTTCAGGGAGTGCTTCTGCACGGAGGTGAAGGCAATGTCAAGTGCTCAGCCGCTGTTCACAGAGAACAAAGCCAGCAAGTGACATTCCCTCGATTTGTCCTTGGTGTCTCTTGCAGGGGGGGCTGTCTGCTCTCTCCACAGCAGTTCCCTATCAGCTCCTAAATAAAGGAATTAAAAAGTTAGTAGTTGTTGCTAAGTATAGGCATTACCCCGTTAAAATTCTTCACACACTCAGTGAGGAGCCATCCACTGATCTCATTAAGAGCCTTTGGTGATGATTATGCTGATCGCTGTTTTAAAGCCCTGACAGATATGTAAACTATATTACAATAGATGATATTATTTAGCATTCCCACAGCTCATGATCCACCTTAGCAAGTTTTGGTGCTTACAATATTTAAAAATTTATCTTTTAACAGGCTCTTAATCCTTTTAACATTCACTGTATTTATATGGGTGAACAGGCAACTACACATGCAAACTCTCTTGCTGATTAGATCTCCAAATTATGCAGATTTTGTTTTTTTGCAGATCCAGTGGTTGCACATACACTGCTTTATTATACCCTCTGGTTCTCTTCATAACTGTACCTCATATTTTCCTGCCTTAAGCTGTACAGATGCTTTCTGGATATCCAAAGGAATTTAATTTTGAGTCATCCATGACATTTTTAAGTTGCACTGGAGTGATATGCTCATTAGACCATGATGTTAGGAGTAAAAGGAAGAGGTACTTAAAGAAAAAAAAACCCAAACCACAACTCAAGAAATCCAGTCAGTGGCCTAAGGCAAACTGGCTTCTTCATGTAAAGAGAGCTGAATTATTTGCCATGTGGATTCAATAACATTTTACTGCACCAAGCAGATGAAACTAAAATTGAGAAGAAATACCTGGATTTATTAGTGTTTATTAGTAGTTTTCCCATGTATTTATAGGAGAACTGGCATTTGTAAAAGATGGAGTTAAGACTTCCCAGGTATTTGGCTAACCTGAATTTGCCTTGTAGATAAAGATTTCCATCTCTGAAGTGGGATTCCAGGACTATCCACAAGCCTTATATGTACTTCAAAGCATCAAGCCAGGTTGCACATCCTAAGCTGCTTTCATTCCTAAGTAGGTGACACATATTTGAGTTATTAGAAGTACTGCTTCAGTAGTGCAAAATAAAAGCACTTAAAAAAAAAGTGAAAAAAAAAAAAGTCCTGCTGTTCTTTGATGAGAGCAGAAAATCCATTCTCAGCATCACCATCAGCTTTTCCCCCTCCTCCAAAAGCAATTTATTGCATTACAATGAAACAAGCAAAACAAAAATACTCCGTGGAAGGGATAAACAGTGGGGACAATGGAAAACCCTGGAGTTCAGCATCATGAAATTGCTCAGGGAAGGAGCTCATGGTAGCAGTGAACCCAAATATTAACTCAGCTACCCCAAGTGTCTGCAACAATCAGGACAGCCAGTGCTGGCAAGGAGGTTTCTCTTATCCTGGTATAAAAACAGCACATTTATTAAAAACATCAAATCCAGCTCTCTTCTACTTGTGTCTTAGAAGTAACTGCTGTATTTTCACTAAATATCAGCCTTCCACAAGGACCCCAGAGAGATTGATTTGATCTCTAGGCTACCCCCAGGGAGACCTGAAAGAGAAGCAGCTTTCCACAAGAGACACAACCAAGCTGTTCCTGCAAACACAGGGACAAAAATCACTTGTTTTACACCCATTCTGTGTCAATACATCTCAGATGAGGGCTGATTCTCATGGGAAAATGACTTGCTTTAAGCAATGCCTGGAGCTCTGTGGTTTTATTTTTCATTTTTGCACATTTCACAGGGACTTTTCCTTAGGAAGCAAACAGAATTACTGCCATCCTGAAATTCCAAGTCCTTCTTTGGCATCAGCCAGAGCAGGGCAGAGCTGGCCAGACTCAATCCCTGCTTGGAGCTGGACTCTGAGAATGAGGAAACAACCCCATGCTGAAATAAATGAGGACTCAGCAAGATGTAACTTCAGCAAAATTGGTTCTATTGCCAGACACTTCCAGACTGCAGGGGTTTGGAGATGGATTTTTAAAAAAATCTTTTACACTCAAAAGTAGCATCTGAATACACCCCTCCTCTGAAACAGGTACTGCAAAGGATAATCAGGTTTACCAAAAATGTAAAGCTGGTCCTGAGAGAGCTTCTTCCCTCAGTAATCCTCAGAATTCCCTGCAGGCATCAGCCTTTAAAAATTCAGGCCATGCTATACAGTTCATCCTTTCTTACTGGTATTTTTAAAAGATATTCAGAATATGTTGATGAGGACTATTTTGGCAGTTGGCAGAAGTTCTGCTGTCCATTTTACTTGAAATTTTACTGTTTTATTAAAGGCTGAGAACTCAGACATTTCTTTATTAGTCAGTCCACATACATTTATTAATAAAAGTCTTTAGAAGCAGCCTAGAATGATGCCCATTTTATGGCTAGAAAAACTGGATTAAGAATTTATCCTAACTCACAGGCAGTCAGCATCAGCAGAAACAACACCAGGGCTCCAGGATCTTTAGACTTGGCTGTGGATCAAAAGAGGAATTCACCAGTCCTGGGGAATAAACTTCTAGGACACACATTCTGCTGGCTATTAAAGGCTATTTTATTCTGAATAACTAAAGAGAATAGATAGGTTGATTTGAGTGATGATGAGCAATATTATTTCACCGTCATGAAACCTAGGATTTGCACTATTAAATAAATAAAAATTATTAGCACATCTGCAGAAATGAAATTACACAGGAAAATCCCTTCTGGGGGATGGAAAGCAGCTGTACCCCACATAAAATTGTTACATAATTTAGGTTTTGGTGCACATGTCTGTGTGTCAGGACTCAGCAGGACACTCAAATTAAAGCAGAGTCATGCACAGGATGCTTTGGGAAAAGGAAAGAAATAAAGAATTATGAAAGCTCATTACTGAATCTGGAGAGGAATGTGCCAGATGGCAGCTTCAGCAGGACCTGGGAATGCCCAGCAGTCCTGAAGGATGAGGCCAAAGTCCCAACTCTGCGCCTAAGGCCCTCAAAGGACACAGGTGTGACTTTGGTGGGGCAAACCCCACAGTCCCCAGTGCCATTTTCCTGTAATTCAGTTACTTTTCATCACTTCCAAAGGTCAGACTATTCCAGAAGCTTTGTAACACACACTCATGAATTCAAAGCACGATTTTCTTTTTTTTTTTTTTTTTGTAAAATCTGCATCATGCTTCTACTATTTTCCCTGTAATCAACTTCTGCTATTTTCAGAGAAACTATCAACTGGAACATAGAAATATCTAACAAGTTCAGTAAACTGTAAAGCATTTTCTAGTGGCACGTAGGAAGCTGCATGGCAGGATAGACAGCTGGGCTAAAATAGAATTCTTTTCTGCCTTTCACATCAATTAACTTTAAACAACAATTTTTAGGCTTGACAGATGCTTCCATATGACTCATCTTGATTTCTTAACTGATATTAGGAATCAAACCAGGGAAGCTGATAGTCTAAATACAGTAATTGGTAATGTGGAGATAGATGGCATAGGGAAAACTGCATTTAGAAATAAGATCAGGCTAAAAAATAAAAACAAACTGTTAGTCTTTTGGTCACCTTTAACAGCTTTCCTCAGGCCTTTGTTCCTTTTATCTCAGTAGAATTTCTGTATCTATCCATTCTGTCTTTGCTTTAAGTCCTATTACCTTAGTTTTGGTGTGTTTGAGGCTCTCAGTGCAACCTTCCTCCATCACTCCTCCAAGCAGTCACTTGCTGGATTCTTGCTGGTACAAAGCTTAGCTTTAATTAGAATTGGATGAAAAAGCCCACCAAAAAAAACCCCACCAAGCCAGACCACCTGCTTCCACCCAAACACAACTCAGACCAAAAAAATACCCATTTCCCAAAACCTCATCTCCAAGGCTCCTCTTGCTTTTGCTGTCCAAAAAGAATCAATTATAAACCCCACCCCAGACACTTCACAGTTCCCTCTGGTCTACCTCAGCAGACTCTCTTTCCAATCTCATCTGCAGCTCAATTTTCATGGTTTGCTGGTAAAGGACTAGGAGACAAGACGTCACCTGGAAATTTTCAGCAGGGCAGATTCTGCTGGTTTTATTCATGCCTCAAGAAAGATGGGCTTAGTGCTATTTTTATTTTTCAACTTTAAACAATGAAGAAGATTGTACTATAATAAAGCAGCTAGGCAGCTGCAGAATTGAAGTGATCTTTCAAGGAGTTAAAAATACTGTTAAATTTCAGCCACAGAACTACACAGAAATGAGGATACAGACATTCCCAAGGTCACCCATTTAGTCACTCTGTTGGGTTGAAGCTTGCTTTGCATTTTTGCTTTAATGATTCTTCTGTAGAACTCTTCAACATCAAAAGAACCCTTTCAATGTGGCATCAGATGAGAATTTTCTTTTCAGGGGATACAGCTCTACCTCTCCTCTAGAAGCAACTATTGCAGAGCCAGTTCCTTTCCTTCCCCCCATGGTGTCAGATGCAAACTGATAATGGAAACTCCCTTGATCTTCCCAAAGACAAAGTTTATCTGTGGTTACAGTGAGCAGTTCACATTTTTGTGTTAAGGCTTTTCTTGCTTATTTCCTTTGTGTGTTTTTAATAAAACTACCAATTGTAGGGAATTATTGAGTAGCACACAAATGTACTGAAGGGTTCCAAGGATGTCCAAAGATCAGAGATGGCCCAGGCAAGGACAGGTCCAGGCAGCCACACATGACAGATTTCCAGCCATCAACTCAGCCTCCAAAACCATCCCCAAAAGGCTGCCAGAGGCCAGGACAGCAACTGCAAAATCCTATGTCTCAGCATCATTCAAAATAAAATCCTCTTCCCACAGCAACCATTAGAGTCATTGATGACTTTTTCAGGCATGGAGAGCACTGCAAAACCTTCTGCCCATCCTCCTCCACAGAAGCTCTCCCTGGAGTTTTGGATTTGTCAGCCTTTCACTCATCGTTAGATCACATGAGAAAAATGCAGAAATCACAACAAAATCCTCATGTGTGCACATGGACAAGGAATTGGTTCAGCTGCATTTCCCTCATCCTTGCTCCATGCTGCTGGCCATTTATGAGACAGGAAAATACAGATATCTTTGCTGTCATCCAGCACAGCAACTGATGCTGGGAAACTGAGCCAAAGCTGTACTGGGAGATGTCTGGGAACATGCTTGTCCTGTATTTGAATCACACTGTTTGTACATGGATTCTCCATCTCCTCCTCCTTCCTCACACTGATTATCTAACCAGTCACCATTACACAGCTCAGGAGAGAAATGCTGCTACCTCCCCATGACCCCTGATCTTATAAATGAGAGGATAAAAACAAAACTCCCAACCCAGCTGTAATTTTCTACATGATGTGGCAATTCTGAATCACAATCATCTTGTTACTGAAGGATGCACAGGAAGATTCAGGAAGGCTAAAAATGATGCATTGACTCCAAACTCCCTTTTTGAAGTTACAACCATGTTATAATCGTGAGGAATTAGGTCACTCTGGGCTCTCCCCAATATGACTCTGTCCTGAATAGATGGGTTTAATTCATGTTCAGTACATTCAGGTTGAGAACAAAAATGTTTTAGAGCCATTTCAAGGCAGCTATTGCTCATTAATCCACGTTCTTTGAGCTACTGTCCCAGTGAATACAGCACAAAGCAAGTGACACATTCGGCCACTTCATGTTTTGCCAACCCACAAGAAGGAAGAGAAGAAGGTTTCATTTCAGATAGAGCAAGAGCTATATAATTGCTGAAGAAATTAAGAATAATTACAAGTGGTTTGCCTGATAATTACCTGTCATTACGTTTTTCTGTAGCATAGAGGGTAGGTACAACAAGAAAGAAAAGGGATAATGATGTTTTTTTGGAACAGCAGAGATGGACAGCATGTGGCTACATGGTCATCCTGACTGGTACAGAGAGTGGCAGCTTCCCTGTCCCTTCAGAGCATGGAAGGATGATACCAGAGGCAAAGGATGATACCAGAGGCAATGCATTCCATGGAATTCCATCTGTTCCATCCTCAGCTTCAGCACAGAATCATCAAACCCCCTCAGCCACGCAATCTTCCCATGCCTTAGTTTTTCCATTTGTAAAATAATTGCTCACTAAGTAGGATATTTACGAAGATGGACTCGTTCGTTTGCCTTGGAAAGGAACCCCACAGAAAAAAAGAAAAGCAAAAATTAGATAAATCAACATCTGTCACACAGCACACAAGTGAGCAGCCTCACAGATTGCCACATGCTGGGATGTTTCCCTGACTCCCGTTTTCCATCCATCACAGTGCAGAGAAATAATTGAGATCTGGAAGCTATCCCTTAAGGAGATATTTATCTCCCATTAAAGAGCAAAATAGCTCACTTGAAGTTCATAAACTGGGACCTTCTGAGCGTTTATGAGAGACAGTGTGAACTTCTGGCAGAAAGGGCTCCTTGCAAAGATGAGGACATAACTCCAAAGCTGCAGGAGAAACCAGAGGACTTCTGCATTTTAAAAATATTCATAATGAACAGGAACAGAACAGACCTAAGCAACAGTTTTCAGCTGTGACTGGGGGCCACTGATGGACTGAATGACCCACCTTGGTGGGCTACACAATGAAATTAAATCAGTTTAGAACTGTACAAGAAAGGGAAGGGATAGCACATAGCCATCTGCACGTCAAGATGAGGAATTTCTGTGGTAGTTACAGAAATTGTGCAGAAAAAACACTGAGCAAATCAGGTATCCTCTCTCCTGCCAAGGTTACAGCAGCAAAGAACACTTGAATTTAGAAAGAAACATGCAAACCAGAAAGGAGCAGTAGGGGATTTCTAGAACTGTACAGAAAAGAAAAAGGTAGAGAATCCCTGTTTTCAAACCAGTTCTACCACTAATCCTTTACTGCTACACACACAGGGCTTAATTAACATCTCTACAACCTTGCCATATTACCTGCTCTATAAATGCTGTTATTATTACAGTTGTTTCTATGACCAATCTTCATCCCCAGCACAATTTTAAAGACAACAGTCGAGGTGCTGTAATGAAAGGGTCCTGCTGAGAGCCTGACCAGCCCTGGCTGTCAGAGGTACCTGCTGGAGTGCCCCCAGTGCTCTCCCCGCTCCCACAGACATGAGCTGCCAAAGCTCCTGGCTCAGCAGCCCGTTCCCTTCTGCCCTTCCTTCACTGGACTGTGTGCACATGCAGCAGCAGAGGAAACTCGGCTCGTGCTCCTGCTTCGATTCGCTGCCGGGGAAGAACCGTAAATTGCCAGAGGAAAAAGCAGGAACAGAAACAGCTTCACCCCTTCTGTCACTAAATCAATGTAGCTGAGCAGGAGGAAAATACAGGAGCCAGCTCTCATGAGGGGATTTCTTTCTGTGGTTGTAATGGCTTTTAGACCACCCCCAGCCCATTTTCAGCTAACACAGCCGTGTTTACCCTATTTTTGATTAATTCAATTTAGTTTTACATTGAGATGCTATGAAAAAAGTGTTGTTGAGCAAAGCAGGGTCATTCACTCTACAAATACATTACTGGCCCAAGAATCCTTCTAGAGATAATACAGTTCCCATCATAAAAGAAATAAAAGATAATAAAATACTTACAGTAAAAGCTCGTCCTCTTTTCTGCGTTAAAAAGAAAAGAGTCTCCCACTAGCTTCTGACAGCATGTGCAAACCAGACTGAAAATTCAGGGCTTGAGTGCTTCCCTGAGAGGAAAACCACATTGCAGAGAGACACAGAGAGCTGCTTGAGAAATGATTCACACACGGAAGCGAGCTGGCTCCACCGGCGCCTCGGCATTCAGCACACACACACAGGCACTCGCTTACTCAGGGGAATGACAAATATTATATTTTCATCAAAGCAAGGAGGATTTATGCAAGAAAGCAATTTGTAGCCTAGGTCCAGAACAGTGAGATGCTTCAATCCTTAAAGCAGACGAAGAGTTTCTTTCAGGGTCCCATCATCCCCAACTGCAGGACTGGACACTGGGCAGAGCATAAACCACAAACTGGTCTGGATGATCCAATTAAGCAAAAACATGCAGCACATACCACAGAGAAAGGGCAAGGAGGTGGCATAGAAAAAGGCATTTTCAGAGGAAAACACAGAAGCAGCTTTCAGAAGCTTTTCTATTCCACAAGAATACATCCCCCAGAGTGCCAGCAATCACAGCCAGGACACCTGATGGCATTTTCCTTACCTCCATCATTGCTTCAACAAAGTGGAAAAATGGGTGTAGGGAAGGAAGATGCACCAATACAGAAGCTTTTACAAAACTAACCAGAATCAGTCATGAGTGACTTGAGCTGCCCAAGAAGGGTCAATCTGTTCTTTATTTAGAAAAGAGCAAATAAAGGACAAGAGTGAACAAATGCTTGAGAACGTTAACCTCTTCCTTAAGATTTTTGAAAAGAATTTCATGATTGAAAACAGGAAGAAAAAGGCCAGAGGTCTTAACAGAGTTAAAGCAAGCAGAGATACTATCAAGTTGAAGGAGACAGAGGGGGTGAAAAGACATCAAATCCAAATTTCAAACAGAAAGCTAACATGTTTAAAACAGGGGGTTTTGTCCAATTCTGTCTAGAGAGGGTCTGATCATCCTCTGGTCTCCCTGACCAAAGAATTCCTACAGATCAGGAATTCTCCCTCTCAACAGTGTGAAGCTGGTATTTAAGTAATGTTGATACTACAGTAGATGTTTCTAGTAGATGTTGATGGATCTGAATAGTCCAACCTTATTGCACCTCCTTACTCAAGGTGCCAAAGGGGCCTGAAGGAAGCTGATGCTATGCCAAGAGTAAATTTATGTTTTAGCTCAGCATTGGCAGCACTACTGCCATCATAGAGTAACCAAGCCTTAAAAACAGATTGAGTCAAGCCAAATCTCCTCTGAAGATTATGGATTTGGGATCCAACTTTCTAATATTCTTAAGAGGAACAAGCCCTTGCCTTATCTTAAAATGCCAGAACACGACAAAAGAACACACCATGACTTATTGGCACAGGATAAGGCTCTGTGCCTGGCAGGTCTCAAGCAGACATTAGTTCTAAGTCCCTAAGTTCAGTCAGGTGCTGTTCCAGCTTTGCCAACATCCACAATCCTTCTACCCAGCCCATTTTGACAGTTCCTTCAGTATCCAAGGTCAGGCTGTATGAGCACAGGTAGAACTTACCCATTCTGTACTTTTACAGAACATTCAGAGTTCTTGAGATGATTCACAGCTCAGATAAGGAGGAAGTTGCTGTAGATACTCGATCTGAACACAGAGTTCCTCCTCCCTGAGGAAGTGACCCCACATGTGATGCAAGCACAGGCAATGAGGTCACTTGGGTACCCAGGGGAGGGACAGCAGCTCACCCCTCTGCTCATGGACCACCTTCACAACTGAACAGATGCAGCTCAAAAATACCAGCCCTGGGCAAACAGCTGCAGGTACCCTGAGCTCACCAATGACAGGGACATCAGGCACAGACACCTTGCTGAGAAGATTCTTTGGCTGAAGAAACCCAACCGTTTTTGGAGAGCAGCATTCTGCCCCTCTGCCACTGCTGGTGAGTTTGTTTGGGCTCAGAGGGAGAGCAGTGTTGGCAGCTTGATAGGTTTTCCTATCCTCCAGCCAAGAGAAATACAGAACTGAGATGAGGCAGTGGGGAGGCAAGATGAGCTCCTGTATTGCACTCTCAAATATCTTTGGGATACATTTGATAAATATAACTTGACCAAAACCTAAAAATGAAATGCTTGGCTGTAAGGAGACAGTCACAACATTTACATACTTTAGCTTGGGGAGACAGCCTGGAATAGTGGTGAAGAATTTCCCCAAATCCAAGGAGACCAGACAGTATATTTGTTTATTTAGAGGTTTTCTGGTAGTCTTTATGGCTATAATTACCTGATCTCTTTACTTAGACCAAAGAGCTATTCAGCATAAAACTTTCTGAATTGATAAATTGCCTTTCTGTTAAATGAAAAAACAGCCCAGAAACAAACAGCTCAAATGAGTTGGCCAGGCTGAAAGAAAGCCAGGGCCTTAACCATAATTACTTTCACACAGCCAGGGTGAGAAAACAATTTCAAGTAGCAATATAAACTTTTTTCAAGTATCTGCCAGGTTCTCACCCAGCTGGTAAAATTGGTTGACAGACAAAATAACACTGAACATATTGCCTGCATTCTGCTCGATGCACTTGCTTCCACAACTTCCCTACAAGGTATGAGAGAATAAAAACCTCACCATTAATACACCTTAAAAATACTGCATTTGAGGAATTTAAAGGCTTTATGCTGCAAACTGCATTAATGGTACAATTCCACAAGAACAAGTATGGATGAGAACTTAATGAAATGGGCAAAGGGCAGAATTTTGGGTGGCACAGCTCATTTGAAAAGCAAATGCATAGTGTGGAAAAAAGGCTCACATAAGGAACAAGGTTTAAAATATCTTTGCATTTACAGATATTTATGCCAGATTTAACTGCTTTTGTGCATGAAACAATCTTAATTACAAAGGAGAGAAATTCCATAAACAAGGCTGTTATGTCAATAACAATGTCTTTTTAAAGCAAGTCTCTAATTCAGCTGTGAGGCTTGGGACGTTGCTGTCTGGAGTTGGAAAACCAAAAGCAATTACAAAGGCAAGGCTGCATCAGACAGTGGATATTAGTGGAGTCAGGCCATGGCTTTGGGACAGAATTTACTCTGTGCTTTTTCCCTTTTGGACATAACTGATCCAACTGATCTTTATTTGCTCAGTTGCAGCGCAGATGTCAGGAAGTTCACGCCGCTGGTGGACGTTTGCAGAGTGAATCATGGGGCACCACTTTCCATTTTGACAAAAACAACTGCTGCTCAGTCAACAAGATGCTGCTGATCAAATGGGTGGATGGAACTCCTGCAACTGCTGCCAAAAAGGCTCCACCAGCACAAGCAAAGCTGTGTGAGCTGGCTTGGAGAACTGGGATTTATTTTTCCTTCTCTGTTCTTAAGGGACTACTCACAGTTTTGTGCTCCTACCCAACACCTGAGGGGCTCAGCCTGTGGCTACCAGCTTTGACCTGCAAGTGGAGAAAATGCTTGTTGCTGGGAGGGACTAGAATGATTAAATTGGGGTGAAAAAAGGTAGATAATGTTTTATGGAACATGGAGTGCTATAGGAGACAAGAAAAAACAGCTTCCTCTGCTGCCTATTGCCAAAATTTCAGAAGACCAGACAACAACTTGAGAATTTCCAAGGGAACAGCCACTGAGTCAGTCAAGAATAGAATTAGCAAACTGCCTGTTTCAAAAGTAACTCTGTAAGATGTGCCAGCATTTTTCTGTAATTTCCAAGTAGAACACTCAAGAGTTAACACACATTTATCTACCAAAAAAAAAAAAAAAGCAACCAAAAACCAACCCACAGAAAAAGGGAAAATGAGAGAGGAAATCTATGTAGCAAAGAAACACTCATCATATTTCATATGCTTAAAATAAAAATCAGTGATCAGTTTTGCACACATTTATGCAAAGTTTATTATTCTTTGCAATTTGCAAATGTCTCTACTTCTTTAGGCATCATCAACGTCCAAGGACAGCTTTCCTGCAGTCACCCTGTTATTCAAAACGTGGATAAATCTGAACATGCAAAAAGTGCTCTTCCCTGAAAGAGGACAATAAGACTTATACTGTTCTTTTTTACTGACTGATTTTTTTTTTAATTTCAGTGATTAAAAGCAAGAAAAGCTTAAGGGAAAGGGAGTAACTTTCTATTTTATTATTCCTCGCTGTTAGTTTTCTGCTATATAGGTTATAATGTGGCCCTCATTAACAATTCATAGAGATTTACCATATTCAAGTAGCACAGCAAGTTTTTACTACCTACCCAGGCAAAATCCTGCACAACCCCGCTTGTTCCCTTTACTTATTGTCCCAGAGGGATGTCATGCTGGAAGAGCTGGCATTTTATCACCTAACGGGAGAGGAATTCCAACAGGTTAGAAACTCCAAGGAGCCCGGAACAGAAAAACATTCCATTAAATCACTGCCAACGCAGAGCTGCGCAGCAAAACGAAGCTCTGGAGATGTGCGCTGGAGGCTGCCTTGGAATTCAAAACCCCGACGGGATTCTGGAGCAATGTCCCACTGCTTTGAACTTCTCGCTGCGTTTCAGGGGGATGCAAATGAGAGACCGGAGGTGTCGGCTTTGTCTCCGAGGGATTCCCGCTGGAAGCGCCGACAGCCGGAACGGGAGAGGAGCTGGGGGATCCCCCCGACCCACGGGGAGCCCAGCGGGAACCGAGGCAGGACAAACCCCCAGAGGGAACTCAGGAAGCACCAGGAGCTCAGGAGAGGAACGAGCCCTCTAATCGGACCAGCATTGCAGAAGAAAGGCTCGTGGCGAGATCCGATTCCCCACACAGCAATGCCTTGGAGTGCCCACCTCGGGTTTCCTCTCTGCGTCTTTTACAGACGCTCCATCAGTGCTGGTTCATCATTGCAGTAGCTTAATAACTCATCTATTTTACAGGTCAGGAAATGAAAGCACCTGAATTACTGAATAAATGTCACAAATTAGCAAGGGTCTGCAGTGCTCATCGATTTTAACTCCCATCTAAATCAGCAGTTTTGACAGGCACGCAGACTCTTCTACAGAGGCACCCAGAAATTCAGCATAGAAATTTGGCTTTGATGATGCAATCAAATTCAGAAAAAGGGGAGAATCTAAATTAAAGTTCAACAATTCCTTTCTTCTAGACAGCTTGTAAGAACAAACATGTTTGCTACTGCTTAAACTTTTAAATCAGCTTAGCAGGCTTGAGAAAGGGAACCAAGCAGCTGAAATTTGAAGTGTCCAAACACTGAGACCCTCCCAGCATTAACCACAATGCTACAGAGGAACTATTAAGAAACAAGTAGTGGTATAATGCAGGCAAATTCCATTCTGAGAGCCAGGTTCTGCTTTCAAGACTCCTTACTAAATTATTTCCTTGGATCTCTTGGTTGGCGATCATAATCCATTCAGATTTTAAACCCTTGGTGCAAATCTGGCACTCAATAAACCTTTTAACTAAAATGAATTAGAAGCATCCTTAAACTCAGCAAAAAAGATCTTGGCATGTGGCTCACGTTTCCTACAGGGCAGGTAAGGACAAATATCAACACTTCACCAGCATGAGCTCATCCTGCAGGCACAATCTTCCCATCAAACGTGCTCAGTGCCACTCGTGCTGGCTCTGCTGTGCCAGAGTTCCCCCCCACACAAAGTGGAAGCAAACTGCTCCTCTCCTCAAGGTCTCATTTTCTCATGCACCAAACAGCTCACACCAGAGCAGAACCTCCCTTACCAAAATCCATAAATGCCCAGAAGCAGGAGGCACAGGAAATGAAGTGGGAAAGCAGCAGGAATAGGTGCTCAGTTTTCCATGTTTCTATAAAAGCAAGTGATAATTTAAAATCTCCAGCAGATCCTACAGTAGGAGGGCAATGAAGCAAGAGAACAGATTGCATGGAAAGGAAGAAGTGCCCTATGGAGTTTGTGACCTGTTTACCATAAGTAAATAAATAAATGAAAGCAAAACAACCCCCTGAGGTGACAGTTTGCATGAGGGACATTAGTGACTCTGTCATGTGGAAGCCTATAGAAACAACTGTCATTACAGAGCAAGGGATTGATTTGCCACACAACAGGAACTCGGGAGAGAAAGCAGATGTGAAAGAAGGGAAGAGGAAGGTTTGGAAATGAGGACAGCAAAGAAGTCACTCTGAATATTGCCCAGCTAACACCACTGCCCTGGTACACAGCAGCTGAAGGCCAAGAGGAAAATGGAGCAGTTTGAGAACACCATGAAATGAAGAGAGAACACACAAGCCAGGTCAATTCTTTCTACTCCCCACTGAATCACTCAGCAGCCCTTCCTGCTCCTGTGGCAGGTGGAATATCACAATTTTGCATCCTTCATTAGGGTTAATTAGTTCACTTGCTGACAGTGTTGAAAGAAAGGCCGAGTGTTGGCTCAGCCAGAGGGTGTGACATCTTTGATTCCTGCAGGAGCCTGCTGCCCAAGGAAAGCCTGGGCTGTCCCTGCCTGTGGAACTGTCCTCTATTCCCTGATCTGAGGGCAGGCTCCAGAATAAATCTTATTCCTTTCAGTTCCACTGCCATCCACTGCTATCAGAAATCAGGAATATGTTATTTTGTCCTCTTTGATCTCATTCAAACCGTGAAAACAACAGCCTAAGCGTTTTGCCCTGCCGTATCTCGGGGAGCTGGAAACCTTTTACCAGCAAGAAATTCTTACAGCAGTTACCATGGTGACTCTGGTAATAGATATTTAAAGGCAGCTCACTCATAATCACATTCATTAGATATCAGGAGGCTTTAGTAAGAAACCAGGGAGCCAGCCAGGCTTGGTGATGGTGTAAGAAATTTCTGGGGAGGGATCTGCTTATCCCATCATTTAGCTGGACACAAAGGGCTCCTGTCCAAATCTAGAATGGCGCTGAAGCTTGCAGAATAAACTATTTTTACTTTGCCAATTAAAAAATTGGTTCTGAAAGCCTCATTTCAATCGTGGTACTTCAATAAATCCTTTCAGAGTGGGCATTGGCAGAAATATAAGAAATGGCTGTGCCACAGCTCAATCCCCCATTAGGGCCAGGCTGCTGCTGGCAATCTCCTGGTCTGCCATCACCTGGAAACTCAAATCTGGATAAAGCTCTCTGAGATTAAGAGATATGTTTGGTTATACAAATGTTAAATCATTTATTTCTTTAGGTTTCAGTCCACAGCTTTCCAACCCACTGGAACACAACCCAGAGAATCTGCAGAAGGTGATCTCCAGATAGGGAGCCACTTCTCCAGGCTGGCTGAGCCTGTGGAACAGTCATCAAACTGAGATTTCCTTTCTCTTTTTGCTGCATATTTCCATGACAACTTTCCTGCAGTATCAACTTCTTTCTCTTGGAAAGGTCTCTCAAAGAGAACTTAGGCTTCTATAGCAACAGCTGAAAGCCCTGGGAGATGATGATGCCTGAAACTTTTTTTAGACCACACAACTGTGTTTTAAATTTTCCAGGTGAAAACAAAAATATGTGTAATATTGGGCAAACTGTGAAGAGGAGAAGGAGTACCTTTCTGAAGTGGAACAAACACAAAGAAACCACCTTACTTTCAAAAGGGGTGCAGACTTTAAGATCTAAAATGTTAGGGAGAGCAGACAGGATCAAACACTCATCTTGAAAAGCCACATCCTGTTCCTTCTCTCTGAGTTACAGAGCACAGTCACAAGGAACCAGTCTGCTGATCCTAAAAGGAGATTTTAGTCCAAGGTCTCTCTGTAGCCGATTTTATATTGACTTAAAGCAAAAAAAAAATTGGAAAATCAGTGAGTCAGGATACCTTTTGAATTTTAACTCCAATATACCTGCCACCTACCTATAAACCTTTTTCTCAGTACTTTAGCTGTTTGCCATGGTAGTGACACAGTATTCTCCAACACTGAGAGCTACTTTAGAAGAAAAAAAAAACCCAGCTGCACTCTCAACCAAATAAATTTGCTAAACTCATAAGCCAAGGAAAGTACAGAAGCTGAAGCAGCTTTCCTTCATTGAAATTAGATCTATTTCACAAAGCACTTCACTTCTCCAGTGCCCTTTCCAACATAAAGTCTTTTAAAGAAAAAAAAACCAAACAACAAAACGTTTTGACCTACAATCACAAGGTCAATGAGAAGTTGGAGAGGACTAAATTTAATGTATAGATGAGAATACCACAGGGTGGAAACAAAGCCCAGCAGATCCCAGCACCTTCCCTTTTAGAGCCACTGGAAACCTCTTTGTACACAACAGGTGAGATCAGCATGTGACCACCTGCAAAGCAGCCCCACTTTCTTCTGCTTGTGGTGATTAAAAGCTTTTCCTTTTTTCATTAAAATACCCATTAATTTATCTCCTCTTCTTCTCATTCACCCCTACATCAGGACAGTTCTGATAAGGAAAAAAAAGTGCCCACAGGTAGGAATGAGTGAAAAAGAATGGATTTGATCTAATTCTTGTTGACTTCCACCTTCAGCCACCTCTTGCCCAGCTGAATAACTTCAGAAAACACTCTGGAACTGGCATTTGACAAAATAAAACTTGAGGACTGTGAAAACTTATTTTATTTTTTTTTTAAATAGCATTGCTAGAGTCTATTCAAAACCTGGGAACTCTACAACCAAGACACATATGCAAAACCAGGATTTCTGACAAACCTCTCATTATTTCCAAGATTTATCCTGTCTGGAGAAGACTGAAGCGTGGGAGTCACTGAGTCACTGCAAAGGTCAAGTGAGACGCAATTATTCGGTGCCACCGTGTGCTGCCCTCTGCTGAAACAGACACCGAGCTCCTCGGAGCAGCACAGAAGCTCGGGATCATCTGTGCCCTGCTGCTGCCGTCACACTCACCCCAGTTCAGAATGTTTCATTTCGTAGGACCAGGCATGGTTAAAAATAACCTGAGCTCTTGCACTGGACTGAACAGCTCCAGGATAAAGGAGTGTCTCAGTCGGGGAGAAGGAAGAGGGTCGGGTGCGCCATCACTCTGCAGTGATGGAGGGTCACAGGCTTGGAAAGAAGAAACAGCTGAAAGTTTCATTTAAACAACTTGTTTATCAAAGACGTTGAACTCTCATAGTCCCTCTCAAATCCTTAATCCTCCATCTGATTTCACCCACACGAAAAATCTGTTCAGGCAGATGAGATTATTCAAATACTCAGGCACCAGAATTTGTTCGTACTTAGAACAGAATGGAGAGAGGAGAAAGCTATTAAATATCTAAGGGGAAAATAACATCTAATTACACATTAATATCCATAAATAAGTACATTTTATAGAACCATATTTACAAAATTCCTGCTTAAATATTTTATTTACAAATAGTAACCCAGCATTTTCTCCAAAACTCAGGGAAAGGGGAAAGAAAGTCAAAGCAATATTTCAGCTATACATATAAACCCTCAGTGCTGAAAATCCCAACCCAACATCTATGTTTTTTTCCCTTTAGACCTTTGGAAATTAGGCTTTGCTGTGAGACTTCAGCCCAGCAAGGTTATTTTGGCTCAAGAAGATTGAAATCTGAAGTTGAGGGTTCCTTAGGGAGACCATCCTGCCAGCAACCTCGAGATCCTACCGTAGCAGATTTTAACCACGTGCTTTTTCATGGGATGTGACCATAAAAAAAAAAAAGGGGGGGGGGGGGGGGAAGAGGAAATACCCCCAACAAACAAACAAAAATCCCAAACAAACAACAAAAAACCCCAAGGACAAAAATAAAAAGAGGGAATAGCAGCGGGCAGGTGGTGCAGCCAGTAGAGGGCAGTGGGATTTAGAGGAAAGTTGTTGAACTTCGTCTAATAAAGTATTTGAAGTGATAAAATTACCCATTTAAATCGTTATTTGAACCTACCTACACTAAGACATAGGCAGAGGAAAAAAAGGCCAAAATAGAAAAGAAAATTTATTACATTAGGACCTCTAAAAGTTGTATTTCAGGGTATCAGGAAGATTTCATACTAATGCATAATTTACTTAATTTTGAAAGTAATTTTCAATTACTGAAATAAAATAACTCCATGCATCCTATTGAAACCAAAACAACTATTTCTCATAGATTTCAAAACCTATGGGAAACTTAGAAAAATATCAAATAAGAAGAAAGGTATTTTTAAGGCACACCTATTCTCACTTGTGAAGATGAAAACTGGTTCTAGTCCACAAGAACAAGAAAGTAAAACAGGTGAGGAAAAAGCAACATAAGCTGGAAACAGATTTTTTTAAACGTTCACTGCACCTTATTCACCAAAAGGAAAAGCAACACTTCTCACCTCATCACCAAACAGAACAGCTCCCCAGAGCTAAGGTTCGTGGATTATTCGACACGAGCCCAGTTTGCATTTTGCGACGGAATACTGTGGGTATTTTCAGAGCCCTTTTGAGCCACGCGTGTCCTGAAGCAACACGCCAGAGGGGACCGAGCTGTCCCCAGGGCGCAGCCGGCGATGTCCCGGTGCTCCGCGGCACAGCGGGGACACCTTCGCCAGGCTCGGCTGCCTCGGGCCGTGCGATGCGGGAGCCCCGCTGCCCTCAGAGCCCCCCGGGGGGATGCGGGAGCCCCGCTGCCCTCAGAGCCCCCCGGGGGGATGCGGGAGCCCCGCTGCCCTCAGAGCCCCCCGGGGGGATGCGGGAGCCCCGCTGCCCCTCAGAGCCCCGATGCCCTCAGAGCCCCGATGCCCCTCAGAGCCCCGATGCCCCTCAGAGCCCCGATGCCCCTCTGAGCCCCGCTCGAGCTGCGGGAGCCCCGCTGCCCCTCAGAGCCCCGATGCCCCTCAGAGCCCCGCTCGAGCTGCGGGAGCCCCGCTGCCCCTCAGAGCCCCGCTGCCCCTCAGAGCCCCCGGGGACTCCGGGAATCCCGCTGCCCCTCAGAGCCCCGCTGGAGCTGCGGGAGCCCCGCTGCCCCTCAGAGCCCCGCTGCCCCTCAGAGCCCCGCTGCCCCTCAGAGCCCCCGGGGACTCCGGGAATCCCGCTGCCCCTCTGAGCCCCGGCTCGGCTCCGGCGGGACGCTGCGGGCACGGGCAGCACCCACCCCGTGCGGGACCTGTTGCCCGCAGACAGCGGCGCGGGGCCGGAGTCAGCGGCGGGGAGGATGCGGGGACACGGCGGCGACACCGCGACACCTCACCCGCTGCCCGCACCTCAGTCGTTGAGGGCACAGTGGTCCCGCACTGCGGCACCTCAACGCTCCCCCAGCAGCGGGATGCCCGGCGCGAGGCTGCCGGTTCTGCCCAGCGCAGCCCAGCCGGTGCCCCCGCGCTGCCCGCACCTCCCCGCGCTCACCTGCAGCCGCCGCCGCCGCCGCGCTCGGGGATGCTCCGCAGCCGGAGCCCTCACCTCACCTGCACCGGCCGCACCGGCCACCAGGGGGCTGCCCTGCGGCACGCCGGGTAATGTAGTCCCCTGGCTGCCCGGGACGGCCAATCCCCGCGGCGCGCCGCGGAGCATGCCGGGAGTGGTAGTTCTTCCTGGAGGCGTCGGCGCGGGGCAGACTGGGAGATGTAGTCAAAGTGCGGCGGTGCGCGGCCGGCTTCTCCCCGCTGCGGAACTACAACTCCCGTGCGCCCCCGCCGCGGCGGCTCTAGCGGGCCCGGACGGGGCGCCGAGGGCCGTGGGTGTGCATGGCCATCATGGCGGCCCCGCCGCCCTCAGCGCCGGGAGAGCCGGCGCCGCCGCCGCAGCCGCTGCAGTACAGCCTCCTGCTGCAGCACCTCGTGGGCGACAAGCGGCAGCCCCGCGTCTGGGACCCCGCCATTTTCGGCGGAATCCCCTGCCCGCCCAAGAGCGAGGAGCAGAAGATGGTGGAGCGGGTCATGGAGAGCTGCCCCTTCAAGGCGGCGCTGGCTTGTGTGGGAGGTGCGGCGGCTGTGGGGTCGTTCGGGGGTCCCTGTGGCGTCGGGAGAGGGGCGGATGGAGAAGAGGCTGCAGTCCCCGAGTTTGATTTTCCTCCTGAACCTCCTCCAGTGCCTGTCACATGTCGCAGGCAGGGATCTGTGTCTGCCTTCCTTGGAGGTGCTCGTGGCCTTTCCTCACTCAGCACGGGCTGTCACAGGTGTCCATTGCACCGAGGGATTCCTGCCCTGTCACGGACAGCAGGGGCAGAGCCGCTTCATTGCCTGCAGAGAATGTGCCGCTCCAGCCCAGCCAAGTTAATTTCATTGTTTATCTCCCGCAGGGTTTGTTCTGGGAGGTGCGTTCGGTATCTTCACAGCCGGCATTGACACCAACGTGGGGTTTGATCCCAAGGATCCCTACCGCACGCCCACGGCCAAAGAGGTGCTCAAGGACATGGGGCAGCGAGGCATCTCCTACGCCAAGAACTTCGCCATCGTGGGGGCCATGTTCTCCTGCACGGAATGCATGGTGGAATCTGTGAGTAAGAGCCTCTCAACCATTAAGAAGTGTTTTCTGGTACCCTTTAAAATCTTCTACTGGATCCAAATAAGTATATATATATCCTCTTTGCAATAGGGCTGCTTTGTTCTTTCTTGGCCAGCAGAGCTTTTCAGCTTTGAGATCTGTCTTCAGAGCTGCTCTTCTCTGGCAGAATGAAGAACTCCTCTGCAGCAGCAAACTCCTTTTCAGTTTTAAGTCCTAAATTTATTGGCAAGCATAGGCATTACTTTTTAAAACCCTAGCTACAAGTGCTTGTGTAAAATGTCAAACTGTGAGTTGCACGATGGTTATTTCAGTCTAAAAATTCCATATGCAGAAAGGGTTCACTTTATGAAAGTTCTTGAGTAACAGGCTGGTTTTCATCTGGCCCCTACAGTCAGAAATGACCCTTTGTAGCTCAGCAGTAAATATATCATCTGGTTTTTAAATAGGAAAATTACCCTGTTATGAATTTGAGTCCTGCCTTTTAATTGAAAGGCACAACGATTTGAGAAGTTTAACTCATCTAGAAGAAAAGTGCTTGCACAACGTAGCAGAACAAAGAGATCTCTGCTCTGATGAAAATCCAGCATGTCCTGGCTATGGATATAGTCCACTTTTGTCAGCAGGTGCTGTGACTCTCTGTGCCAAGGACCAGGCTCAGGGCTGTGTTCTGTCCTGGCTCACCTGAGGATCCTTCCCACAGCACTGCATTGCACCACATGGATTTGTCTCACCTCTCGCAGTTCCCTTCTCCTTCCTCCCTTCCCTGCCCTGCAAGTCTGGCAGTGCAGGGCCATCTGCTGAGAGCAGAGGGAAAAACACCCTCAGCTGAGAAGGGGATAGAAGGGCATTTAACCTCTCTTGCTGTTAGCACAGATGCTGAGTGTGTGTTCCATATTTCCTTGTTGGCTGTGATTTGTAACTCCACAGTATCGCGGGAAGTCAGACTGGAAGAACAGCGTTATCAGCGGCTGCATCACGGGAGGAGCCATCGGCTTCAGAGGTTGGTGCTGCCTGCTGGGAACTGTTTCTGTGATAAGACTGGATTTGGTTATGCAGCACACGATGTTCTCAGTGCAGCACACGCGCCACAAACCTCCTTGCATGGGGATGTGGTGAGGCCAGCGTGAGAGTGTGCTCCGGACTGGCAGGGCTGTCAGCTCCAAGAATAAGTGGGGATAAGGAAGGATTGGTCATAGAGGAAAATCAACAAAATTCACTTGAAAGAAAAGTCAGGAGATGGTGGTGGCTGTCCACACTCTTCTGTAGTGTCATGGGAGAGAACCAAAAATACAGAAGCTCTTGTGTTAACTGAGCTCTACACATCTGCCATTTCACTGTCTCTGCTACTCTCCTTTGAAATTAGAACTAAAGAACTCTCTTCTTTTGTACCATGTGTAAAATGCTTTTCTCCTTTCTCATGTATCAGTTCAAACAGACAATTCTACTTAGATGTGAATGAGAAGTGGGGTTTTAGTCCAGCAGCACTAGTGGAGACTTTCCTTTAGTGGTAACATCTGGGAAAATGCCCAAGTAGGAGAGAACTGCTCTGCTCATCAGAAATATCACTCTCTCACTCTCCTTAAGAGAAAAACCAGTCCTGTTTTAAGAAGCATAAATGAAAAGAAAGCTCTTGAAAGTGCTTCTAATTGAGCTTGTTAAGTTGTGTTTGTCCTAGACCTAATCCTCTTAGAGCTGTCAGAGCAGTGGCTGCTCTTCCTCTCCCTCCCTAGCCACTTGTAGGGCTCAGATGAGAGCACAGTAAAGTCAGCAGTGGCCACGGGAGGGTTTGTACATCAGGCAGTGGCAGTGTCACTGTCTCCTGGGAGGGCACTGCCAGGTTCCTGCTGCTGTGAGCACAAGTTACTGGGAATAAGAATATTTCTCCTGCTTTGTCTCATGGTTTCCCACCCTTGCCTTGCAGCTGGGCTGAAGGCCGGCGTGATCGGCTGCGGAGGATTCGCCGCTTTCTCCGCCGCAGTCGATTACTACCTCCGGTAACAGCCAGGAGCAACGTTCCCTGTTCAGTGCTGCTGCTGAGAGCCTGCACCACGGCACAAGCACCAGGCTTACCTTTCCACTGCCTCTGGAGTCGGGGTGGCGCTGGCCACTGTGTGAATGACTAACAGCAACCTGGCTGCGAGCCCTGGCGAGCTGCTGCAGGCAGGCTTGCGGGAGCAGGGGAGGATGGAGCCAGGCCCAGAGCAGCATCTCCAGGACAGATCAGCTGACTGTCAGTTTCCAGGAAACATGCCTGGAGTCTGAGCTCTTTCAATCCTTTGGGGCTGATTTTGATTAAGTCTGTTGCTGGCATCAAAAGAAGGCAGGAGGACAATCTTCGAAGAGGAAGATTGCAGCGATTTAGGTTGTCATGTATTTGAAGGTGCTGCATTTTAACAGTCACCAGTTTGCAGCTTGCTACTCTATTGGGGAGAGGTAAGATCCTGTGGAGAAATAAGCTTGTTCCAGGCTTTTCTTAAAATACCATCTGAAGACAAACCACCATCTGTACAACTTGTCTTATTTCAAGTACAGAGATGAGCACCAGATTTCTTTACCATGTTTTAAAGGGAAAAGCAGAAAGGAATCCTTAGCCTTAGAGCTATGTGGTTACTGGCAGATGAACAGAACAGTTTAAGGGAAAAAAAGAGGTTGTTGCTGAAGTATAATTCTCTGTAGCCACTTGGCTAGCCTGATTTAACCTCACTGTGGGAGTACAATCTTGCTACTGCTTTAACTGCCCCAGGCTCACCCCATTAGTTCCAGGAGTTTGAGAGTGAGACTTAGAAAGCAGAGCTGTGAGAATACACCAGTGTTTGACAGATAACTGGGCACTCACTCAGCACACAGCCTGCTTCCCATCACATCCTTGTGCCACCTCCAAGTGCCCCAGTGTTACTTACACAAGGGGAAGTGAGTGTTTTTTCTCAGCTCAGTTTTTTCTGAGCCCAAAATTGGTGCTGAAATCAAAACATCTGTTTGTTAGCTCAAAGAGCTGCTGCCTCTCTGATTGGTGTTCTATCTGCCCTCCTGCTCTTCTAACCAGGCTCCATTCTCAGACCTCAGAGGGTCATTTTTAACCTTCACTGAGCCACTCCATAAAGGCAAACACTCCCTCTGATCTTTTTGAGGCAGTGGCATTTCAGATGCAGTGCACACAACTAATAGGGATTCTCCCACTCACCTCCCCTCCTTTGTATCCACAGTTGGACATCCCAGAACAGTGCCATCCCTTGTTGACCTGGAAGAGCAACATTAGCAGTGTGTTTTGGCTGATACAGTGGTCAGTGGTCAGTTTGAAGGCACACTGGCTCCCATTCCCACATGGAAAGAACTGGGGAGACAGCAAGCACCATGTGATCTATCAGATGAGGTTTCCAGATCTCCTGATGTCCCTTGCTGTGCCTGTTCAATATCCTCAGGCCAGAAGCTGTGCAAGTCAGCTGAATTTTAAGCTTGAGTAATTCTAGGCTGATTAAACAGCCTGGCTCCAGACAGTCCAGGGTTTTTTCCTCCAAAATGCAAGGATGTAGCCCAAACCATAAGAAGTCTCTTCAAAGATTGCCTGGCACAATGCCTGTGCTTATACCACTGGCTTGAAGTGCAACTAGCAAGAATTCCACGACAGAAAGAAGAAGCTGTGATGCCAAAGTGATCAGTTAGTGCAAACAGCAACACCACAGGGCTTCTTTTGTGCAAATATTGGGGCTTTGCATTTTTATTAACATTTTTTTTTTCTCCTCACGAGGTTTTACAGCCATTTAAAGTTTATAATCTACAGAAATTGAAACAGAACACAAACAAAAATATATCCTTAACAACTTTTGAAAGTCAAATATTAATTAACAGTTCTATTCTACCTGTAGCTGCAAGAGTCCACCCCCCTCTTTTCCTTCCTGTAGGGACAAGCAAAAGCCAGTCATGGGGACAGCCACAGCCTGTTGTGCTGGGCTGTGGGGACCAGGCCTCCAGCCACTGTCACAGGGGGAGATTTGGCTGTACAGAGTCTCCATCTGGAATGACAGAGAGTGGACAGAGACTTGGACACATGTAACAAATCAGACACACACAGGGATCTGTTGTGCAGTCAGATCTAAAGCTCGGCCTCCTTACTGGGTCCAGGGCCAAGACAGACGCCTGGTTATTTTCTGCAATGCTGTTTCCCTTCTGTTTAGCTGGTAGTCAAGAGGAGCAGGGTCTGGAGTGTGAGCCCTTTGGAGGGGGACTGAGACCTCCCCTCCTTGGTTGCTTTGCTGGTGCAGGGCTGGCAGGTGCTGCCTTCCCCAGGGAGGGGGCTGAGGACATACCTGGTGCATCGGTGGCTGGGCTCTACCTGGAACAGTCCAATAGGTGGGAGGGTAAAGGCAACGCTGCTGTGGGGGACAGGCTTGGTCACTTCTCATCCATCTCCATTTGGCACAGGAGAGCACAGGGCCAACGCAGCTGGGGACATGGGGGGGCTTTTCCCACAAGAACACGGACTCAGCTCACAGAGCGAAAGGTTTTGTGTCCCAGCAGGTACCAACACCTACGTGGGAGCGTGGGGACATCCCAGGAGCCAGGCACTGGGGCAGCCTGTCCTGCCCTGGGACATGGCAGCTCCAGCCATCAGCTTGGGAGGGGTCACTGGAGCCACTAACAAACAAACCTGAGCTGGCTGGGCACGGCTAATCCAGCAGCAACCCCTTTGGGAGAAAGACACAGCGAAGCATTTCTGCCTTCAGTCACGAGGGCCACAAAGGCTTTCCTCCTCTCATCCTTCTGTGCTGGTTCCCAGGCTGGGTGACCATCCAGCTGCTGCAGAGCACTTGCCTCTGGCAGCCAGGCTGCCACCGAGGCAGGGCCATGTGCTGCCATGTGCCCAGTGCAGCAGGGAAGGCCAAGGAAGGGATAAAACATCTCCTTGTCCCCGTGGCCACGGGAGGGATGCTGGTGCCCCAGCAGGCTGTGCCACAGGGTGCATGCAGTGCTCATGGCAGTGCTGGGCTGGCAGGGGCGTGAGTGCCTCACTACGGCAGATACAGCTGTACAGCAGATACCCTGCTCCCCACCAAATTTCCAAATTGGGGAAATTTGCCACCACATGAGTGCCAGAGCAGATGTGGGGTCAGCCCATGGTGCAGAAAGCAAACCTGCCTCTGGCTGGGCATCCTTTCAGCCTGCTGTGGGTCGAGACCAGCACAGCACCTCTGGCTCCAGCCTTGTGTGAGGAGTTACCCCATAACTACTCAGAGGCGAAATCCAGCGAGGGGAGGAACCACCACGCCACACACACACAGGCAAAGCACAGGGCTGGAGAGGGGACTGGCCTGAAAACGCCCAGAGGAGCCGTGGCAGGGAGGCAGCAGCTCCTCTGCTCTCGGGGTCGCGGTTTGTTCGGAGTGGAGCAGGATCCAGGCACAGGGTCCGACGTTTGCGCAGGCAGCGAAGCCAAAGCAGGGCTGGTGTCACCATCAATCACCAGGGAGGGAGGGAGGCCCATGAGCTCCCGGCCTCGGAGCGAGCCAGTGCTGCACATGCAGGCGTGGGCAGGGAGCTGGGCGGCAAACAGGCACTCGTGGGGCTCTGCAGGCTTCAGGCAGGGGGTGCCTGGTAGGAGTGAGCGGGCGGGAAGGAGTCCAGGAGAAAACTAGCCAAGGGGGAAGCCTGTGTCCACAGCCCTTGTCAGTCACTACCTCTTCCGTTGAGCAAATATACATAAAAACAATCCTTGAACACAAGAAGGGACATAAGACACGACTACTTTACAGAGAGGGCCTGGCACCTGCTGGGACCGGGCCGCTGGAACATGATTGTACAGGAGCTGCAGGCAGCACCGTCCTGGGTCTGGGCTGGTCTCCCTTGGGGGCTGTGGTCCAGTCCGTGTCCCCCAGCAGGGAGCTGGAGTGTTTGCAGCTGGTGCCTTCTGCCTGCAGGCTACACGTCCGTGGAGAAGTAAAGTGTGTTGCGTTTGAGCTCGCTGAAGGAGATGGGAGGATGCTGCAGGTAGTAGAGAAGGACCTGGACCTGTAGAAGGTAAATGGGGGGTTGGTACTACAGAAGGGGAAAGAGCTGCCACCTCCCAGCTTGTCCCATCCAGCTAAAAGTAACAAATCTACCCAGACGGACAGATGTACCCCTCCAGTACCCAGCTCTTACCTGGGCCATCACATCGTGGGACCAGATGTCAGAGGCCAAGGTGAGGTGCGCCTTGCTCTCCCCCTCTGAGGGTCTCAGAAGTGTCGGCCCAAAAACCGTGGCCAGATTGTGGAGAGACATTTTGTTGATAGGTTCCTTTTCAGCCACCCTGTGGGGTACAGGAGAGAGGCAGTGTCAGCCCCTAACGATGCTCAGGAGTGGGGATTCATGGGGTGATGTGGAGGCTGAGGGCTGCTCTCCCTTCTTCCAGCAGCAGTGGGGCACATCCAGCTTTCCACTGCCCCCTGTAGCCCTCGGAAAACCCGGGTGCAGGGCAGGGAGCTCTGCCCCCTTCACGGCCTCTGCTGGAGCTGCCGGGCCTGGCTGGGAGCCCTGGGTGTGATGTGGCAGCAACCAAGCCCTGACTCCTGCACTGCGGGGCCTCCACCCTTCCCGAGCCCGCAGGGTATGGGAGCCCTGCACCAGCCCCTGCCCCCTGCACCCACTCCCCTGGAGGCTCCCTGCCCCAACAGCCCTGTGGGAGCCCTGCCAGCACGGAGGGAAGCAGGACCACAACATTGCCATGTTAGGAGGCAGCTGTGCTCCCCGGCACAGGCTGCTCGCTTGAGCCACGGCCAGGGGAGCAGATGTGGGAACTGGCTGTGCCCGGTTCTCAGGATGGAAATGGATTGTTCCTTCTCCATCCCCCAGCATCAATCACTTTTTCTGTTTGGTTTTAGCCAAACCAGAGGAACAGAAAAAAAAATTTCATGATGCAAGTAACATGAGCCATGAGCCCCAGCTCTGGCCAGGCTCTGTGTTCTGCTCTGCTGCCCTTCCACAGCCCCGTACTTTCCCTGGGTTTTAGGCCCCCAGGGAGACCCAGTCCCTGAGTCCCCAGGTTTGGATGCACCTCATCTGGGCCAAGAAAAGCCTGTCAAACCACAAACTGCTGCACTCACCCTGGGACAGCTGATATGAGGTGTCACCTGCAGTTCTGGGACATTTCCACAGAGCTCACTGTCCTTGGTTCTTGGCCACCCGCTGCTGACAGGTGACAGGGATTGCTGCATCTTGTTTTGCAAGGACTACTGCTGGACTGGTGGGAAGGGACACAGAGCTGTTTTCCTGCTAAGGGGGACACTGCAGAGCTCCCAGCTGATTCCTGCCCTGTGCTGAGGCCAGCTGCTCCCTGCAGAGCTCATCCAAGCAGCTGCACTCTGGCTGCAGCAGCCAAGTGTTCCTTGTTTGCAGAGGCCGTGTGCTCCCTGCAGAGCTGACCTGGATCACTGGCCAGGCACAGCCCAGGCCCTGCTGGCACCACAGCTGGTGGTCCTGGGACACCAGGGGCTGCTCTGGAGGGGCAGAACAGCTCCAGGACCCCCCCAGCATCCTACAGGGCCCAAGGAGAGATGTGGAAAGCCAACATTGATATCAGAGAAGGGTCTGAGCAAGCTGCAGCCTGGGGAATATGCCAGAGCCCAGAGAGATGAGGCAGGTGGGACACACCTGGAGCTGTACCCTCTTGGAAGGGCTGGGAAAGGACCACTCCATGCCTGCCCCAAGCTGCTGTTGCTGGCCCTGGCTGCTGCCCTGCTCTGCACCAGCACAGCCCCATCTGCCTCCAGTCTGCGATCAGCCTGGAGCCGTGCTGGAATCAAACAGCAGCTCTGACTCTGTTCATGTCCCATCCCCACAGCAAAGCAGTGAAACAGACCCATCCTGCAGCTCCCACCCACCCCAGGCAGCCTCTGAGCCTTTACCTTTTCAAGTGCTCCAGCAGGAAGAGGAAGGTGATGAGGTTGGGGTCAGGCAGCGAGCGGAGAAGGTGCATCATGCAGTTCTCCTTGGCAGCAGGATCTGAGAGAGCTGGAGGCAAAGAGGGCGAGGGCTCAGGACAGGGTCTGCTGCAGCAGCAGGACCCACCACAGCCAGATACCTCCCAGCAGCCACTGTGTGAGCACTGGGGAGCAGCAGCACCAGCCCTGAGCTGGCCTGGAGCCAGCAAAACCAGCCAGGACCAAGTGGGCTGAGCTGGAAGAACCCCTGGGAGTCTCCCATCCCAGAGCAAGCGATGCCAAGCAGAGTTTGTACATCATCCCTATCCCCTTCCCCTTCCCATCCCTTACCAATGCCCTCCATGAAGGCAGGGTAGAGCCTGTCAGTGAGGAGGGGCTCGGGCAGCTCTCGGAAGTACAGCTTCAGCGTGCCAGCGATGGCATTGATGTCCATGTCACTCAGCATCACCAGGATGTCCTTGTTATCTGTCCAGAGAGCACCCACATGTGACGCCTCCTGCCCTCCTGATCCCCTCTGGGTCTCCAGCCTCTGTGTCACTCCAGCTAGCCAGACAGGCTGCCAGCTGCAGGGCAGGGACAGCACCGCTGGGTTCACAGCCCCGTCAGCCAGGCTGAGCCTGGGAAAAGCCCAGTGCTTCCCGCCTGGCTGGGCAACAGGACACACAACGATTTGCAAATCCATTTGCAACGTTTCCCTGACTCAGTGTCTCCCAGGAGCCAGCTCAGAGGCACAAACAGGCTGGGATCCCTGGGTGGTTTCGTCCCTCCTCACCCCCAGCCCTTCCTGTGCAGAGTGGCACATCTGGCACAAGTGCAGTGCAATAACCAAACCCGGGCTTGCAGAGGGCTGGGGGGATCTCAGAGCACTCACTCGCATCAAAGACAGCTTTCAATGCCTGGATGTCAGTGGCCACTCCAGAGATCCTGTAGATGCCAACCTCTTCAATGCCCCTCTTCTCCACCTCCTCCACGCACTGGCGCACGATGTAAGGCACCTTGGAGCGCTCGCGCCTGGCTCGGGAAGCAGAGCTGTCACCAGAGACTCCCAGGGGAACCCTGGCAGCCAGCCCAGCCCTGCCAACCCAGTGCCCAGCCCTGCATGCAGGAGGGGAGGATGGGAATGGCAAAGGGAACAGGAAAATCCCCAGCAGAGAGCAAAGGCCGAGCTCCCCAGTGCTGGTGGCAGCGAGGGGACGCAGTGCAAACCCACACCCAGTGCTGGTGGCAGCGAGGGGACACAGTGCAAACCCACACCCAGTGCTGGTGGCAGCGAGGGGACACAGTGCAAACCCACACCCAGTGCTGGTGGCAGCGAGGGGACGCAGTGCAAACCCACACCCAGTGCTGGTGGCAGTGAGGGGGACACAGTGCAAACCCACACCCAGAGCAGATCAGCCCCACAGCCCTGCATTTACTTTGTCACAACACTGATTTTCACCCCGAAGACACCGGTCTGCTTTTTGGACGGGGTCCTCTTCAGGCTCATGTCCCTGCTTGTGAACTTCATGGAGAACTCCACCTTGATCTGTGGGAGACAGGGGGTGAGTCCTGGCTGGCCTGAAGGCAAGAAGGGGCTGCATTCACAGCAAGGGGCTGTGGGTCCCCCACCCTCACTTACTCCGTTCATCTCAATCACATCCATGTGCCAGTTCTTGGTCTGCACAGCCTGTGGGTCCAGCTGTGGGGAGAGAAGGTCTGTGAGTTCTGTGGGGACACAGCCTCATGCCAGCCCTGCTGTCATCCCAACCCGGTGACCCCCAGAGCCCCTGATCTGCAGATGGTGCAGAGCACAGGATATGCTTTTCCATGACCAGAGGATGGAGAGGTTCCCCTTTGGGGTCTGGGGTCCCTCTGGCTGTGCCCTGAAGCCAGGTGGGCTCAGCCCCCTGTCCTGCCCTCTCCCCAGAGCCCCTGCAAGGCAGTGCTCTAACCTAGACCCGAGAAGCAAGAAACTTCCAAGAAATTAGGACTATTTCTGGCGGCAGATTGATGAAACAGAACTAGGGCAGCGTTTTCCATGCAGAAAAACAACATCTCCCCATAGCCAGGGCTATTTATAACCCCTGGGAATGACAGGCTCTGCTATTTCTGGCTTTGGGGCTAGCGGGGGACTCGGGTGACGCTGCCCCGGGTGCAGTGAGAGGTGCTGGCATTCCCAAGGCCCTGGCACGTGCCACGGTGGGTTCCAGGCCCCAGGGCTGTGCAGAGCTGGGTGCAGCTGCCTCTTGGGGCTTTTTGGTCCCCAGCTGGTGGTATTGATCCAGCCCCATCGATCCCTGTAATGCACAGGGCGGGCAGCCCAGCCCTGATGTCCCCTTGGGGAAGGGGATGGGATCTGGGAGCTGGTGGGGGCTCCCAGGGCTGGGGACACGCAGCTGCCAGGCCACACTGGCACCAGGCACGTGGGGTCACTCTGCAAGGACACGGGAGCTCCCTGCAGCTGCCGGGTCAGGAGATGCTCTGGGCAAGTGTAAAGATGTTCAGAGCTGCTGCTCCAGCCACAGAGCTGCTGTTCCCCTGCCCACAAAGTCACTGCATGTCATGATGGGGGGGCACTATGGGGGTCCCTCATGTCCCTTCTTGCACACCAAAACCCCACAGTCCCAAGGACAGGCTCGAGCTGCCCTGGCTCTTGGCACAGACCCAGCACGGTGGCATTGCCAAATGCCCAGCCCTGTGAGCCCAAACAGCTCCTCAGCCATGGGAAAACTGTGATTCCCAGCAAGGCAGAAATGCTGCTGTCTCCAGCATGGCCCAGGAATGGCTCCTGACACGGGGCCCTCCCTGGTGCTCCAGCCCAGCACGTGGAAGAGCCCAGGCAGTGCCACGCTGCTCCCTCTGTGCCAGCCCTGCGGCTGCTGGGAGCAGCAGGAGCAGGAGGAGGAGGAGGAGGAGGAAGAGGAGGAGGAAAGCTGCAGCTGCCCTGGGCTCCCATGGGACCCTGCAGCAGGTCTGGACACTGGGATCACGAGACTGCAGCCAGAGCACAGCCCAGCCCAGTCCTGCTGCTCCAGCTCCTCTGTGCTCCCCTGCAGGGCTGCGTCCCCCACAGCACTGCCAGGAAGCCACCACAGCCAACACCACTGTCCCAGGCACTGCCACCCTTTTCCCCACTCGTGGCAGTGAAGCCCCTTCATCCCCCAGCCAGGTCAGGAGCCTGCCTGCTCTGCAACATGATTTTATCTGCAGCCACCATGCCTGCCTTCCCTTCCCCAGCCCTCAGGCCCCTCTGGCTCCGATGGCCCTGGCAGCTCACATCTGGAAGGGCTTTAGCACAGCTCTGAAGAAAGCTTTGATTAAAGCCAGCTTGGTTGCTGACCTTACCCTGAGCACGTCACTCCCCTGCAGCCCCTTCCCCCTGCATGGGCACAATCATCCCACAACAGCCAGCAGGGCCCAAATTTGGGCTAGTTCTGTTGGCACCATGGGCCTGAGCCCCCTGCAGCTAGGGCAGGTCCCTGTGCACTGCTGTGGCCTGGCCCTGGTGCTCTCTAACCCTCCTGCAGCAGCAGCAGCACATGATGCTGCCACTCCCCAGTTTAAGCAAAGCCACGTCCAACACTTCATCTCCAGGCGTGGGAGGATGGACAGGAGCATCCACCCACAGAGCCAGAGGCAGCTCCTGCCCACACAGCGCTGGCAAACACCCTGTCCCAGCTCCCAGCACCATCTCCTTGTCCTCTGAAGGGAGCTGCCTCGCTCCAGCAGGATGCAGGGACATCCCAGGTCAGTGGGGATGCCTGGGATGGGAGCTCTGGGGAACAGCCTTCGAGCCAGCTTTGTGCAGGATGAGATGGCAGCTCCTCTTTGGAAGATCAGATGGCTTCAAACAGCCCTCTGTGCCTGGGGAAACATCTCAGCCAGGTCACCAGCATGTCTCCAGGCTGCTCCATCCTGCATCTCAGGGACTCTCAGCCATGGTGGTATCCATGCCCAGGTCAGCATTTGCTGCGGTGCTGCTCTCATCCACGGCGAGGTGAAACACCCTCCGTTTGTTGCCACAGGGATGTGCCATCATCCTGGCTCTCCAAATTATCCAAAGCTGTTTGTTTGTTTGTAGGACAAGGCCCCAGGTTGTGGAGGAACAGGCAGTGAGCATCCTGGCAGTCCTGCAGCACTTTGTGTGTTCTGGAGAGGTCCTCCTGGCTCTGACCCTCCTTCTGCTTGTCTTGTCCGTGGGACAGCTCCAGACTTGAGGTGATGAGGCCACATCCTGGAATTTTGTCCTCAAGGCACATCCAGGTCGTGGCACTGTGACAGACCCAGGCAGGGCTGGGTGCCCAGGGCTCCAAGGTGAGGAGCAGGGTTCCAAATCCTCAGGGATGCTGCGGTGGGGCAGGGACTGTCAGGCTGGGCATGTCCCCTCCTCACAGCTCAGGCCCATGAGGTCACCCCACCTCAGCCTGGGGTGAAGCAATTGGGAGCAAACCTGTGACTCAGCCTTTGAGGTCATCCCTGCCAGGGCCCTGGGCAGTGGGATCCCAGAGGAGCTGCTGCAGCCAGCGCTGCTTCCCATCATTGTGGCACCCACAGCTTCCCCAGCCTGTGGCTGCCCTGGCAAGCAGATCCCTCAGCAGACCTCCATGCCAGGGAGCAGACAGGGCATGGGGGACAGGGCAGCCCCCACACCAGCAAACACTGCCAGTGGCCAAGCACAGCCAAAAAATCAGTAATTCACAGCCCTGACAGAATGACCCGAGCAGCAGCAGCAGCACCCACAACCCAGCAGGACCCCGGGGCCCCATCCTGCTGGAGCCAGCAGCCAGCCCGGGCACGGGAAATGAAACCCCTTCATGCTGTGAGCCAGCAAGAGCCGCCGGGCAGCCTCCCCAAGAGAGCCCTGCTGCCCCTTAATCCCCCGGGCTCGGCACAGAATCCAGGTTAATGCAGCTGCGTCACACACACACACACGCAGCCAAACCAGGCTGGGCAGGGGGACTGCACCGAGGGGAACCCCCAGAGTCCCCCGTGGGGCTTTTGGGACAGGCTGCAGAGGTGCTGTCCCCCTCCTCTGTCACCTCTGTCCCAGCAGCACCGGCTGATGCGGCTGTGACACAGCTGGGAAAGCCTGGACGGAGCCGGGCTGCGAGAGGGGGGTGCTACACCCGGCCCAGGAGCATCCCTGCCCCCTGGAAAAGCTTCAGGGGCTCCCCGGGGCTCTGCAGAACCCCCGGTGCAAACAGCCCAGCCTCCGGGAGCCTGCCAGCACGCACAGGGAGAGGGAAGGAGCAAAACAAACACCTCATAGGCTGCCAAGTGCACCCGAGAGCTCCCAAAGCACCCAAACGCCTCCCTGCTCCGCGCACAGACCCCGCAGCACCCAATCTATACACAAACAACACGGCCCCCCACATCAGCGCCCCCCGCCCCGCAAAAGCAGCGGTCACAGAGCAGAGCAGAGCCCGGCGGAGCCACCCCAGAGCCCAGCGCTGCCCCCCGCACCCGGAGCACCTTCTGCCGGAGCAGTTTGCTGCGCACCCTGCCCCAGAGCCGGGCGCCCGTGTTCGGGGCTCGCTTCCCCTCGGGCTCCTCCACGGCGCGCTCGCCCCCGGCCCCGGGGCCGGCATCGGGGCTGCCCTCGGGCTGCACCAACACCTCCGTCATCGCTCCGGCTCCGGGCAGGCGACACCAGGCTGCCCGCGGCTGGCTCAGCGCAGCATCCGCATCCCCGCTGCTGCCGAGAGGTCAGCGGGGCCCGGCCCGGGCAGCCCGGCGGGGCGGCGAGCGGCCGGGGCTCATCGTCGGGCTGCGCGCCGGGCTCCGAGGCAGCCCCAAAAACCTCCCTCGCTCCCTCCCTCCCTCCCCCTGCGAGGAAGTGACTCAAAGGCGGCCCCCCCGGCGGCCCCCACGCGTTTAACCCTCGCCCTGCCGCTCCCCGCCGCTCGGCAGCGCTGGGGGCTGCCCGGGCTCCCCGCCGCCGCTATCCGCTCTTGTTATCCCCTGCGCTTCTCCCTCTGCCGCTATCCGCTCTTGTTATCCCCTCCCGTTAACCCCCTGCCGCTCTCCCTCTGCTGCCCGGGCTCCCCGCCGCTGGTATCCTCTGTTTTTATCCCCCTCCGGTTATCCCTTCCCGTTATCCCCTCCCGTTATCCCCCTCCCGTTCTCCGCTGTTTTTATCCCTTCCCGTTATCCCCTCCCGTTATCCCCCTCCCGTTCTCCGCTGTTTTTATCCCTTCCCGTTATCCCCTCCCGTTATCCCCCTGCCGTTCTCCGCTGTTTTTATCCCCCTCCCGTTCTCCCTCTGCCGTTTTCCGCCTGGCAGCCGCGGCCCCCGAGGCACCGCCGCCGGCGGCTGCAGCATTCCCGGCTCCCCGCAGGAGCCAGGCTGGCTCTGCCGCTCTTGCTGAGAGCAGGAGGCTCCTGGGGTCTGCTGTCACGCCCAGGGACAGCTGGGTGCCCCCATGTCCCCCCTGTGTCCCCTGGCCCTTGTCCCTGCCTGCTGAGGGACAGGCTGAGGTGCAGCCTGGGGGGACTTGAGTGGCCCCCAGCCCACCCCTCAGCAGCCCCTGGGGTCCCCATGGGTCACTATGGCTCCCTGCAGGTCCCCCCAGCATCACACAGAGCCTCTGCCAGCCCAGGGAAGAGGACAGACAGACAGACAGACAGACAGACAGGCAGCTATTGCCTGAGGGCACAGCAGGCATCGTGCCCATGACAACACAGACTCTGCTTCAGCAGCCAAATCCCCCCCGTGCATCAAATGGGCTGAGGAAGGGGGTCCTGAGACCCCCTTAATGCACCCACTGCCTTCTCCTCCAGGGCCTGGGGGCCACATCCAGCCTCTGTCCTCTGCAGTGTGGGCACGAGCACAGCCTGCTTTGCCCCCCACAGCATCTGCCTGCCATCCTGGCACAGCAGCACACACCCCTGCCAGCCCCCAGCAGACACAGCCCAGCTGCTGGCAGCAACTGGGACAGCTCAGAGCAGGGCTGAGCCTTGCAGGGCAGGGGACACAGGACCTTCATGGGGACACGAGCCAAACAGAGCAGCCCTAGCCCAACTACAGTACATTCCAGCTTTAGAAAACGGGGTTAATAACAACAAAACAGGGTTAGTGCCAACCAGGAGCCACAGCTTTCCACTGAGCAGCCAGTGCTGCTCTACGGGAGCAGCAGCAGCTCACGACGAGCCCAGGGACCAGCCAGGGTGAGGAACATCCAGGGCAGCATTTCTGCCTGAATGCCTCAGGGAGAAGGCAGGGGGGCAGCTCTGGGGCTTGACTCCAGCCCACAGCCCCAGCACAGCACTGCCCACCCTGCTCACAGCCACCAAGCCCACCCCCTGGGGCTCTGGGTGACACCAGGACAGCCCCAACCCCCGCCGCTCTCCCATCCACCCATCCAGATTCTCCTTGGGATAAGCAGCCCCAGGGCCTTCTCTCTTTCCTGCTCTTCCCCCGGAGCTCTTGCACAGCGGGTACGGGCTGTGCTGTCCCTGTCCCGACCCCCGCATCTCCCAGCATGACTCATGTTTGTTGATCCCGGCTATTTCCGAGAGCGCAGCTGGACTGATCCCCGCGGGACACCGAGCCCCTTCCCTGCCCTGGCCTTCCCCCTTGGCCCAATGCCACCCCCCCAGCACTGCTTCCTGGGGGAGAGGGCAACACAGGGCTGGTTTCAGCTATGGACAAGCCACTGGTGAAGCTGAGCCCCCTCCTCCCACCCTCTGTCCCCTCCAGCGCTGTTTCCCCACAGCTTCCCCTTCCCTGCAGCATTTCCCTGCTGCTCTCTGCTCCCCTGGGACCTGCCCTCAGCTGCTTTCCCACGGAGCAGGCAGCCACCAGGGGCCCTTTGAAGTGGCCCTGGGTGCAGGGCTGTGTCCCAGGCGTGACCCTGTCCCCAGCACAGCCAGGCTGGGCTGCCCACCAGGGAAACAGAGACACCCCCAGCCCCAGCGGTGCTCCCCTGCCCTGGCCGGGGTGGCTGCAGGGGGAATGTGAGGTCTGGGGCTTGCCTGCCCCCCACACTGCGTGCTCCTGGTCCTGCTCACCTGGGAGCATCTCAGGGCAGCCCAGGCCTCCATCCTGCCTGCCTGGCAACCACCAATCAGAGGCAGCTCAGCCATTGCCCTGGAAACCCCCGTTGCCATAACAGCAGCTGATGGAGGCACAGGGAAGGCAGATGGTGGCAGAGGGGGACACGGGAGGGACGGGGGGCTGCACATGCAGAGCCCTCCCTAGGGCAGCTGCCAACCCCCCGGGGCCACAGCACAGAGAGCAGCAGAACAGAAACACTTCCAGCCCAGCTGGGGCTGGATGCACCTCTGCAGGGAAGGTCTGGCTTTGCCACCTCCACAAAGGCCCCTCTCACTTTGTCCCACCTTCTCCTGCAGCCACTGTGCCCCAGGACCATCACCCCCATGCCTGATGCCCACCCACCTCGCTGCCTTCAACCCCACAACTGCTGTACCCCACTCCCAAAAGCAGAGCTGCCCACCCCAGGCATCACCCCAGGATAACCCTCCCAGCCCAGGTGCCAGGCCCTAAGGAGCCCCTCTTTGGGTGAGAGGATGCCCAAAAGCCCCAGAGCATACCTGGATCTGCCCCTTGCCCATGATCTTGTCCACAATTTCGTTGTTGTCCTTGTTGAGTTTGGTCTTGTCGTAGCACTTCTCATAGCAGAGGATGCGCAGGGACTGGGAGCCCTCCAGCTCAATCTCAAACTCCTGCGGTGTGGAGGGAGGGTGGCTCAACCCCAGCACCCCAGAGCAGCTCCAGAACTGGGCTTGAAGGGAAATGGGGAGCACAGCCCCTCATGCAGGCCACCCTCCCTCACCTCGTTCCACTGCGGCTCCGTGGTGTCCCGGAACACCCTGGTCTTGGCTTTGCTGACAAAGTAGCCAAAGGAGTCCACCTCCAGTGTGCAGTAGAGATCTGGGGGAGCAGACGTGGCTCAGCACCCCAGGAACACCCTCACCATCTCCCAGGGGACCACGGTGGGCAGAGCAGGGCCCCGTGCTGGACCCCAACTCCTCCGAGCCCACCGGCCCCTCCAAGCAGGGTGGGCACCCACACTTACTGGCTGACTGCTTGAAGCCCTTGGCAGAGTGGACGATGACGTGCAGGAACCCATAAAGCCCTGGGGACTCATCATCTGTGGCAGGAGAGCACAGCAGAGGTTTTGTCAGGGCCTGGGGCTGGCCATGCCCAAGGCAGCCTTTGCCACCTTTGCCACAGCAAGCACAGTGACACCCAAATCCCCCAAGCCCCTGCAGGGGCATCCCTAAGTCCTGTATCCTCCACTGACACACACCCCAAGCTCTCCTGCTGCTGGGCAGCCCTGGGGGAGGTTCCCAGTGGGGCTGGCTGGGTCTCTCCATGGGCACAGTGCTCCTGCCCAGCCCACGGTGTGGGATGGAGAGAGCCCCGTGCTGCAGCCGGGATGGCTCTGCCGGGGAGCCCGACGCTGCTCCAGCAGTGCCACCTGGTGGGAAGCTGTCCCCTGCGCAGCAGAGTCCCCGCTCCAGCTCGGGGACCCCAGCGTCCTGCCAGCATCATGCCGAGCAAAGCAGGACCCAGGGCCGCTCACCGTCCTTGTTGCTGGTGACTGGGATGTTGTGGACAGTTCGCAGCTTGAAGCAGGATCCCGTGAGCACCTGCAGCTCCACTGAGCTCAGGACAAAGGCCTGGAGGTCTGGGAGAGAACAAAAACTTCAGAGGGACACGGCCAGTGCTGGTCATAGAGACTGGAGAGCACCAGGCTGGGATCTTACAGGACTTCTGGAGGGAACCAGGAGCCCCAAGAGAGCCTCAGCAGCCCCAGACTTACCCTTTTTCTGCAGCCTCTGGATGGCCTCCCTCCACTCAGACCGCTCATAGTCGGAGGAGAGCAGGAAGAGGTAGCTCTGTAAGAGAGGAGATGTGGCAGGCTGCGTGCAGCCAGGGCTGAGCCCAGCCCCAGCCCCAGCCCGCCCTCCTCACCTTCCCATTGCGGTTGTGGATGCGGAAGGGAATGGCAGGGGAGTTGAGCAGCAGCCAGAATTCGTTCTCAAACATCTTCTTCTTGAGGCGCTCGATGGCGCGGCTCTGCCCCTTGTTGGCTTTCTGCAGACAGGGAGCAGAGGGGACCTTCCAGAGGTGGCCCTGTCCCCCAGAACCCATCCCTGCTCCAGAGCAAGGCACCCACCCCAAGAGCAAGTCCCACACCTGTCACAGACATCTTTCATGAAAAATCCTTTCCTGAGGATTTTTTTCTTCCTGAGAAGCCGAGAGGCCTCAGGAACAAAATGTAAACATTGATTATCTGCTGCTGTGGAATGCAACAGGTGCATCTGGGATTGGCCTCATGTGGTTGTTTCTAATTAATGGCCAATCACAGAACCTTTGTTATCATTCCTTCTTTTTCAGCCTTCTGATGAAATCCTTTCTTCTACTCTTTTAGTATAGTTTTACTATAATATATATCATAAAATAATAAATCAAGCCTTCTGAAACACGGAGTCAGATCCTCGTCTCTTCCCTCATCCTCAGACCCCTGTGAACACGGTCACACACCCCCTTCTCTCACCTCTTTCTGCACCTCGCTCTTGATGGCTGAGATCTTCATCTTCATGTCCTCCAGCTCGTGGTCGGGGATGACGTGCACCTGCGGGCAGTGCTCCGACTCCTCCGGCGAGGGGAACACCAGGTCGGCCAGGGGCACGTACCACTTGCAGTCGTACTGCTGGTGCTTCCTGCAGCCAGGGCACGGGGGCTGACTGACGCCTGAGCCCTCCCTGGCACCTCTCCCACCCCACTGAGGGACGGGGGGGTTGTGGCACAGCACCCAGCGCCCTCCTTACCCCACCGCTGTCTTCTTCAGCTTGGCACAGAGCAGCACGTCGGTGAAGAGGAAGACGTGCCGCAGCTTCCGCGAGCCCTCCGACAGCTCCACCAGGAAACCATCCTTGACAAGTTGCCGGGTCTGCGGGCCAGAGGGGCTGCCATGAGAGCAGGCAGGGAGCAAAGGCCAGCAATCCACGGGGAAAGGCCAACAATCCTGTCCCTCTCTGTGGCTCAGCCACCAGGAGCACGGGAAGGTCCATGTCCTCTATGTCCAGCAAGCAGCAAGGAGCAGGTAGAGCCCTAATCTTGTACCTGGAATTGTATCTGGAGGAGCCCCTCCAATTCCTACCCCAGGGCCCTAAGGAGCTCTTCAGGGCAGGGAGGGCTCAGCCCTCACCCTGTGCCCAGGCACTGCCACCCCACAGGCTCACCTCGCCCTTGGGGGTGGTGACCGCTGTCCCTCCGGGGGTCGATGTCCTCATTGATGCTGGAGAGGAAGTTCTGCGAGATGCGCAGGGGCGTCCTGGAGCAGCGGGTGGTCAGGGTGGTCAGCTGGGGTGTGCTTGA
>JBBFKN010000017.1:6659663-6713237 GCA_039654755.1 Calcarius lapponicus | reverse complement strand
ACCCGCTCCTCTGCCACCCCAGGGCTGCTCCCACCCCGCCTCAAGCTCAGAGATTGATTTCACCCCCAAAACAGAGGCTGGAATTTGCTCTTTTTGCCTAATCCAGCTCTCCCTCTGCTCCCAAAGCCATCCAATATGAGATTCTGGAGTTAAACCTGGCAGGAATAGGAAACTCTGCTGGATTCCCTCCTTCCCATGCCCTTAATCTGTTTTTTCAGGGAGTCCTCACAGCAATTGGAGTTGGCCTTTGGACACCAAGGAGATTCAAACTCAGGAATGAGTTGTCCCTTGCCTGTCCTCAGCTCTGCTCCATCCCTGGGAGCAGCAGAGCTCAGGATGGGGCAGGAGGGGAATATTCCTTGGCTGGGAATGTGGGATGGCTGGGGGAGAGAAAAGCAGGGCTGAGGCTGTGAGAGTTTGGCCAGGGAGGTGTAGAAAAGGGTGACTATTTGGATTATGGAGTGATCCAGATTCTCAGGAGCCTGACACGCCTCAGGATCTGCTCCAAGCAGGAAAATCGCATTCCATGAGACAGAAACCTCTCTTCCTGCACTGGGAAGCACTGGGAAGGTGGTTTCCATCCCATCCTGTGTAGGCCCAGCAGGAATGAGAATTAACTTCAAACCAAACAATTATTTCCTTAATTTCTCTCAAGCTTCTAACGTCTCTGATTGCCCGTGGGGTTTTCTTTTTGCGGGGGGCGTTGAGTTTGTTTTTGTCTCTTTTTTGTTCGTTTTTTTGTCGTATCCCTTCTTCCCTTCTTTACTGAGGGCTCTAATTGTGTCATTAGTAATTAATGACTTTGGAGGGAGACATTTTCTGTTTAATTAAAAGAAGAAAAGCCTCTCTCTCGGCTCGGGCAGGATTTTCCTGGAGCATTTTTGTCTCTCCTGAAACAATCAGGGAAGGGGCCTGGGGACATTTTCTGTGCTGGTGTGCCCCAGGTTGGAGATGTCACACTCCCACCTGCACACCCACGGCCAGGAGCTTGCCCTGTGCCTTGGAAAAAGTGAGCTGGGGAATTTCAACTCCAGGAGGGATGCTCAGAGCGGGAATTCCCACGAAAAGCGACCTGGGTGGTGCAAAGGAAAAGGAGGGGGAAAAAATGAGGAGGATGAGGGAAAAAAATGAGAGATGGGAGAGAGGGGTGTGAGGGAAAAATTGAGGAATGTGAGGGAAAAATGAGGAATGTGAGGGGGAAATGAGGAATGTGAGGGAAATAAAGAGAAAAAATGAGAGATGAGAACGAGATAAGGAGGGGTGTGAGGGAAAAAGTGAGGGAAGTGAGGGAAATAAAGAGAGATGTGAGGGAAAAAGTGAGGAATGTGAGGGGAAAATTGAGGGATGTGAGGGAAAAAATTGAGGAATGTGGGGGAAATAAAGAGAAAAAATGAGAGATGGGAGAGAGGGGTGTGAGGGAAATAATGAGGGATGTGAGGGATGTGAGGGAAAAATTGAGGAATGTGAGGGAAATAAAGAGAAAAAAAGAGAGATGGGAGCGAGATAAGGAGGGGTGTGAGGGAAATAATCACGGATGTGAAGGAAAAAAGTGAGGAAAGTGAGGGAAAAAATGAGGAATGTGAGGAAAAAAAAGTGGGATGGGAGGGTGATAAGGAGGGGCATGAGGGAAAAATTGAGGAATGTGAGGGAAATAAAGAGGGATGAGAGGGAAAAAATGTGGGATGGGAGCGTGATAAGGAGGGGAGAGAGGGAAATAATGAGAGATGTGAGGGAAAAAGTGAGGAATGTGCAGGAAAATTGAGGAATGCGAGGGAAAAATGTGGGATAGGAGTGAGATAAGGAGGGCTGTGAGGGAAATAATGAGGTATGTGAGGGGAAAATTGAGGAACGTAAGGGAAAAAGTGAGGGATGTGAGGGAAAAATGTGGGATGGGAGTGAGATAAGGAGGTGTGTGAGGGAAAAAATTGAGGAATGTGAGGGAAAAATTGAGGAATGTGAGGGAAAAAGTGAGGAATGTGAGGAGAAAAAGTGAGGAATATAAGGGGAAAAGTGAGGAATGTAAGGGAAAAAGTGAGGGATGTGAGGGAAATAAAGAGGGATGTAAGGGAAAAATGTGGGATGGGAGCAAGATAAGGAGGGGTGAGAGGGAAATAATGAGGGATGTGAGGGAAAAAGTGAGGAATGTGCGGGAAAATTGAGGAATGCGAGGGAAAAATGTGGGATAGGAGTGAGATAAGGAGGGCTGTGAGGGAAATAATGAGGTATGTGAGGGAAAAATTGAGGAATGTGAGGGAAAAAGTGAGGAATGTGAGGAGAAAAAGTGAGGAATATAAGGGAAAAAGTGAGGAATGTAAGGGAAAAGTGAGGGATGTGAGGGAAATAAAGAGGGATGTGAGGGAAAAATGTGGGATGGGAGCGAGATAAGGAGGGGTGTAAGGGAAATAATGAGGAGTATGAAGTAGATAATGAAGGTATGAGGGAGATAATGAGAGATCTGAGGGAAATAATGAGGGGTATGAGGGAAATAATGAGGAATGTGAGGGAAATAGAGGGACGTGAGGGAATAAATGAGGGATGAGGATCTTGGCTGCCTCAGCAAGGAGGGCTCAAAGGTGCTGCAGGGAGAGGGGAGGAATTTGGGAGGCTTGAAGGGAGTTTTGTGGTCCTGCAGCTTTCCCAGAATGAAATTTGTGCTGGCTCCTGTAGCGTTATTACAGCAAAAACATCGGCAGAATTGAGGTTTATTATCCAAATCTGCTCCTTTTTGCACCTCAGGAGCCTTGCTCTGGTGGCAGGCTGATTGTAGGGAAGAAAATCAGGAATCCTGAGGGATCCTGGCCCTTCCCAAGCTCTGCCAGTGTTCTCAGTTGTCCCATACTCTGCTCTGGGGTATCCCACCAACCTCTCCCTTCTTTCCCTTCCATCACAGCAACCTCATGGAAAAATCAGAAATCTGAGGCAAAATTCAAGCAAACCATGAGGAAAAACTCCCATTATTCACCCAGAGCTGTGGGAGGGACGATGGCCAGCACTTCACTGAGCTCCAAATCCAGCCCCAGCCATTCCATGAGCGCCAGGATGGGGATGGATCCTTCCAGGACACCTCCCACTCCAGGCAAATCCCTCCTCTATTTGCTCTAGGAGGCTGCATCCTACCCCTGCTCCTCCTTTTCCCTCCCCTTTTCCCCTTTTTTGCCCAGTTTTTATTTTTAAAACTCTCCGGGAGCCTCCCATTAAGTGTGGCTTGGAGAAAGTAATCAAGCTATTTCTAGGCAGAGAACTAATTTAATGCATGGATGACTTTAGCTCAAAAGAAGAAATAAGGACACTCAGGCATCCTAAGGGAGCAGAATAATAGGGTAATTTGCACAAGATGAGGAGAAAGGGGGGAAAAAAAAGGGCCACTACTTCTTTGCATAATCTTCTTTCTCAATCTCCTCCCTCCTGGTTGCTGGTCAAAACCACCAAGTTTTAGGCTGAACATCCAAAGAGGGAAAGACTGGAGAAATTCCAGAAAGGTGGGAAGAATCAGGCAAAAGATGAGATTTTGTGGCTTTTTTGGGGGGCTAAGAGGCTGAAAATTCTCCCAGGCAAAAAGGCAGTGAAATTTTTAGTGCCTGAGAAAAAACTCCACTCTTGCCAAACACCTAAAGGGAGGAAAAGCTAGGAAAAGGGAAGGTGGGAAAGGCAGGGAAATGCCACTCAAAATGTTTCCTTCTGGCGACGAAACTCTAATATTTAGAGCTGCCTGATTATATGGAATAAAAGAAATGTCAGCGTGAAAATCACTTTGAGGTGTAAAATTGAAGCTTTCCCTTCCAGATGTGTGGAAACAGGGATGTTTTCACTTTGCCAAAAAGCTCCGTGACAGAATTTTCCCTTCCCTTGGCCCTCCCGTGCGGGATTTGATTGAAAGCACCACTTTCCTGCAGGAAGTTTTCGTGATGAGAAAACCTCCTTTCCTGTCAATAAAGCTGCTCCTGCTGGGGATTCCCGAGCAGTGTGGAGATCCACGGGGATGGGCAAGTGATGGGAATGATAAAATCAGCGTGGTGAAGGCACCACAGGAAATGTTTGGGCTTGTGAGAAATGATATTCGCTTTCGAAAAAATCTAAAAGGTTTATTAAAACCTTCCCAAAAATACAACAGAAAATTGAATAGAGAAAATATTATGGTGCTGGGAGCAAAGAACTTTTCCCACCATGTGCTCACCCACACAATGGAGGTTTCACCTTTTAACCCTTTAGCCCTCTCAAAGTTCTGTCCATCAACTCCTTTGCTGTCCAGTGGTGGAAATCATTCCTTAAATCATGACTGGAGTTCAGGTGCTGCCATAGTAACAACCTGACCCTTCCAAATGTCCCAAACCCAGGCCAGCCCCTGATAACAACACAAGGGGGGTAAAACACAACTATAAATCTATAAAACTTCTCTTCTCTTCTCTTCTCTTCTCTTCTCTTCTCTTCTCTTCTCTTCTCTTCTCTTCTCTTCTCTTCTCTTCTCTTCTCTTCTCTTCTCTTCTCTTCTCTTCTCTTCTCTTCTCTTCCTATCTCATATCCATGATATTTGCCTTTTAATTGTGAGAGTCAACCATCACATTGCTCATCTATCACAGGCTGGACCACAGGATTCTGTCCCCATCCCCCCCCCCAAAAAAGCAGGATCCAGGCACAGATTCCCCTCCTGCATCCCTGCCCAGCTCCATGGACAGGGAGAAGAAATAGAAATGGGTCAGGATGGCCTTTGTGGGATTTTTGGCAGCAGTGGAGTGACTGGGATGGGCAGCTCAATGATGGATCCCTGCTGATGTTGCCCACACAGAAACAGATCCCTGCAGGGCACAGAGGCTTGGGGACGTTGTGAGGAGGTTTGAGGAGAGGAAGGAAGAGCCAGTGAGGAGAGGAAGGAAGAGCCTGCTCTACTCCCCCTCCATCCTGTTTTTTCCCTCTCCACGGGGCTGCCTCTGCATTTCTCCTCTCTTGGTCTTGCTGGACCTCATGAGGACCCATTTTTTGGGCTTGTCCAGGTCCCTGTGGAAGGCATCCCACCGCTGAGGCATGTGGAACACTCTGCTTGGCCTGGTGGCACCTCCAAACCTGCTGAGGGTGCCCTCAACCCCAGTCTGTGACACTGGTGAGGACATCACACATTACTGGTCCCACTCCAGACCCCCGGGTTGTCACCGATCTCCACCTGGACACTGAGCCATTGGCCACCATCCCCTGCATCCCTCATCTCATTCCCAGCTCCTCCTCCATGTGGGAAGCCCCCAAGGGTGTTGAGAAGAGGAACAACATCCTTGGGTAGGCTTGGAAAGACCCCGTGGATGGAGAGCGGGAACACCAGGAAAGAGTTGTAGCATCTTATTAGTAAAGGGCAGCTGAGTCTCTAATTAAAATTTGCCTAATGACCTGGCTGCTTCGTCATTTTCACTATCAGCCTCAGTAATTGAACGTGACAGGTACTTAGGCAAAGATGAAATTAATTTCTCCTTTATAAAAAATTAAAGTGGCAGAGCAGGATTTGGCTGTGCCCGGCTCCTGCTGTCCCAGCACGGGGTGGGCTTGGCTTTGTGGCCCCTGTGCCACAGTGGGGCTCACCTTGGGCAAGGTGGGAGGAGGAGGAGGAAGGAGAAACACAGAGCAGGGGTTTCTTACCCTTAATCCCAGCTGGAAAAGAGCCCAGATGATGGAAAAACACTTCCACAGAGACTGAGGGCCTGCTCTGCCTTGGGTCCTGCAAAACCACACAAACATCAGGGATCAAGCCTTGGTTTTTCCTCAAGGAAGGAAAAATATATCCACAGTTCTTTAGCAAAATCCTGCTCCAATTTCCCACCTTTTTATGGCAAATCCTGCTCCAATTCCCCACCTTTCCCCAGCCCTTCTCTGTCCATCTCCTGGACAGTGACAGTGGCAGAATTCCCATCCTGTCCTTGGGGAGACCCGAGGCTGCGGAGGTGGACGGAGTGCTCAGCTCCAGCAGCCCATCCCTCATGGTTCATGGCACATTGATTCTCAATTCCAGCCCCGCAGGTTATTTAATTGGGCAGATATCCCTTCAATTTTCTCCTCCAGCGATGTTATTGATGGCTGAGGCCTCTCTGTTCCTTCAAAGGAGCCTGGCTGTAATTAGAACAACACTCAGACACTCAGCTTTTGATTCTACTCCACACCCAAATCCCCAACTAAGCCCATCTTGGAGGAATTCACTGTCCCACGTTCAGCCCAGAGATCTCCTGCACTGCCCCAAGGGCTGCAATCATTGCTCTTCCCTCTCCACTGCTCTCCACCAGGTGATTTTTGGAGAACACTGCTCCATAAAAACCTTCCACCAGGGCCAGAGGGTGGCCCAGCTCACCCACAACACTGTCCAAGCTGGGGCTGGTCACTGAGGCAGCTCCAGGACAGGGCTGGGGGTCACTCCAGCCCCTGACCATGGGCCAAGCACTCCCAGTAACCCCCAGTGTGGCACTGGGCATGCTGGAGATGGGGAAGAGAAGCAGTGGTGTGTTCCAGGCGAGGCAGCATGGAAAGATCCAGGCTGGCCTTTTCCTGGACATCCTGTATCCCAGAGTGCAGCCATGCCCTGGCAAGTGGGAGAAATCTGGGCTCAAACATCCCTGGCTCTGCTGCGTGGGAAGGAGACCAAACTAGGTCCCAGGTTCTTCTAGGACCCCAACTCTTGGGGGAACAGGAGAAACTTCTGCCACTTGTAGCAACTCTGCTTCCTCCAGAAGGACCCCAAAATCCAACCAGAGGATTTCCCAGCCTGGAGGTCCTGGAGTATGAGGAATTTCTCCTCCAGGCTGTTTGTAAGGGGTGTTGTTTGAAGCTTGGTTTATTTTGTAAGAGCGGGGTTGGTTCTGGCTCCCCCTGCCCAGGAGCTTCTTGTGCTTGGGGAAAAGGAGCTCTCCAGTGAGTTCCCATCCTCTCCTGGCACTGGGAATTCCCAGGTGCTCCCCAAGGGTCCTCCCTCCCCTGTGACAAATCCCTGGTTTCACCTCTCCCCCACCCAGACTCGTACATTATTCCAGGCTTTATCCTTTTTCTCACCCCCTTAATTCTTGATGGATGTAGTCTCAACCTTTATGCTATCTGAAAATGAATATTTCACTAGAGTATAAAGGCTGAAATTACATGAATTAATTACACCTAAATATTCCAGTGAATGTTTGACTGCCGGGGTGGAAGTGCTGGAGGTGGAAGGGGATGTTTTGGCTGGGCTGGGCAGATCCCAGCAAACACAATCAGAAAGTGCAGCCCCTCACATGTTCCCCACATTTCCATGCAGAGGGCTGGAAAAAAAGCAGGTGGGATCTCTCTGGGCCACCCCACAAGCCCTACACACCTGTCCCTTCCACGACACAATGTCCCCAAGGCCGCGCCCAGGCTCCATGGGGAGCGCTCCAATTGTCGCGGCTAATTACCCGCCGCCCGCTAATTACCCGCAGGTCACAGCAGCCGGCAATTCCGTGTTCCAGATGAACTCCGGGAGCTCCCTGCGAGTCATTCCTGGCAAGAGTTTGGGGTCTCTAATTAAATGTGGGGATGGTGTAGGAGTGCCTGAGCAGGGAACGCCGCTCTGGAGGGGCTCCCTTTGCTCCCGGGATTTTGGGGTAGGAGTGAGGAGCTTTTGAGGCGATGTCCAGAGTGCTTGGAGGGGTGTCCCGGTGTAATGAATGCCATGGAATTCCTGAGCACAGGGAGGGGACAGAAAAGCCAGGGGAGGATGGTGACACATCCCCTGCACCTGACGCAGCTGGAGAAGGGCTCATCCTCCACCTCTCCCTGCTGAGAGCTGTGCCAGGAGTCCAGGATGTGCCTGGAGAGCCAGGGAAGGTCTGAGCTGTGGAGGAGGAGGAGGATGGAGAGCCCAGGACAGCTGGGTGACTCCAGACAGAGGTACAGAGGTGTTTTTCCAGGGAGCACAGCACCGTGAGAAGCTCCGGCACCATCTGCTCCCGAGCACCCTGCACGCAGAGAACCAGCACTGCTCTCTTCCCTCCGTGCTAAAAATACTCCCTTTCAAAAAAAACCAAAAAAAAAAAAACCAAAAAAAACCAACCAAAATAAAAGCCACACACACAAAAAACCCACACGCACAAAAAAATTAGAAAAAAATAAAAAGGGAAAATAATTGAAGACAGGGAAACGAGAGGAGTATAAACAAAGACTCCATGGAGACCACGGGTTTCGGCTCCTCCAGCTGCATCAGGTCCCTTCCCCCAATTCTCTGTCTCACATTTTAGGGCAGGAAGATGCTGTTGCTGGGTTTCTGTAGCTCTGGGAGAGGCACATTCCCACACTCACACACACCCACACACACCCCAGGCTGCTGTGCAGCCACCTGGGTGGCACCAGGGCTGGGCTGTGCCACTGCTCCCTCTCCCTGGTGACAAAGTGAGGGGCAGCAGGTGGCAGAGATGGGGCAGGGGACTCAGGGGATGGTTTATAGGCAGAGACCCCCAAGGTGGGGGTCCTCAGGAGCCCCAGTTCCACCTCCATCTCCCTGCCAGGACCTGCCTTCCCTGGGGTCCTCAAGCCATGATCTCTCAGCAGCAGGGCCCCAAACCTGGGGGATTTTAACTCAGCTGTGACCAACAGGCCCTAAAAACTCTTTTGGGACATCACTGATGGCCCTGGGGCTGGGCAGAGGTGAGGTTTTGAGGACTCAGATCCTTGCCATGAACCCAACCTGGGGCAAGGTGTGTGTCCCCTCTGAGTCTTTGTGTCCCTCCCCATGCAGCTGATCCCAGTGGATTTGCATCCTGACCTCTCCAAGCAGTGCTGGCCTTCCTCAGGGCGACCTCCTCTCCCCAGCCCACCAGGCAGAGAAAATCCCATTTGCAGGAGGCCCAGAGCAGCTCTAAGTGATGGAAATCCTCCTTCCTTGGGCAGGGAGAGAGAGCAAAGGGAAAGGAAGATGAGAAAAGGGCTCTTTCTGTGAGAAATTAAATTGGACTTCAAATTTACAGGGTCTTCATTTTGTTCTGGCGCTAATGAATTAAGCCCTTGCTGACAGTTATATTGCTGCAGAAATAAGTGCTGGTTAAAAGCACTTTTGGAAACTCTGACTTTCATTTTAAAGCTGCCACAATTTACATTTCATCCATTCATTAATTCATTTATTGATGCTGCTCAGGTAGGAAGCTCACAGACGGATTCACCCAGACGTGGTTTTTAACCCCAAAGCAGCTTCCACGTGGAGCTGAAGGGGGAATTTCCCTGGGAGAGTTTTCCAGAGTATCTCCAGGACCTCTGGCTTGGAAGTGCTGGACCAAACCTCCCTCATTTCCAGGACCAGAGGCACCTGGAGATGGAAAAGGGGCTCAGTGTTGACCACTCCCAACAGCAAGAAAAAGCCTCATCCACCCAGATTCCTCCCCAATCCCAAAAATTGGCTTTTCCCTTTGCACAGCACTAGGAAAACCCCGGTGATCCTATGCTGATGTTTTGTCTCCCTCTCCCTGAGGATCTCCTTGATCCTCACAGAGCACTTGGGGCAGACAGGAATTTCCAACAACTGGAATTTCCAGGCAGCCAAAACCGCCCTCACAGCCTCTCCATGCTGGGAGCTGCTGGAACTCCAGGGATAACAAATCCCCCACCTCTTCCTCGGAGTGCTGCTGCTCCAAGGAGGTGGCTCCTGCTTTGATTTTGGCCCAAATCCCATTTTTTTTTGTGCGGCTTTTTGAGGCTCCTGCTCCCCCACGAGAGCCCCTGGAGCCACCAAGCTCCTGGCAGCAATCGGATCCCGAACGTTCCCGTCATTTATCCAGCAGCTTTCATTACTTCCCTTCTCCAAAGACTTGTTCAATAAATTACCACTTTATGAATCCATAAGTGCTCTGCACAGCCCTGAACAAAAGAGAAGGATTAAAAAAAAAACCTCCAAACCCTACAGTCTGGACCAGCTGTAACAGCAGAGCTTTTCATGCTGGAAAGAAAGGCATTCCTAAAGGAATATCCCACATGGATAACAGAGCCTTCAGCAGCCAGAGGACAGCAACACCCTCAGTGCCACCCTGGGAGGGACCAGGGGATGCAGCCCCTCATTATCCAAAACCCTGCTCAGAGATCTCCTTGAAGAGCCCCCCCAGAGCACAGGAGGTGGAGGAAAGGGCTTTAAAAAAGCGTAAACAAGGAGAAAAATCATATTTTTTAACACTGCTCCAAGCAAACCTCTGTGGTTTTGCCCATTCCTGTGGCTGGATTTCCTTGTTCATGGGACTGCAAGGGTGGAGGTGTCCCTTGGGACAGACCCCACACAGCCCTGGTGTCCCCTCACAGCGGGGACAGAGGGACCTGGCCAGTCCCTTCAATCCCATCTGGGAGCTGCAAGTGGCAGAGAGGAGGAGAAGCAGGGACACAAGGGGCTGAGCAAGGGATGGAGGCTGAGATGGGTGGTGGGGGTGGTCCTGGAGATGTTAAAAGGGGATTTTGGCCAGAGCTGAGACATTCCCTCTTTTAACCCCATCCTACCTCTGCCTCCAGCCTCGATTTTCCCCCAAAAGCTGCTGCTGGGGCTCCAAGCCAGGCCCAGATCCAGCACCTGGCTCCATGGATGGGTGCTGGGAGTGCTGCCCTCCCTCCCTGCCAGGGTGGAGAGGAGAGGGAAGGTGGGAAAGCTGCCAGGCAGAGAGAAACCCCACAGAGCAGTCTGAGGAGCCTTCCCACTCCGGCGGGCAGCAAACGGGGGGAAGAAGAACCAATAAACCCTCCCCCCCCCCCCCAAAAAAAAAAAAAAAAAGAGAGAAATCAATAAGCACCACCCAGCGTGGCTCCATCTGCCATTGATTTATGGCCCTGCTGAAAAGCCTGGTTGTCCACAATTATTGGGCAGTCAGCTCCTATTTGCCATGATTCCCTCACCCCTCCTTTTCACCTGGCACCCTGTCACATCCCAGCCTGGCTCTGGTGGCTCTGGGGGCTCAGTCCCAGCTGGAATAGTGGGACAGTGGGACAGTGGGGTGCTTGTCAGGCTCAGGTCTGATCCTCCAAGGGTCTGGAATGGGGGACGTGGGTGGCTTGGCCACGGAGCAACAAAGGGGCAAAGAGCAGTCAGGTGGAGTGCAAGGAGAGCCAACCCGAAAATTAAATGTTGCCCTGAGCTGCTGGAAATTCAGCTTTATCTCCAAAGGGCCCAAAAGCTGGGCACAAGGAGATTTCCCTCCTGGTCTTCTTGACAACCTTCCCAGCTTGATTTTGCTCTTTTGGCAGTTTCTCTCGTGTACAGGTGACCCAGGAGGTCAAATTGAGCCAGGCAGCCAATGGTGAGGGAGAGCCCTCTGGATGAGCTCCCTCAGATATGCATTCCATTATCCCAGAGCTTCCTGGGGCTGGGCAGGGGGAAGAAAATCAATGTCAGGAGATCACCAAGCGTCCTCTGAGCCAGCAGAGTGGGGCCTCCACCTGCAGAATGGAATTCATGAGCTCTGGCAAATTCCAGGACCTCCTGCCCCTGAGAGAAACTGCCCTGGAAACTGAGGAGTGAACATTTCTGTCCTTCCTGAGGGGGCAGGCTCAGCTCTGGCAGCACCAGGAAGGGTGGATGGGGAGATGGGATCCAGGGGAAGGTGGCAGGGGGTGGAACAAGATGAGCTTTAAGGTCCTTTCCAACCCAAATTGTCCTGTTTGGGGTAGCTCAGCTCAGGACAAGGCCTCAGAACGGGCCCCGTTGGATGCTCAAGGTTGCTCTGGGTCTTCTCCAAGCGCCCCAAAGCAGGGAGAGGAAGGAAAAAGTGCTTTGAACACCCAGGTTGGGTAAATCCTCCCCACAGGAATCACTGGAAATGTGAAGACCAAGCTGTGACCTCGTTGTGCACCAAAGCTCCCCTCGGGGAGGCAAATTCTTCATTGTGAAAACCAATTCATGACTCTGGTCTGCAGGGAGTCTGGAAAAAGCCTTGGAGCCACAGTGAGAGCCGGCAAGCTGAATTTCACCTGAACACATGAGGCAATGATTATTTAGATTATTTTGGTGAGAAATTGAGATATTATGAAAGGGCTGATTGCAGAATTGAGCCCTGAATGGAAGACTTTGACCTAAATCCACAAGTGATTAGAGGAAGGAACAAAAGGGAATAAGTCTGCAGCTGCGGATCTTGATTTCAAGCAGAGTGGACACCAAGAAACAAAAGGAATTTTTAGTGAATTCAGCCAGAGAGGGGTCAAGGACGCAAATGTGCAGGATACCTGGAATGGCATCAAGTGAAAGGGTGTTGGAGCTGCAAGAAATGCCAAGCAGGAGGAAGAGGAACTAAAAATAAAAGCTCCCAAAGAAGAGCTTGTGAGGTAATGGGCTGAGCAGGCAGCTGAAGGGAGGTGTTGGGAAGCAGCAGGGACCCTGCACGGGCTGGGAGAGAGGAGCCCTGGGGTGGGAGGTCACAGAGGCCACCAAGATTTGAACAAATTGCATCGAGACAGGGCTGAACCTCACAGAAAAGGTCCCGGAGCAAAAAGCTGCTGATAGATCTCAAACAGAGCCTCAGAACCTCTGTGGCTCGCAGAACAAGGGGTGTGAGGTGAGGAGAGCAGGGGAAACATGAAAGGGTAACTTGGGGCACATCCCAGCACTGTTTTTTCAAGGATTTCAAACCAGGGTGAAGCGGGGAAATGGGAGAGAGGAGCCAGCAATTCCCTGGAGTGGTGAGGAGCAGGCACGAGGGAGAGCATTTCTGCCTGCAATTATTTTTATTACATCAAGATAAAGTATTATTGGTTTGGAGCACAGCACACGTGGGGGCTGTGTTTAAACATGAGGCACAAACCCATTAATCTGATCTCGTAGAGGATTCCAACACGGGGCTAATTGAAAGTGAGCAAACAACATTACAAGGGCTTAGCCAGGGGAGATCACAGCAGAATAAGTGGATTTGTCTCATCCCCTTTTGCCTGTCGGATCAGCTCTTCCCATCCACCTGGAGAGGGACAGAGGGACAGGGAGGCACTGACAGTGAGGCAGGAAAGATGGAAAAATTCCAAAGATCCCCTCAGGACATCTCCAGGAGGGAACCACCCCATGGCCACAGCAGCACCACTGAGCCCATGGCAGGATCCTCCTTTTATTTGATCATTAAAGTAAAATTACCTTGATCTTCCTCAGGCGCAGGGTGAGACCAAGCCCATTTAGGGCTTTGAAGGAGGAGGTTCCATGGGAATTCCAGCCAGGAGTGAGGAGAAAATCAGGGATGTTCCTCAGCAATGCCAACACCCTCTGGATCTGCCTGGCATGGACATCCTGAAGGGGGTTGGTGCTTGCAGTCCTGTGAGGGGCTGGAGGGAGAGAAGGGGATGGTGGGAGAGCAGTGCCAGCCCCTGGGATGGGATGGGATGGGATGGGATGGGATGGGATGGGATGGGATGGGATGGGATGGTGTGACTGTGTTTTCAGGTGAGGGAAGCGACGAGAATGTTGACTCTATGTTCAGAACGTTTGATTTGTTATTTTATGGTATACATTACATTAAAACCATACTAAAAAGAATAGAAGGAAAAGTTTCATCTCAGAAGGCTAGCTAAGCTAAGAATAGAATAGAAAAGAATCATAACAAAGGCACCTCCCTCAGACTCTCTGTCTGAGCTAGCTCCGCTGTGGTTGGATGTTAATTACAAACAAGCACATGAGACAAATCACAGATGGACCTGTTGCACTCCACAGCAGCAGATAACCATTGTTTACATTTTGTTCCTGAGGCTTCTCAGCTTCTCAAGAAGAAAAAAATCTCTAGAAAAGGATTTTCACAAAAAGATGTCTGCGACAGGATGGGATGGGATGGGATGGGATGGGATGGGATGGGATGGATGGATGGATGGATGGATGGATGGATGGATGGATGGATGGATGGATGGATGGGGTAAGGGGCCTCACTGGTGCTGCAGTGGCATCTCCCCAGGGATGCCCCCTCCACCCTGGAGCAGCCCTGATCCCTGCTCAGGCCTGGGAGCAGCTCCTCCCATGGGCAGTGAGGATCTGGCTGCATCAATATGGTCAAATAATGACTTCAACAGCCCCTTGTAAGTGACCCTGCTGCTGCTTCAGGGTCTGTTTGCATCACAGACAGCTCCAAACAGGATCTGCTCCAGCATTGCCCACCTCTGTCTCTCTGTTCCTGGTCCCAAAAGCACTGCCTCCTCCCCAGGAGCTCAGGTACAGCAGGCACTGCAAAGTTTTCCACGGGAAGAGCCCGGGAAGAGCCGAGCAGGGAGCAGAGCCATTAAACCTGATAAGGGAGGCAATTTTGAGATGCATATCCTTGAGCACACAGCCTAATCTCCAGCAGCTGGAATTTCAGGCAGGGAGATCGCTGAAGGAAGAGAAGTCAGCATTTGCAAAAGCTGCCTGGAGATGCAGACTGCCAGGAGAACAGATAAAAGCAGTCATTACAACCTGTCGAAATGGGTGATAAAAACAAAGATACAGCCAGAGGATGGGGGGGGGAAGAACCACCTGCAGCCTCCAGGAGAGGCTGTGCAAAAGGTGTGGGCATCAGAGGAATGGGACAGCTGGGGAGAAAAAAAATTAGTATATATTTTATATAGATATATAATATATTTATATATTATTTATATAAAATATAATATAATTTTTATAGAAATAAACCAGAATATAATTAATAATTAATGTATTAAATATAATATTACTATTTATATAATTATATTTAATAAATTATATAAATACAATTATGGTGTATTTTATATTGAATTATATTGTAATTTTATTTTAATATAATAAAACATTACATTACAAAATATTTTAATAACTAAAAATATCTCTTCCCAAAAAAATATTTAAGGCACAGAAAAGTTAGTGTGAACACACAGGAAGGTACAGGGTGTACACAGCACACAGCTGCAGAGCTGAGGCACTCCTGGCTCTGGTACAAGGCAGAAGAATAGGAATAAATAAAAAAAAGGAGTGGGATAAAGCCTGCACAGCTCCAACCAAGCTCAGCAGAAAGGCAGGAAAGCGTGGAGCTGACAGAGCCAGCTCAAGCAGAACTGCATGGCAAACAGGAAGGCAGGAGAAAAAGAGGAGCTGGCATCACGTGCAGGGGGAGAGGGAAGCAGGGCTGGGAGCTTTGGGACAGCAATCACAGCCAGCACTGCCAAAATAGCGCTGGGGAGTCTCAGCATCACTGGAATGGGCTGGAATCCTGATGGAACAGCTTGTCCAGAGAAGCTGTGGGAGTGCCCAAGGCCAGGTTGGACAGGGTTTTGGAGCAACCTGGGATAGTGGAAGGTGTCCCTGCCCATGGCAGGGTGGGAATTCCATGAGCTTTAAGGTCCCTTCCAACCCAAACCATTCTGGGATTCACAGGGGCATCCAGCAGGTGCACAGGATCCAAAGGCCATCCCAGGGCTTCCTGCAGCGCCCAGGCTGAGCTGCAGCAGCCACTGTGACCCCAAAATCCACAGATCCCAGTGCCTGGGACCATTCCTGCAGCTGCCAGAATGCTGCTCTGCCTGGGCCAGCCTGGGGCTGCCACGGACACCATGGAATGCTGAGTATTCCAAACCCTCTGTGAAGGGGAGGAATTATTGGCCAGAGAGCTGCCAGGATTGTCCCCACTCTGGCCCTGCCCCAAGCTCCTTCTCCCATGGGAGAAATAAGGCACCTCCAGCCACCCATCCCCACCTGAGCCCTCTGTGGGCTGGAGCTTCCCCTGGATGTGCCCACAGGTGTGAAACCAGAGCTCACAGCCCCAGGGAGGCAGCCCCTGACCTCTGCAGCTCCTTCCCTGCCAAGTCTGATGCTGAAAGCTGCAAGGGGATCACAATGGAAGGGAAGGAACTCTCGGAGCTGTTGGAGGAGGGGGAAGGCAGAGGGATGCTCCAAGCAGGGGATGCAGAACCTTCTTCAGAGTAAGCAATTGGGGTCTTCTTGAGAGGAATAGCAGATTTGTCTTTTCAAACAAGCTGTGGGGTCTGCTGGGAGATAAAACCAGCACTAGGATATAAGCAATGGGAATAATTGCACTGATTGATGAATGGAAAAAGATATTTGCTTTTACAAACAAACTTTAGGTTTGCTGGTAAATGAAATTAGACATTGAGAGATGAAAGAAACAATGGGGAAGAGAAAGCCCTAAATTCCCTAAGAATTAAAAATTAAAAGGGAGGGTTGTACATTAGAGGGAAATCTTTGGTATCAGGTGTTTTGGGAAATCTGTACCTCTCAAGTACCTCGGGCAATGGGGAAAGAGAGAAGGGAAATGTGGCTGGGAAATTGGGATAAAAAGGAGGCTGTGTCCTCCAAAAATTGGAGAGATCCCAGGGGAATGCCCCATGGCCTCTCCCTTTATTGGAATAAAGTTCCAGGACTCCTCTGCCTCCTTTTTGGACATAAACCTCTGGTGTTTGTGGATTAATTTTCATAGCATTCTGCTCACCCCAACCCTCCTGTGATTGTGGGAGACAGCAGAACAAAGGGGAGACAGGGATTGATCCCAGAGCCTGGGTGGATGTTGAATGGAGGAGCAGAGCAGGAGCAAGGCCAAGGATAACAGAGCCCAGAGTGCCAGGAGTTCCCAAATCCAGCAGGGGCATTCAGGGTGGTGGGGAGGAGAAATTACTGCCCTGCCAATGAAAACACAACCAGACAGGGCTGAGGCGGCTGCAGAGGACAAAGCAAAGCAGGAAAAGCCCCAGCATCCATTCCAGGAGGCCCTGGCTGGGATGTCACTGCTGCCAGCCACAAGCCACCAGTGAAACCAAGCAGCTGCATGGAGCTTTTCCCAGGAAATTCCCATCCACAGCCACAGGAATGAGAGGGGAACAAGCAGGACAAGGCAAGGAAAGATCCAGTTTTCCCCCCAGTTCCCACATTGCTAAGCCCTGGTGGGATAAGGAATGCCAACTAAAGGAACAAGGACAAGGGACAAGGGACAAGGACTTTCCTTGTGTCTATCTCTGCCAACACCTATGGGAATTCAGGATCCCAGCAGGGTTTGATCCACAGCCCATGGCATGGAGTGAGTCTCACCTGGAAGGATAAATTTTAAAAGGATCCACAAGCACAGTACAGCAATATTTGGAGGAGATGGGAAGGCAGCGTTTCCCCCATTCCAGAGGAGACGTGACAGCTCTGGAAACCAGGCTGAGAAAGTTCCACCAGATCCCCCAGTGATCTCCAACCCCATCCCGGCTGGCTCAGATCAGATTTTTAGGGATTCTCTCCAGGGGAACACTGGGAGACCTTGATCCAATTCCACCTCCATGGATAAGCAGCAGCATGGGAACACCCAGAAAAATCCTCAGGGACCCTGCTCTAAAGGGTCACCAGTGGCTGGGTTGTTTGGGTTTTTTCTGGGGTGAAAATCTGCTCATATTTTATTTATTTGTGCCAGAAAAAGTTGGTACTTTTTGTGGAGGTAAGCAGCTAATTACGTTCAGGTTCTTCAGCTAATGAAGAAATAAGCTGAATAATTAATTATTTGAAAATGAATTATTCATGGCTGGTTGTAATTCCAGTGTGGGAGCAAGGAGCTCGGAGTGTTATTTCCTTATTTTCAGCTTAAAAAAGAATAATGCATGTAACCACCCCAGCCAGCCCTGGTGGATCCCAGCTGGGATCAGGGATGGGTGATCCAGGGGGGAACAGCTCCTTGCAATGATTCCACCCTCCAGGATGAAGCAAGTGAGCTGTGGGATGCTGATGGAGCCATCCCTGCTGAATCTCCCTAAAAAAACACCCCCAAAATGCCCTAAATCCCACATTTACACATCTCAGCTGCTGCTTTTCACACCTTGCTCCAGGCCTGACCTTGCCTGGTGCTCTAACAACTCCTTGAGCTGCTGGATAATGAGCCACACAAGCAGTGATGGATTTTAGGGATAATGCTGATTTGAATTGCAGTAGGGGTGGGCTCATGACTGGGAAAGGGATCACCTGGGACCACCAGCACCCTCCCCTTGCTGGAGACAGAGATCCCTGCTGACTCAGAGTCACTGTTTAGAGGCCGATCCTTTGCCCTGTGCACGTAGATATAAAAAAACCTGGATTTTCCTGCTTCCCAGCTGCCTGGAACATCCTTTGTGTGGCCCTGATGGCACAGTGGGATGATTTCACCCCATTGCTGCCACTGAGGGTGTCCCTGCTGGATTTTCCCCCCTCTCACTGTGATTCTTGCACTTCAGTGTGGCTCAGTCCCTGTCCCTCAGCAGGTTATTAAATGGCACTGAACCAAGGGAAGAATCCATGGGAACAAACATCCATTGATCCCTCGGTTATTACATCAGTGACCCCTCCAGCAAGCCAGGACTCTTTTAATTCCCCACAATACTCCTGAAGGAAACAAGAAGCCACATGGGACCAAGCCTAAATTCTTGGAGAAACCTTAAATCCACCCAATCTACCCCTCACAGAGGTGTTCCCTGCTCCTTCACCAGTTAAACCCCAAATGGATTTTCCTTTGCTTTAGGATGACCCAATTACTTTCCTAAAAGTTGCAATAATTTAGGGATCCTTCAGCACCCTGGGAATCTCCCAGTTTTTAAAGATCTATGTGGAAGAAGCTTGGAAAAGCTGGAAGAAGAATTTGGGGAACAATTTTACAGCTGCATCCCTGGATGCCCTCCAGCCCCTCCTGCGCTGGGAACTGCAGCAAATAAAAGCTCCTGCCTCCTTTTTTTTCTGGATTTGGAATATCTGTGGAGCATCCCCACCTTTCCCACTCTGCTGTTTTACAATTTTGCCGTCTGGCTCTAACAACGGAGCCATTCTGACACAGAAATAAATCCCCTGCTCTCTCTAAGTGCTTTCTTATTTTCTTTGACCCTTCTGGTCATTCATAGTCCATTATTTTCTTTGATTCTTCCCAAATGCTGCTACCTGTATTTTTAGGGAACACATTCCTTTTTTTAGCATTTGCCAGTACATTTGTTTCTCTGTTTTCTCCCTCCTCCCCACACCTGTGCACTACTGAAGCAGGAAAACAAGAAAAAAATCCCAGTTTCAGCACACTTGGAGTGTCAGACACTGCTCACTGCTGGCTGCAGCAATAGGAAAGGGCTGGAATCAAATTGTATCTGCTCCTCCTTATGGAAATCAGGAGTTTTCTTTTTGCTAATTTATTTTTGATGTTCCTCTCTCAGCAGGGACGAGGTTTGGGCTGTGCTGTGTGCCAGCACTGCACGATGAAGTCATCCCTCATCTCCGTTCTCTTGGGGGCTGGTGTGTTCCTCAAGACACAAAGTGTTCCCAAAGTCGCCCCTCTTCCTACCCCCGAGTCCTGAATCATCTCCCTGAGGCTCACAGACAGATGGTTCAGCAATTTCTCCTGTTTGCCATTAAACCCTCGAGCGTTTCAGCAGGATTTTACCCATTCTGTACCAGTTCAGATCCCTGTGCTCCTGCAGGTGTGTGTGCTTTGCCCCTTGCCTCCATCCCCAGCAGTGTTGGTGCCACAGAAGGGGTTTGACTCCTGCCTTTTAACCCAGGGGACATTACAGACCCTGCTTTACCTCTTTTAGTCAAGCTGAAATTCCCCTCTCCACCCCTGCCCCGCTCAGGTGTGTGCCCATCAGTTTTGTCCAAGAAATCTCATGGGCTGAAAGCCACGGGACAGCTGCAGCTGCAGCCCTGCCCTCAGGCCACCCCAAATCCCTTTGGGACCCCATTTCCCTGCCATGGGGCCCAGGATTTGGCAGGAACCTGAGCCACTGTGTCAGCTGGCTTGGGAGACGCTGAAATGCACCCAGGGTGGTTTGCACTGAGCCCTGGGCAGTTGTCGCTAATGAGGTGACATCTTCATGTCACCCCTCGTGTTCCAACGCCTCTGTGCCTGATAAAAGTCTTTATCTGGGTCACCCTGTGCTCTCCCTAATCTGTTTTCCCCGGGGACATGCAGTGATATCCCTTAATCACTCTGCAGATAAGAGAAAACGGCTTCGTTAGGAATTGCCCGAGGGCTCCCAGGGGCTGGAGAGGGTGAAGAGCTGAGATTTTGGGTGGCTCTGCAGGAGCTGCAGATCACCAAAATCTGGGAGGACCATGACCGGGAATTTCCCTGCAGAGAGCAGAAGGAAAAGCTCCAAGGGATGCCTAACTGGGATGGATAGGGAATGGATGGGGGATGGATGTGGGATGGATGGGGGATAGATGGGGGATGGATGTGGGATGGATATGGGATGGATGAAGGATGGATGGGGGATGGATGGGGGATGGATCTGGGGAGGATCTGGGATGGGTGTGGGATGGATGGGGGATGGATGTGGGATGGATGTGGGAGGGATCTGGGATAGATGGGGGATGGTTGTGAGGTGGATGTGGGATGGATGTGGGATAAATGTGGGGTGGATGCGGATGAATATGATGTGGAATGGATGTGGGATGGATATGGGACAGATGTGGGATAGATGTGGGATGGATGTGGGATGGATATGAGATGGATGTGGGATGGATATGGGATGGATGTGGGATAGATGTGGGATGGATATGGGATGGATATGAGATGGATATGAGATGGATATGGGACGGATATGGGATGGATCGGAGATGGATGTGGGATGGATATGGGATGGATGTGGGATAGATGTGGGATGGATATGGGATGGATATGAGATGGATGTGGGGTGGATGTGGGATGGATGTGGGACCAATGAGGGATGGATATGGGATCACAGCACTCCAGCAGCCAGCCAGCCATGGATGAGCAGCTCCCAGCTCCCCAGGAAGGAGCTGTCAGCACGGCCACTGAACCATTGCTGTGCTCAAAGCACCAGGCACAGGGAGGGCAGGGAGACAGCAGCTGGAAATGTCCAGCATTGTGTCCATGCCTGCCAGGGGTAGGAACAGATCCTGGCCCAGCTCCCTCACCAGAGGGATGGGATCCTCTAGGAATGATCCCTCCACATCAGGAAGGAGGGAAGGCATGAGCAAGATTTCAGTTTCGTTTTGCTCCGCACAGTTATATTTAATATCAGACACCTTTTCTAGCAGGAGACAGAACTCTCAGCCCCTCAGATGCACGAGGAGCAGCTTAGCTCCCAATAAATCACCTGAACATCCCACCACGTCCTCTGTCCCCACAAAGTGTTGGCAGGTGGAGACACAGAGACTTTCCAAAGGTCTCGGGAATCCTGGGACGGAGCAGAGAATGGCACTGGGCTCCTCCAGCCCCGAGGGCTTTCAGCTCTGGCCGGTCGCCCCGGGGTCTCCGGGATGTGAAAGCCACCAGTGACCCCTCCAGGCCACTCGGGGACTGCACTTGTCACCTCCTGTCCCTCCCTGGCCCCGTGACCGCGCTTCATCAGGACAGGAAAGTTGGAACTTTTGATTCTTTTTTTTTTTTTTTTTTTTTTTCCTTTCCTTTAAGTGATTGAAGTAGCAGCTGAGAAAGAGGCACTTGAAAGCAACTCGAGTCTGGTTAAAGCTGGTTATCCATCTCAATTTGCATGATGATTATGCAAATTGCGTTTTGCATAATGTGGCTGTGATCTCCAATCACTTTTAGGGTTTTTTTCTGCAGGCAAAGACCCCAGAGAAGGCCCTGTTCTGAGACCATTGACTGAGCTAAAACTACTTATATGTATTTTAAAAACCTATTGGCTGATCTCATATTTCAGCCATGGGCAGGCAGTTAAAATACACTTGCCCCAGGACCAAGTTGTTTGAGGACAAACAAAAATTGAATACAAGAGATTGTTTAAAGTACACCCAAACTGTTTTGGGGAAAAGAAAGCTTTTCACACATGTGAATTGTATAAAATGAAGTATTATGACCCATACCAATACAGTCTCAGCCCTGTCCTTCTTCATTCTCCAGAGCTGGCAATATCTATTAAATGCCTTGGAAAGCATTTGCTTTATTAGGTGTAGTGGCAGTGAATTGTGAAGATAGTACAGAGGACCCTTATTCTGCATTAAAAAAAATGTTTCTGGAGATGGAGCAGCTCTCCAGCCCCTGACCACGCTTGGACAGCACCAGGCACATGAAATGCTGAGAGCTCCCCTCTCCCTGTGGTTTTGGGGGGGCTGAGCCTGACTTTGCCCCTGCCCTGGGATGGTCTCAGGTTTCAGAAGGGGCTGCAGGGCTGAGTTCTGCCCTTGGCATCAATTCCTCAGCCGGAACTGATTTTTGTGGCTGAGCTGAAGCTGAACCTTCCACTCTCCCGCAGCCCTGCAGGGAGAGCAGATGTCAGGCTCCAGGGCAGGTCTCCACCAGGAGTTTGTTTAACCTCCCCCCTGTGGAATCCTCCAGATCTGCCCCTCGTCCCCCGCAGCAGCAGGTCCAGATCCTCCCCGCACCTTGGGACAGAGCTGGATCATCTCCCAAACCCTCCAAACACCATCCATGGGTTCCAGCACACCCCAGCCCCAAGGAATGACCTCCCCCAGGCTTTCCAGCAGCTCTTCCCACAGGCAGGACACTGCAGCAGCAAATACCCCACAGCAGCCCCCCAGAGAAACCCATTTAATGAAATTATCCCCAAGCTGTCCTAAGTCAGTCAAGAAAAGTTTAAAAACCCAAACAAGCCTGCTCCAAAAACCACAAAAACTTTGCAAATCTTTCCCACCCTGAAGGCCAGGAGCAGATTCACACCACCCAGGACCTCCCTGGGCCACTGCCCAGGCTTTTATACACGCCAAAATCTATTTATACTACACCAAGAGCTCTTCTCCAACACCAGTGTCCAAAAAACCCCACATTTGAAGGATGAGATGTGGCCTGGGTTTATCCAGATCTCTCCTGCAAGAGGTCCCAGTGCTGAGTTTGCTGTTGGGTCAGCCTGTGGGACACTGGTGACCCAGGTGGTGGTGATGATGGTCACCTTTGGAGCCACTTGATAGCACCAAATCCTCACTCCAGCTGCAGAGTTAGGAGTTGTTTTATCTCCTCATTTCTCATGGTTACAGAAGCTCCAGCAGATGCAGGGGGATGGCAGGCAGCATCTTGGAGAGAAACCAAAAAAAAAAAAAGAAAAAAAATACCAAACCCAACCTCCCCCCAGCGCTTTAGGGCTCAATCCAAACCCATTGGGATAAAAACAAAAGCACAAGGAGAATTGGCTCAGCCCAGGCTGGACCTTCCCAGAAAAGCTGAGCTCCCAGAACATCCAGCAAAGCTTCTGGAGAGAGCTGGTGCAGCCTGTGGAGAGCAGAGGCTGAGGGGCTGCCCCTGCCTCAGGCTCTCCTGAGGGACACATCCATGGCTATAAACAACACAGATCAAAAACAGGAGCAGCCAGGCAGAGCTCCCCAGCCCGGGATTAGATTTGGGTTGAAATCCCAACTCTTAGGGAAAACTTGGCACTTCAAACGAAGTGGGGCAGCTTCAAAGGAGGCTGTGGGGACCCACCTGTGGCCAGCAGCTGTGGGACCTCCCTCAGACGCCCTCAAGGTCTGTGCTGGCCTCCACTCCGAAGGTTTCTCTGTGCTTACATCTCTCCTTTCCCAGGGCAGAGTGATGGATGGAGCTGGGAATGGGATCCTGCTCCCACCAGGAGATGAATCCCCACCCCTCCCTTCAGCCCTCGCTTGGATGCAGCTCAATTTTTGTTTTTGGAAGTGATTGAGAACTAAACCAAGCAAACCCAGCTCAGTGCTGGCTGCAGCTCCAGCCCTGGGCTGTCTCCTCTCCGCAGTTTCCATGCTGGAGGATGTGCAGGGGTGTCAAACTCCCGAGTGACACCCTCAGGAGCTGGAAAACAGGATAAAGAGGGAATGCTGGGGTCAGACATGGGAATGGAGATGGATGGCAGCTGCTGGACCTGCAGCTCCCCTGCTCTGCTCCCTCCTGGCTGCTCACCCCAGGGAAAATGGCCTTGGAGTCTTGTGACAGCGTTCACAGGGGTCTTAGGAAGAGACGAGGATCTGACTCCGTGTTTCAGAAGGTTTGATTTATTATTTTATGATATATATTACATTAAAACTATACTAAAAGAACAGAAGAAAGGATTTCATCAGAAGGCTAGCTAAGAATAGAATAGCAAAGAATGATAACAAAGGCTCTGTCTCGGACTCTCTGTCCGAGCCAGCTGGGCTGTGATTGGCCATTAATTAGAAACATCCAAATGAGACCAATCCCAGATGCACCTGTTGCATTCCACAGCAGCAGATAATCAATGTTTACATTCTGTTCCTGAGGCCTCTCAGCTTCTTGGGAGGAAAAATCCTAAGGAAAGGCTATTTCATAAAAGATGTCTGTGACACAGGGTCTGCTCTAACACATCTGGGCTTTCCCAGGATGGCAGAACCAGCATTCCTGAGCTCAGCACTGGCTCACAGCTCCTTGGGGTGCTTTAGGATGTGCTAAACCCTCCTCATAAGCAGTTCCCACACTCACAGACCTGTTACTGCCCATGGATGAGGGTGGGGAGGTCCTGGTGGGAATTCCCACAGCCTCTGAGCCCTGAGGAGAGGCAGCAGGATGGAAACTGATGGTCATTCCTGTCCATGGTGTGGGAGAGGAGACCAAAATCTGAGTGGGACATTGGGAGCTGGGAGGGCTCCTGTCTCCTTCCCTTCTGTTTCCTCTCCCTCACCCTTTCCTCAGGGGTCTCCAGGAGCATCCCAGTGTGAGCCCACCATTCCCAATCCCATGTGTGCAGGGTCCTGATCAGGAGTGACACCAGGAGGGTCTGGAGAGCAGTTTGAGTGATCTCAACTCCCTCCTGGGCTGGAGAAAACTGGCAGAGGCGCCTTCCCACGCCCCGAAAAATCCCTTTTTCCCTGTGAAATCCCTGCTGCCCTTTCCAGCAAGGAATTCCCTGCTGCCTCCCCCAGCTCTGCGTGTCAATGGGGACAAAATCCAACACTGGGTCCTCTTTCCCCTCATTTCTCCCATCCCATCAGGCTCCTGTTTGCACGCTGAGCTCAGCTCCTCTCTCCTACCAGGGGCATCCTCTGCCCACCCACCTGAGCAAATCCTCACCTCCAAAGCTGTGCAAACGGGGCCGCTGAGCTCCCAACTTCCCTGACATCAAAAGCTTTCCTTGTTTACGTTCTGCACAGCACCGAGAAGCCAGTGGGATACGGAGGTTTGTTTTCCCTGAGCAGGCAGAGCATGGGGAGGAGGAACTCCTCAGCAGGAACAGAAAGCCGAGCAAACAGAGGAGGAGGAGTTTGTGGTCGGAGACCAGAGTTTCACCTTCTCCTTGCTTTGTTTCCTTCCCTTCGTGATGTCCCTCAGCAGGAATAGAGAGCCAAGCAAACAGAGGAGGAGGAGTTTGTGGTTGGAGACCGGAGTTTCTCCTTCTCCTTGCTTTGTTTCCTTCCCTTCGTGGTGTCCCTCAGCCTTGATCTGCTCCATGTTTCCCACCGTCCTGGCGGAGTTTGGGAGCATCCCAGAGGGAACTTGGTGGCAGCTCTCAGAGTCTGGGCTCAGCCACAAGCAAACCCCTCAGAGAATGGAAACTGGAGGCTACGGGAGGTGTTTTATTCAGATCCCTGATCCTGACAGGTTGCTGGGATGTGTTTCCCTCTCCATGGCTGAGAGGTGATGGTGGCAGTGCACCCCATGGTGAGAGGCCGTGCTGGGGACCAGGACAAGTGAGCAGAGAGCTGCCCCTGGAGCTCCATGCACCAACCTGGGCTGCAGAGCCTCCCTCAGGGGCCCACTTCCATCCAGCTCTTGGAAACAATCCCATGGATCAATCCCGATCCCTGCTGATGGAGACAACGCTTTCATTTCCTACATTTGAGTACCAGACTCTGGCTTAAAACTGCGTAGGTTGTTTCCTCCTTAATTCCTAAATGTCCTTCACAGCTCCCAATTTGAATTATTAATACCTAATACAACACCTTCCTGGCTCCCAACCTCCTCTCCTGGTCTGCCAGGACCCTCCTCACCCCAGAAAATTCACTGGAACCTTTGTTTCTCCTCTTTACTTTTCCCTCTGTCTGCTCAGTCTGGCTGGAAACAAGAACAGTCCCATTCTCTTCATCAAAATGTTCCCCAAATGAACATTTCCTATCTGATCCCAGCTTTTGTAACATATTCCTTTATTTTTTCTTGTTCTCCACAGGAGACCTTCTCTATTTGGCTTTATTTTACATTAAATGGGAATCTCTTTTAATTAAAAGAAGAAGGAAAAGCCCTTCAGTCCCATTCAGCTCGAAGCAAATTGGTGCTTTTCTCTTCAGAGAAGCCTCAAGATGCACTTTAGGGTTGGATTAATGGAGTGAGCCAAAAACTTGGAGCAGGAGGATCAGCTCCATGCCACAACTTGTCATTCTCCCTTGGCTCCTATTCCCCAAACTTTAAAATGTCCCATTCATCAAAAAAAAAAAAAAACAAACAAACCCCAAAACAAACAAAAAACCCCAAAACAAAACAAAAAAAAACCCCAAACAAACAAACAACCCCCCTCCCCATTAAAGAGCTGTTATTTCCTGCTCCCATATTTTTGCCTGAGAGCCCCGTAATTTAAAATTTATAGCAATTCAGAGGGGTGGGGAGGGTTCACATTCTCCATTTCAGGGGAGGCTCCTGCCTTCCTCAGCAGACTCCTGTCTTTCCAAACCAAGACACAAGGAAAAGCCAATTTTGACCTGGAAGCTGATCTGGGGCAGAGCTCAGGTTGAAACAGAGGGAGAGGTGGGAGCTTGTTGAGATTGTTGAGGTATTGGGACACAGGACAGATGATGGACTTTGGAGCTGGTCAGCATCAGAGATTTGATAACAGGATGCCTTGGCAATAGCAAGCAGAACTTAGAGCATTAAATCAAGATTGCAAGAAGATTAAATCAGAGGGTTTTACTGGAAAAAGAAAATCACAGCAGACTTCTGTAAGCAAGAGGTATTTAAAATGTGTAAGTTTGTTTATGTGATTATTAACTTAATCATTGTAGTAAGACATTACTAGTCTTCCTAAAATGCTATATAAGCAGTTATACTTCCCAATAAATTCAGATTCTTTGACCATCACACCAAATCCCCATTTCTGTCATCACTGTCAATAGGAGCTGAACCCCCCATCCCTGAAATCCCCAGATCTGGGCACTGCCAGGCCTGGCCAAACCCCATGGAAAGGCCTTTTCCATCTGGGATTGCTCTCTTAGCACCGAGTGAGAGTATTGACATGCCAGAGTGGCCTTTTATTATGATCCATTTATGCCATTAATGGAATATCCTCCTCTTGGAATGCTCAGTTCTGTATTAACAGCATAAGAAACTCGGCTTTTCCTTCAGCTCTTCATTGTCTAAATGAGTCCCAGGCTCTCCCTGTGACAGCATTTTGATGGATGACCATATTTTTAGCTGTGATCATGTCTTGATGCTCTGAAATTAGGGACATGCTTTAAAAATATTCACCCACGTACGTTTATCTTATTTTTCTTAATCTCTGTCTCACCAGTTCTCCTTCTGTTTTTATTGTAGGGTCATTAGAGCTTGTTATAAGCCTGATGAATGGGTATGGCCCCATTTATTTGCTGTTTGAGCAGCCCAAGGAATGGGAAAATAAAGTATAAATATGGGGAAATGATCACTGGGGGTTTTACTTCCATAATAGAGAACATTCCTAATGAATTGCCTCGCTGGGGCATCGTTTTGTCCAGGCAGTCTTGGAGATGTGAAGAAAATCTGAGGATTCAGGAAAGAGTTACAGGATTGAACCTGGAGAAAAAAAATCCTGTGCAGTGCCAGACCAAAGGGATTTGACCTGTTTGATGTCTCAGAGACATCAAGAGCTGTAAGTTAAAGTGACAAATACGCTCAGAGTGGGGGAAAATATGAAAGGATTTATTAAATTCCAGAGAAATGGGACTAAACAAAGTCCCACCTGGAAATTTAGCCTGGACGTGGCAGTCAGGAGCTGCCAGCACAGGGATTTAACAGAGCTCAGGCTGAGGGCTCATCCAAGGCTGGAGGAGATGCAGGATATCTGCAGCCCTTGGCAGGATTTTCCGTGTGGAGCCAAGGTGGGAATTTGGGGCAGAGGGAATTCCCTCACTGCCAGCCCAGCAGCCCCAATCCGTCCCTGTGCCCCTGTGGGAACACATGGATGAGTTATTTGCTGCCAAGGAAGAGGTGCAGCAGCCCAACACAAATTATTTGGATCGGGAAAAATAAATCTCCAGTTGTTGGGTCAGCTCTTCACAGAATGGTTCCAGCTGCCCTGAAAAGCGGCTGAGATTCCCGTTGCTCTGCTCCCTGCTGCAAGGGAATTCATTGCAGTGAGTCCCAGGGGTGTTTCCCGCTGGGATGGAGGAGTTTTTGTCTCTGTGGGGATTGAGGAGGAGCTGTCAGTAAACAGAGATCACTCTCAACCCCAAATAATGGATCAGAACAGTTTTGAAGAACCTCAGGAACCATCTTGGTCAGGGCAGCACCACCTTCCATAGACCAGGCTGCTACAAGTCCTGTTTAACTTGGCCTTGAACCCTTCCAGGGATGGGACATCCCAAATCCCAAATCCTCAACCCTCAATCCTCAATCCCAAATTCCAAATTCCAAATCCTCAATGCCAAGTTCCGAATCCTCAATCCCAAATCCCAGTTCCCAAATCCCAGCAGACTCTGGCCCGGCCATGTGGTCCCCAGCTGATATTCCCTTTCTTTTCCCAACTCCTGCCTTTGCCCATGGGAAAGAAAGGCAGAAAAGGGACAAAAATGGTGCTGATTCTGGGGAAGGGACGGATGGGGACATCAGGCTGTCCCTCGTCCCTGCTCAGCACTGGGGTGGCAGTGGCTGCTCTGCTCAGCTGATGAACGGGAGCTCTTCTCCTCTGGAAATGTGATGGATGATCCCAATTATATCCTTCCAGCCCTGATTTAATGTAATGTTTTATTAATAGCAACAATCAGGGGAAAGCAAACAGCTCATTCTGCGCACGCCGTTCCCTCTCTGCTTTTCCTGCTTTGCCTTCCTCACGTTCATCCCGAGTCCTTGATGCTCCTGGAGTCAGGGGGGGTCAGCAGGAGGAGGAGGAGGGTGGGGGGACACGAGCAGACAATTCACGGAGCAGGGCAATGGCTCATTAGCGCCCAATTAACGCGATTGGGACAATATTTTCTTCGCTCATTCTTCACGGATTATTGGGAGGAAACGGCAAATTGCTGGTTTGTTTCCTCGGATATTAAAAGTCCGTGTGGAGAGATGGGGGAAAATAATCCCCTTGATGGGTTTAATGGTCCTTTGTTGCAGAAGGAGTGATGGGAGGAATGGAATAAATCCATTGGAGCTGTCCCTGATCAGGCACAGCCCTGGCAGGGTTTGGGATCTTTGCTCAGGGCAAAACTTTTCCTGATCTGAACCCCCCCAGCCAAACCCTGCTTCCCAAACCTTTGGGGAAAGCTTTTCTGGCTGGAAATGCATCCCCACCTTTGCACATGCGGCAGAGAATGGGATTTCCCTGCACCAAAACGTGCCAAAAAGAGGAATAACACATCAGAGAGCAAGGAATCCTCATGTCCCTATAAATCCTCCTCCTTGGATCCTCCCTCCATCCCAGCCCTGTTTGCTGTTGGATTTGGAAGCCTGTTTGCATATTTATTCATTTTCACACTTAAAACTGACTGCGAAGCACGTGGTTCTTCGTTCAATGGAGCTGGTTGCTGAGATTCAGATGCCCGTGACCTTGGAATAAAAGTCTGGATCATTACCCTCCATTGAACCCGCTCCTTTTCCTCTTCACCTCGCCTAAGGACTTTCTCCCAGAGGTAAACTGAGTTCCTCCAAGCCTGGGTGGCCCAGCTGCAGCATCCAGCCAGCCAGAGATATCTCTGTGGTGAAAACTGCCACAGCTGCCGCCTCAGGCCAAGCAGCGAGGGACAGAAGAGCCCAGGCACTTTCCATCCGGTAATATTGGAATTTTACTTCAATATTACTCCTATTGACTCACCCTATATCTTGTTTTAATAGCAGTGCAAAGCCCCCTGGGCCAGTGGTGATAAACAGAAGGGACAGGAGTTTTCCTGGGTTTGTTATCCTGCTTTTTGCTCCTGGCTTGAACATGGAATTCAAAGTTCTTTTCAATCAAAAGTGCTCCATATCGTGGGTAAATGATTTCTTTTCCCCTCAGAGAATCATTAATCAGGCACATCATCCTACATCTCTCTCCTTTTCCCACTCTCTTTTGGTGAATTCCTCAAATAAAGGAGTTTTGGTGGGGGGAGGAAAAGGGAGGGAAGGATTAACTGGAGCAGGTGTCACATTTATCTTATTTCCAGTGCAAATACAATCAACAAGTGCCAGGCTAAAACCAGACCCTAAACAAAACCTGCAAAATGTTCTCCAAATAAATGATTCTTGGCTCTCCTCTGTTTGTTTTTAATTTCCAGTCATCCTCTCAGTGTTCCTGCCAATCCTTCTGCTGTGGGAATGAGCTCATCCGAGCTGATTCCATAGGGCAGGCTCCTGCTGCTGAGGGACCCTGCAATGCCCCATCTCCAACTCACCCCAAAGCACCCCTCATCCCAAAGCAGCCCAGGATCCCTTCCTAAAACAGCCCTGAGGATGCACAGAGCTGAACTTCAGCATTAAAACCTCTCCTCAGCGCTGTCTCTCCACCAGAGGGGAGGGGGAGGCATCTCCAGATGCAAATCCTAAAATAAATCCTATTTGAGCTTTTTTCCCCCCTTGCTTTAATAGGATTTATTTTAGGATTTGGAGCCTCCTTGCTCTCCATGAGTTGGTTGTGGTTGGACTCTGCCCTTTTCAGGGGCTGCTGAGCCCCAACCCCATTCCATGAATCTCCTCTTCCACTGATCCCATGGATTTTGGGTCACACCTGATAAAAGGAGAAGATATTTGGGTTAGGAGATTAAGAGCAGGCTTAACCTGGGACCCACAGGGGTCTGCTGGGATTTCTCCTGGGGGATTCAGGGAATCCTCTGGATGTGGGAGTGAGTGTGGAAAATCCTGTTAACCTGCAGCTGTAGGAAAATGTGGCTCATCCAGCATGTGGGTCTGGGCTTGGAAAATGCCAGGGAGTTTTCCTGAGATGAGCATCAGTGCCTTTTCCTCATCAGAAACTCCAGCTGCACCCCAGGAAAAAAAAAAAAGGGGGGGGGATAAACAAGTTGGGTTTTTTTGAATTGGAAATTGAGGATTTGAACAAAGAAAGGCTTTTACGAAAATTTTCCGCTTTCTATTGAAAGGATAAAGGAAAAAAAAATATTCAAAACACATTAAGAGGAAAAGAAGGCTGCAAAAACTCTTCCCTGAGTCAAAACATTTGGCTCAGAACTACAAATGGAAGCAGCATTTTCTGCATCCTGGAACACTGCAGTGAAGTGAGAAGCACATTTCCCTGTGTGGATCCCATTCCCAGGCTGGGAATGTCTCTGCCCTGACCCACAGGTCCTTTATCCACCTCTCTGAACCCTCAGCAGGAACCATTTGACTTGGTAAAAAATCAATTTGAGTGTCTCAACCCTCTGCCTCGAGCCTCTGTGTCTGCAGCACCATTCCCAGGGCTCCCAGCTCCCCTTGGACCCTGGGGTGGGAGCAGCAGCACACAGGGGTTATCCTGAGCCTGCTCCATCCCTGGACATTGCCAGGTTTGCCTCAGTGTATTTCCAGGAGCTGTCCCTGGAAAGCTGAGGCCACAGAGCTGAGTTCAGAGTCCAAGTGTTCATTTTCCCTCTGTTTTCCCTAAGGGATTGCCAGGGCGGGGCCCTTTCCTACAGCACAGCACCTTGGCTGTGTTTACTGGGGATAACTCAGCCTGCAGAGGAGCAGGTGATGCCTGCTTTTAATTTTTTTTCTATATCAGGTTTTAGCTTTTATATTTTTCAGATTCTGTGCTGCTTTAATGTGTACTCATGCTACAAGGTTTATTTTTTTTTTTAACTTATCACTTTTACTTAATTTTGTTGTATTGTGGGTATTTTTGCTTAATGGGTTTTTGTTTTACATGTACATATATGCTTCCATTATAATTTTTAAACTTTTAGCTTACTTTATACAATTACATTTTATATTATAAACTTTTCACTATTTTACTCAATATAGTTTCTTACTTAAGGTATATTTTTATTTACAACTATAGAAACAGTAGTTTATGATTTTTTTACTTAATTTCTGTCTATTTTATTTTTACATCAATCTAAGTTCTTTCTAAGGTTGCAGATCAGACTCCTAGTGTTTGTGGAAGTTTCTGTTTTCCTTAATCCCCCCATTTCCCATCTCTGGGAATGCTTTTCCCATGGCAAAAAATAAACCTCTGGAACCAAGGCAGAGCACGCGGTGTTAAGATGGTTCCATTTCCCTTCAGGACAGGGAGTGAATTTCCAAGGAACCTCTCAGGGGAGTAAAGCAGTGCCCCCAGCCAGTGCAGAGCTCCCAAATAAAATCCTCCCTGCCATGGGAAGAGGTGGCAGATGTGGTAGCAGGGCACTGAGGAGCCACAGGAGCCACCCGTGGCATGGGGAGTACGTTGGAATCTGGGCATGGAGCAGCCCAGCATTCCCTGGCCAGGCTGCAGTGGCTGTGCTGCTGGCACAGGGCTGGTGGCACACGTGGCACGCTGCAGGGCACAGCTCTCCTTGGCTGGGACAGTGCCACTGCTTTACCAGGGCATCTTGGAAATGAGGTTCTGGCTCTGGATGCCACTGCTGAGGCACCAAATTGCTCCTGGCACCTGGCCGCTCTGCCGGTGTGAAATTTCCATAAATATCCCACAAAGGATTGCTCCTGGCAATCCAGGCTTGGTTTCCATCAGGTGGAGCAGAGCAGCAGGACCTGGAGTTTCCCCCCTTCTCCATGACTTGCTGCATCCCAAAAAAATTCAGCTCCAAGAGGAGGAAAGCCAGAGGCAGTTTGGATGTGAAGGCAGGGCTGGCTCTGGCCCCAGAGATTTGGGTTGCAGGGAATTTGGGGCTTTGGAACAACACCTGCTTTGAACCAGAGCTGGAATTTCAAGGGTCTGTGGGGAATTTCCCCATCCTGTGTGGATCAGTGCAAGGAGCCTTTTGTCCTGCCCAGGACTGGATCAGTGCAAGGAGCCTTTTGTCCTGCCCAGGACTGGATCAGTGCAAGGAGCCTTTTGTCCTGCCCAGGAATGAGAATTCCTGTCATGTTTACCCCTGGAAGCAGGCAGATGCTGCAGGAGATGGAAGCCAAACCTTGTGCCAGCCCTGGCCCCACACACCCGTGGCAGCTCCAGGTCTCCAGGCTCACCTGGAGCTGCTTGTCCAGCTCAGTGCCAGGAGTTCCTGGGGTCAATCCCATCCTGTTTCCCAGCTGGTACCTGTCCTGTGTCACCGATTACCCACGGGCAGGGGCACAGGGAGCAGCCAGGGCTCTGAGAGGTGCTGGTACACTTTGTTCCTAAACTGGGTGGGATTCAACCTCCTCTCCCCTGTGCCTGCCACTTCCCTGGAATAATTGGTGACAGGGACAATCCAGCCAGGGACAGCAGAGCTGAGGATGCCACCTGCTCCCTCAGGTGTGGCTCAGCAGGAGCAGCAGCTGCTGTGTGCTGTTCACGTGGGGATGGAGGGGAAAATGAAAAGGGAAAAGATGCCAAAACCCAGGAGCAGCTCCTCGCCCGTGGCTTCCCCAGATCCTGGGCAGTGCCCTGGGCATTTCTGGGCTGCCCTTGCTGGGCTTGCAGGATGTTTCCATACCCAGAATTTATTTTGGATGACCTGCTCCCCAGTTCCTGGGGCTGTCACCTCCCTCTGAGGCACCCTGAGAGGGTCCAACCCCCTCCATGAGCTCTTCCCAGCCATTCCTGAGAGATCTCCTGCCCCAGGAACAGCCTGCAGGGCTGGGGGAGGCTGTGGGGCAGCGGTTCCCTGCATGTGGCAAGAAAAACCCTTCCCTCTGAGCACCAGCAGCTCCACACTGGAATTACAGATGGAAGTGTGAAGGGTGTGAATGCAACACAATGCGAGAATTATGTAGAAAATAAAGGTAGTTACAGTTGCTTCAAAACATTTTTGCAGCTAGAGCTCAGGGCTTTTAATCAACTCCCTTTCCCCCCCTTTTTTTTCTCTTTTTTATTGCAGGTTCTCCTTTCTGCCAAACATTTGCAGAGGGGGAAAGAAACTAAAGCAAAGAGAGAGAGAGAGAGAAACAGTTTTAGCTGCCAATCTGTTGCTTGCAAAGCCATGAAAAACACCCTGAGAGAGGCTAGCATGTATTATAGAAAAGGAAAAGGAGTTCATGCATCCTCTGTACTGAAGTCTTTTAAGGTCCCTTCCCTCCTGAGACCTCCTGTGTCCCCAACATGCCCCAAGCCATTAAAGAAGGAGGTTTCAGCCCATCCCAGGCTCCCTGAAAAGTTGTCACAGCCATCCTCTCTGTCCTGGAAGTTTATTCTGTCCTTTGGGGCTGTCCCAAGGAGCTCTGCTCTGATGGCACATCCAGGATTACTCCCAGGGCTACTAAAGCTTGGTAAAATCTTGGGCTTGAGTTCAATATTCCATGCAGGGAGCCTAGGAGAGATGCGGCTGCATCTCCTGCCAGTAAAATCTGTATTCCTCCCCATTTACCTCTCCTTTCCTCTCTTGTGAAAGTCAATTTATACCTTTTGCTCTGCATCTCCAGGTGGAATTCTGGATTTCTCCTCCCACCCAATGCAGGGAGACCTCCAGAGCCCCAGGACACTCAAAATGCACTGGGGAAAACCAAGCTGGAAAAAGAGTTGTGGTAAAGGGATAGGAGGGAGACACTTGAGTTGTGTTCAGAGTGTGAGGGCTGGGAAGATTAAACACAGCCTTGACTCCGTTTTGCTAGGTCAGAAAATCAAACCTGAGCCTAAGGGTGTGGGATAACCCTCCCTAAGGCCACGGGAGCAGAGAAGCACAGATAATATATAAAAAAATAATAATATATAATAATATATTATATCGTAATATGCAATATAAAATTATAAAATAATACAAACCAATAAAATTAATCTATATAATAATATATAATTATAGGTTATAATCTATAAGTGCTGTTTAGGCTAATCAAGGCTGGGAGAGAGCTGAGCTGTGCCAGCCTTCCCTTGCTCTGCCATGCAGGGAAGGAGAATTAGAGGGGCAATGAGGAGAGAAACATCCTCTCCAGCTTGTTTTTAAGACATCCCTTCCACCCTGGGGCTTGTTTTAACGGCCCATGCCGCACACCAGAGCCATCCCCTTTTATTTACGATGATTATTACGGGCTGCTGCAGTGTCCCCTGGGTCCCAGAGAGGCAGCGCCGGCTGCTATTAAGGCATTTTGTCTTTCTCTACAATCACATAAAGACCTTCCCCGTGCTCCTCCCGCTGGGCAATAAAAAGGGAAAGACAATCCAGGGCTGAGCTGGCTGCTCTGGCTGGCTGGGCAAAGCGCCTCGTTAGGCACAATAAAGTGCTCTCCTTAACCCCGGGCCAGCGGCCAGGCCGGGGCAATCAGGCCAAGGAGAAGGAGGAGGAGAGGATGGCATGGAGGAGATGGAAGGCACGGGAGGAGCTCAGCCCGGCCTGGCAGCGCTGAGGCTCCTCGGGATGGATCCTGCATCCCCATCCCGCTCCAAAGCTGGGCAGCCTCGGGTGCTGGGCCCCTCCTCGTGGGCCCCCCAGTTCCAGCCCTGGGACACTCCTCAAATCCAGCCCTGGAACCCCCTCATGAGTCCCCTAATTCGAGCCCTGGAATCCCCTCTTGAGTCCCTCAATTCCAGCCCTGGGACTCTCCTCAATTCCAGACCTGGAACCCCCTCGTGAGCCCCCCAGTTCCAGCCCTGAGACACTACTCAAATCCAGCCCTGGAACCCCCTCATGAGTCCCCCAATTCCTTCCCCAGGACTCCCCTCATGAATCCCCCAATTCCCACCCTGGAATCCCCTCATGAGTCCCCCAATTCGAGCCCTGGAATCCCCTCAATTCCAGCTCTGGGACTCTCCTCAATTCCAGACCCGGAACCCCCTCATGAGTCCCCCAGTTCCAGCCCTGGAAGCCCTTCATGAGTCCCTCAATTCCTGCCCCAGGACCTCCCTCATGGGTCTCCCAGTTCCAGCCCTGGGACACTCCTCAAATCCAGCCCTGGAACCCCCTCATGAGTCACCCAATTCCTGCCCCGGGACTCCCCTCATGAATCCCCCAATTCCCACCCTGGAACCCCCTCATGAGTCCCTCAATTCCTGCCCCAGGACTCCCCTCATAAGTCCCCCAGTTCCAGCCCTGGGATGCTCCTCAATTCCAGCCCTGGAATCCCCTCATGAGTCACCCAATTCGAGCCCTGGAATCCCCTCTTGAGTCCCTCAATTCCAGCCCTGGGACTCTCCTCAATTCCAGACCTGGAACCCCCTCATGAGCCCCCCAGTTCCAGCCCTGGGACACATCTCATTTCTTGCTCTGGAACACCCTCATGAGTCCCCCCAATTCCATCCCTGGCACTCCCTCATGAATCCCCCGATTCCCATCCTGGAATCCCCTCGTGAATCCCCCAATTCCCTCCCTGAAACCCCCTCATGAGTCCCCCAACTCCATCCCTGGAATCTCCTCATGAATCTCCCAATTCCCACCTTGGAACCCCCTCATGAATCCCCCAATTCCCACCCTGGAACCCCCTCATGAATCCCCCAATTCCAATCCTGGAATCCCCTCATGAGTCCCCCAATTCCTTCCCTGGGTCCCCCCTCATGAGTCCCCCAATTCCTGCCCTGGGTCCCCCCTCATGAGTCCCCCAATTCCACCCCTGGAATCCCTTATTGAATCTCCCAATTCCATCCCTGAGTCCCCCCTCACAAGCCCCCCAATTCCATCCCTGGGTCCCCCCTCACAAGTCCCCCAGTTCCATCCCTGGGTCCCCCCTCACAAGCCCCCCAATTCCAATCCTGGCCTTGGCTCATCTCCCCAGGAACCTGAGCACGTCAGAGGCGTCCAACAAAGCATTTTGGAAAATTAATCAGCCCAATTGAAATGTGATTGATTGAGAATTGAGAACCATGATCCAGCAAGTCCTGGAAAATGTAATAGTCTAAAACCCTTATTAATTTTTCATGTTCTTTCTGTTTGGATTTTTTTCCCCCCTTGTGGAGGTGGCTTTGTGCCAAGATGTTTATGTGTAAATTCCAGCTCTCTTCCCGCCTGGCTCCGAGGCTCTGGAGCTGGGCAGACCTTGGGATTTCCATCCTCCCAAAACCCTGCTTGGAAAATGCACCAAAAAAAGAGGGAAAGAACCTCATGGAGCTGAGTTTGCCAGCTTGGGATGAGCCAAAATCTGGGCATTTTGCTCCTACTGTGACAGCCACAGTGACACCCATGTCACTGAGCACCTCTGGGGTCACTGTGACCCCAATACCAACATCAAGCTCAGTGTGGCACATCCTTGACTCTTTATTTATGATTATTTTGTATTATTATTTCTCTCTAAAGCAGCAAATTAATCACTGCTCCCAAATTAGGGTGGTGTAAACCCCGGTGCCACACGTGGAAGGAGCCCAAAGCCAGGTTAAGCTGCTCCTTTGAGTTTTGCTCCAGAGATCCTTGTGGTTCCAAGCCAGTGGCCTGGCGTGGAATTAGCAATCGATGGGAGACCAGGTTGTAAGTGGTGCTGTTTGGATGAAATTATTTCTGTTTTCAACAGATCTGTTTTGATTTTTGCTTCCAAAGTGAAAATGTCTCTATTTGTTCAACATTTGGGTTTGGCCTGGATTTTTGCTTGGCTTTTTAAAAATTTTTTAATTTTTTTTTTTTTTTGACACAGTGTCAACATTTCTCAAGTGGGGAAAAAACCAACATAATTTGGATTTTTTTTTTTTTTTTTTAGACCAATTTGCTGCCAGCAGCAGCCATGGAAATGTTTCAACCAGAGCGCTGATGAAGTAATCTGAACATATGCCATGGGACCCAGGATCTGACCTCTCTTGTTGGATTGCTTCCCTGGGGAACTGAGGCTGTAAAAATCACACCTTCTCCGTGCCTTTTTGTCACCTTTCCACCGCCAAACTTGGCCGTACCTGGGCACATCTCAAGCACAGATGGGCTGAGATCCTGCAGGTAATTGGGTTCTCAAAAATCACAGCGCAGAATCAGTGATATTTGGATTTCTAACAGCAGAAGAGGTGGAAGGTAGCAGAGGTCTGGCTTGTATTGGATACAAATTAATTTAAAATGTGCAAAACTTCTTAAAATTTCCCATCTGGCAGGAGATTGGAGTTTGCACCTTTCTGCCTGCAAATCAACCATGGAGCTGGAGCACAGTGACCCTTTTGTCCTGCCTCATCCAAAGTGCCCTTCTTGCCACATCCACAGAGTCACCCCGGCCCTGTGCCAGGCCAGCCCCAAAAACCCCACAAAATGAGGATGAGGCAGGGGATTGATCTTCATCCCAGAGCCAAGACACAGCTCTCTGCTGGGTTTTCAGGTGGATTATTTTCCTGTGGGACCCTCAATCTGTGTTTTCCTTGAGAATTTTTTGCTGTTCCCAGTGTTTTGGCCACTAACCCAACTGTGGCCTCAGGGCCTTGTACCCCTATCCCTGTGCTGGGTCCAGCTGTTATTATTTCTCTTTATTTATGTCCTGCTGTTCCCCAAGAGCATTTTCTGAACTCTCTCCACTGTCTCCAGCAGTTCCTGGTAAATCTGGAAGACAAAGTGCTTGTCCTCTCCACGGGGGTATTTTATTTTTAATAAAACTCGCTGGTGCTTCTCCTGAGGGACTTGTTGAAGTTGTGAAAGTCAAAACCAAAATACTGGAGCTGCTGTTTCCTGAAGAGAGAGGCTGTGTTTCCTCGTGGGACTTCTGGAAACGGCAGGGATGGGACCAAGGGCTCCAAGTTCCCCTGGATCCTGGTGGTGCTGGCAGCCAGATCCTTCCCAGCTCTTCCCAAACAATTTCTCATGGGCCAAAGGAAAACTTGAAAGGGAAGATGGGAGGGAAGGCAAAGCCCATTTTCCTTCTCTGTCCTGAAGAACTCAGGGCCTTCCTGGGGCCTCACAATGACATTTGACCTCTCAGCTGATGGTGCAGAGACACAAAGGGAATTCCTACTTCAAACCAGAGGCAAATTCCCTGAGCCAGCACCTCCTGTTCCACAGGACAGCTCTGGCTGCAGGAGAAGCCCAGAAACACCTCAGCTCTTGGTTATTAATCAAGGCTAATTAGCTGGACTAACTAGGCTGCACTCCTGCTGGTCCTGGGTGAGGGCTCTGCAGGAGGAGGGAGATGCTCCCAGACCAGGCCTCCCTCCCAGGCCGTTTTGACAGGGAAAAAAAATGCATTTCATCCTCATAAATCCTTGGCAGCAAATGTCGACTGGATGCCAACAGGAAAAAAACCACTAATAAATAAAAGGCAGCACTGTTTTTCTTTTAGATGGTTTGGATTGTCAGGGTTTTGTGGACTGGAAATTGAGTTTTTATTATTTTTTTTAGCTTTCTTCTGCTACTGGGAATAAGCAAATACCTTGAGTTAAACACCTTCCTTCCAGCATGCCAGAATGCACCCCAGGGGGAGAAGGTTGATATTATTTGGGCACAAAAATCCTATTCCCCAGTGCTCAGGGCAGTGTGGGGACATGTCCCTGTGGCCACTGAGGGCACATCAGTCTCTGGCTGTCCCCAAGCTACTCATCCTTGGGGATGAGGACTTATAAAAAAAAAAAAAAATCACATTTTCTGTGAAAAGCAGTACTTACAGACACAACCTTAAACCCAGCCCCAGTTTTCTACCAAAGGAAAAGTTTGGATAAGAACTTTTATCTGCCCCACTCTGAATTTTACACAGGCCCATCCCTGAACTCTGACCCTGCCAGGGCTTCCCGTTCTGCTCTGAAAAAAGTTCCTGCTCACCCCAGGAGCCAGCGCAAAGCCTGGGCAGAGAAGTGGCTTCCTTGGCGTCCAGATCTCTTTCCTGATTATTATTCTGGTCATTCACCCTCTTTCTCTCTCAATCTTGAGGAGGGAGCAGTGATTTTGTGAGTTGAAATTTGGATGTATTCCCAGCTCCATTTTTTTTCTCCCCCTCTTGTTAATTAAAACTAATAAATCTGCTCAGCAGAGTTTGCAGAGCAGAGGGACAAGGTACAGTTATCTTGACACGGCAAGGCCATCTCGCTCCTTCCCCCCCCACCTTTTATTTATTTAATTTATTCACCTATTTATTCCCTTCTTGAGCCCGTTCCAGATCTGAATTTCTCATCCAGGCTATGTGCAGGCTCTTTGCTTTTCTTTCCCAGGGAAGCATTCCCACAGGAGCCTCAAATAATCAACAATTGCCGTGGCGTGCATCCCTGGAAATAATTACAGACAATCCCGAGCAACCTGGGAACAAAGGGATCCGTGTTGTGTGAGACCTCCTCTGTCTGTTCCCTCATCAAGGGGGATGGAACCCCAGGGTTTGGGGTCACTGCAGTCCTCTGTACTGATCTGGGGGATGCAGCAGCAAAAAAATGTAAAAAGGAAAAGATGATTCCCCAGTATTTGGGTGTTTAAAGCCCTTTGGGATGTTGCACAACCGCCCTGAGAACACATCAGTCCAGAGAGCCACGTACCCACCAGCCCCTGAGGAGGAGGGGATCCAAACTGTCCCCTGTGTCCTTTCCCAAGGTGTCCCACACTGTCCTTTCCAGTGTCCCCACACTGTCCTTTCCCAAGGTGTCCCACACTGTCCTTTCCAGGAGGACAGAAGTGACCTCTGCACCAAGTGCCCGGTACACAATGACCCTCACGGGGTTTTTATGGAGCTGCTGCTCATCCCCAGGTCCTGTTTGCCCACAGGGAACATCTGGTGGTTCCCAAGGGTGCCCAGAGCCCCTGGCTGAGCTCCAGAGGCAAAGAAGTTTGTGGGGAATGGCTTTGCCCTGAACTCCTGCGGTCTCCTCCTCCTCCTCGGGAGGAAGGCAGTGCTGGTAGCCATAGCAACCAGATCTCCTTCTCCGCTCCAAACTTCACCCAGCCGGGGCTCCGGAGGAGAAATGGGAAGGGACGGGGGAATGCAAATGACCCGCAATCCCTGCAGCCCCTCCCGATCGATGGGATCTGCATTCTAAACCACGGGATGTGTGCGGGGATAACAGAGCGGATCGCAGGCAGCAGGGATGCTGGAAAAACGGGCAAGGGAGAGGGGCAAGGCAGAAAAACGAGCTGCTGAGCCATCTCTTCCATCCCCCGAGCCTCCAGTGTCATGCGGAGGGTAACAGCTTTAATTAGTGATTTAAGGACCTTCCACAACACACTCAGCACTCTCGGTGCTCCGGGAAGCGGCTGTGCCGTGGTTGGGGAGGCCAAGCACGTCCTGCCCGTGCTCTTCCTTCCCTGGCACATCAGCACGGCAGGCAGCGGGGTGTGGGCACCCCTGGAACGGTGCTGGGACCTGGCTGTGGGGACAGTGACAGACAAAGGGTCGTGAACGTGCAGAGCTCCATGTTCACCTGGCCCCACAACCAGCCCAGTGAAATGGGAGTCCAGCAAAACCAGCTCTGGGCCAGGACATCCAGGTCTATTCCCTGCAATTCCCATCTCCTGCCCTGAGCAGCACTGGGGCTTTTCTGCTCCATCTTCATCCTGCTCCATCCTCATCCTGCCCCATCCTCCTCCTGCTCCATCCTCCTCCTGCTCCATCCTCCTCCTGCCCCATCCTCCTCCCGCTCCATCTTCATCCTGCTCCATCCTCATCCTATTCCACCCTCCTCCTGCTCTGCCTTCATCCTGCCCCACCTTCATCCTGCTCCATCCTCATCCTGCCCCACCTTCATCCTGCTCCATCCTCATCCTGCTCTACCTTCATCCTGCTCCATCCTCATCCTGCTCCATCCTCTTCCTGCTCTACCTTCATCCTGCTCTACCTTCATCCTGGCTCCATCCTTGCCCTGCTCCATCTTCATCCCTCACCTCTTTGGCACAAAAATCCTCATTCCCACCTCTTTGTCTCCCTGAGTGCTGCTCAGACAACCCCACAGGTATTTCTGACACCTTTCCCCTGCATGGGGTGGATTACCTTTTCCTGCTTTACAGACAGGGAGCAAAGGACTGGCTCAAAGCCATCCATTGATCACCACTGGGGGGTGCAGGAATTGACCCCGGGCCCCTGAATCTCAGTTTTCTATCCCAGCCAGGCTGCACTGCTGGGAGATTTATCTCCTGAAACAATTCCCTTTTTTTTTCTATTTCAAATGGCTGGTCAGCCACAACCAAAGGGAAAAAAATTGAAACTTTAACTTCTGGGTGAAAAGTTACCATTTTGTTTGCATGAACCCCCTGACTCCGCTCTCCTCTGAATATCTCCAATCCACTAAGAAGCGCTTGGGTGTCGATTTTAGAAAGCTGATGGGTGTTTTTGGAAATAATCCCTTTTTAGGGAAAGCTGTTTACCCAGATAACCACCATCCCTCTCCCTGCTGAAGCAGCAGCTGTTGTGGGAGACAGCTGAAATGCAAAGAGGCTCCTGCTCCATCCATCACCCAGGCACGGGCCAGGCAGAGCTACTTCACTTAAAGGACAACGTTTGCATCAAGAGGAGCTGGGCCACAAATCAATTCCCACTGGAAGGCAGAAGGTTTGAACTGGAGCAGAGGTTTCCTGGAATGATCTTCTGGTGGGATGAGGGGACAAGAGCTGAAGCAGGTGAGTTCACACAGCAACGCGCACGATGTGTCTGACTTCGACTGCAGCGAGGCACAAAGGTCTGATTTCATATTTCTGTTTCCTTCCAGAGGTCTCTGGGCAGCCAGAGCTCTTCCTAACGATCTGTGCTGGATGGAAAGAACCCCAAAGAGCTTTCTCTATTGAATTTCCATAGTCTTCCCCATCCATTTGCATTTAAAGCCAGCTCTCAGCTGTGCGTGGGACAAGACACATTTCTGCTCAATACCCGTCCAATTCTGCCTGTGTGGATTCAGGCTGGAGGCACGGATTGCTGTCGATGCAGATGGAGTTGCCTCTGAGAATCCAGAGTTTCCTGGCCCAGGGAAACCTTGCAGGGAAATAACTGCAGCTCTGTTTGAGCCAACACCTGGCAGGGTGAGTGTGATGCTCCAGATTACTGAGAAACAACATGACAAAAATCTGGTGGGGGGGGGATTGAGTCTTTTTCCTTTCAGTACCTCTCAATTTTTGGCCCCACCATTAATAATCATTCCAAAGAAAATTGATCACAAGTAGCAAGAAACATTTTGCTCTTTCAAAGCATTTTATTCCAACAATTGCAGTCAGGCTATTAAAACACTTCCATTTTTTTTTTTAAGCAAAAATTGATTTACATTTTAAAACAGCTGAAAAAGCCAGTTTGAATTTGGAAAAAAAATACTCAAAATCCCGTTCGGAAATGTCAGAGTAGCTGAAGAGGGAGGGCTGTGCCAGATGATGCTGAGATGGCTAAAGCCTCTTTCAGTTTAGTCTTTACTAAACAGATCAGCTGTGAGTTGGTGTCTGACACAATTAACCCTGAGGAGGAGCAGGCTGGGAAGGGACTGAGGAGTTTGGAGCACACTCAGGCATTTTCCAGCTCCATCCCCAGGCACGTGGAGAGCCACTGAGCACAATTTTGGAGCCAACACAGCAATATTTGAAAAGATGACAGTGCAAAAATGTGGAAAAAAGGACAGAGGCAACACCTGCCTTTGGGAGAGGGGTGGGAGGAGGAGGAGTTTGCCTGAAACAAGGCGAGCACCTGGAAGAACAGAGGAAAATCAGGCACAGCCAACATGAATTTGTAAAGCCCAAATTGGGTCAAACCAATCTAATTTCCTCCAGTGACAGGGTGGCAGGGACAGTGCTGGGGGAGGATGCAGGAGATGTCGTCTGTCTTTACTTCAGGGAGGCTCTCCAAGCTGTCCCCCCGTGACATTCTCCTCAGCACGCTGGGAAACAGCTTTATCTGGCAATTTGGCTGTACCTAGAGAGGGATTATCAATGGCTCCCTGTCAGAAAGGAGGGATGTGTCTAACAGGAGTCTCTCTTCATCTGCTATGATTCAATATTCCAATTAACCTCCCCAGTGATGGAAGAGAGGAGACGTTTATTAGATGTGCAGAGGGCTCACCCCAGGAAAGGCCAGCGGCACTTGGGAGGACACAAAACCAAAATCAGAGCTGAGAGGCGGGGATGGAAAACAGGAGAAAGGGCCTGAGATATCCTACAAAGCTGCTGAAATTCGGGCAGGGCCAGAGCACAGATCGATACAAACACCAGATGGGCCACAACGGGCTGGGAAAAAGATCCAGGGCTGGATTTGATGAGAAGTGGAACAGACTGTGGCAATAAAAGGCAAAGGGTTGACTGCAGTGTTGCCTCCAAAACAGCTCAGGAAAAGCCTGCTCTGCACAGGGAGTGAAATACCCTGGAACCCTCTGGGGCTCTCTGTTCTTGTTTCTGCTCAATGGGTTGGGTCCAGCACAGGCAACTTTGACTGCCACTGGGCTTGATTTAAATACCCAGCTGCTGCTTCCACCAGGAAGTTTCCAACTCCCTTTCTTCTCTCTGCAGAGCATGATTTCCATTCCATGTCCAACACTGCCTCCCTGGCTCTTTTGATCTTTCCTGTGGAGCCAGAGATTAATATAATTTCAACAGCATTTTCAGAAAAATCAGCAAATTGCATTTGTGTCTCACCGGAGGCTCCGGAGCGACCTTTTCCTTCAGGGAGACGTGGAGTGATGGGACCAGTCTGGTGGGCTGAGACCAGGGAGCTGCCAGGAGAAGGGAGATCCACGGGCTCTCAGCTCCTGGTGACTGCTCCATCCCTCAGCAGCTCTGCTGGAAACGTGTGCTGAGCACAAACCCCCCCCCCCCCCCAAAAAAAAATAAGGGCTGTTGCTAATAGATTGTGCTGCTTGTTGCTGCTCCGTGAAGAATGTCCTGCTAATTTTTTTGTTTTCACCAAATTTTCCACTTGAAACATGAGAGCGGAAAGGGAGCTGTGAGCTGAATCCACAAGGAGAGGCAGAGCTGCTGTACTGGAGTTGGGAACCTCCTGGCATCACCAGCTGTGATTCCCACCCAGATCCACATCCCCAGGAGCTGTGGGGAGGTGAGGATGGGGCTGGGAATCATCAGAGCGACGTTGAGGGAAGGAGGATTTGCTCCTCGTGGCCTTGCAAATGCTGAAAATCAGCAAACGAGCAACAAAATAAGAGCAACACACTGCAGGCCTTGGGAATAAGGAATGATGCTGCCAGTCTTGGGAGACAGGAGCTTCTTTGGAGAGGGGAAGAGGGATGGCATCCGAGCAGGAGCTGCCTTCCTACTGGGCTGGTGGCTGAGCTTCAAGGTCACACTGACAAAGGCAATTTGTTTCCTCTACAAGCCAAACTTTTTGTTTCCCCTTTCTGGAGCGGCATTTCACACAAAGCCTCTGTCCTTGTGTGGTCACAGCAGAGCCTCATCAGAGTGTGCCACCACTCAGCAGCACCCAGCCAGGAGATTTAAAGGCTATTGTGGAGAAATCCCTTAAATCCATCCTGTAGGGCAGGAACAAGACAGGCAAATGGGGAACTGGGAAGTGTTTGGACACTGGGAAGGAATACAGATCTGAAGGAGCTTTACTGCGCAACCCTTGGTGGGATGTTGGCAGAATCCCTGAATCCTGCCATTTTCCACTGTCTAAATTATTTAGGGAACAGCAGCAGGGGCAGCTCCCTGCTCCTGTGTTTAGGGGATGCTCCTGCTGGTCCAGCCTGGCACCTGGAGCTCTTCATTCAGCAGCACCCAGGCACCCAACTAGCCCAGCAGCACAGCAGGGATGGATTTTGGGGTGCACTGGGACCCCAGGGTTTGTTGGTGCCTCCCAAAGAAACCCAGCAAGGTCATGACAGCAGAACGCCCACGGGGGGACCTGGAATCCAGAAGCAGCAGAGGGTGGGAGGCTGTTAATGGGAATTCTCTTTGGGAATTGCCAAAAAGGACCCAGGGCCAAAGCTGGGAAATCAGGGGAGCTGGGTGGGTGTGCTCAGGGCTCTGAGTGTGCACGGGAGATATGGGGGAATGTGAGCAGGGATCTGAGTGTGAGCAGGGATCTGGGGGAGTGTGAGCAGGGTTTTGGGTGTGAGCAGGGATCTGGGTGTGTTCAGGAGATGGATGTGAGCAGGATCTGAGTGTGCACAGGGATCTGGGGGAGTGTGAGCAGGGTTTTGGGTGTGCTCAGGAGATGGATGTGAGCAGGATCTGAGTGTGCACGGGTGATATGGGGGAATGTGAGCAGGGATCTGAGTGTGAGCAGGGATCTGGGGGAATGTGAGCAGGGATCTGAGTGTGAGCAGGGATCTGGGTGTGCTCAGGAGATGGATGTATGCAGCATCTGAGTGTGCACAGGGATCTGGGGGAGTGTGAGCAGGGATCTGGGTGTGCTCAGGAGATGGATGTGAGCAGGATCTGAGTGTGAGCAGGGATCTGGGTGTGCTCAGGAGATGGATGTGAGCAGGATCTGAGTGTGAGCAGGGATCTGGGTGTGCTCAGGAGATGGATGTGAGCAGGATCTGAGTGTGAGCAGGGATCTGGGGGAGTGTGAGCAGGGATCTGGATGTGCTCAGGAGATGGGTGTGAGCAGGATTTGAGTGTGCACAGGAGCTGGGTGTGCTGAGGGATCCAGGTGAGTGTGCACAGAATCTGAGTGTGCACAGGTTCTGGCTGTGCTCAGGATCTGAATGTGCACAGGATCTGAGTGTGCTCAGGGATCCAGGTGAGTGTGAACAGAATCTGGCTGTGCACAGGATCTGGCTGTGCACAGGACCTGGGTGTGCACAGAATCTGAGTGTGCACAGGTTCTGGCTGTGCTCACTCTCTGGCTGCTGCTGGAGCAGGAGCAGCGAGAGGCAGAGCTCCCAAGTGTTTAAACATGCAAACACACAGCCCCTCTCCACAATCAGCACGGATGGAAATATTGATGGTTGCATTAAAAGTAAATATATTTTTAATTAAATAATTTTCCCCTTCTCCATTCAAGGGGCGTGAAAGCACTCACAGAATTAAAACTGCTGCTTCAATTTCTCTCTCTCTCTCCTCTGACACATGCCAGGACTAAGATTTCTCCCTCTGCCTTCCCACCATCCCTCTCCATCCAGCTTTTGGCAATTTAACCCCTTCTTGGCAGCTCAGAAAACACCAAGGCTCGAGTAGAGCAGCTGATTTTCTTCCCTTCTCTCTCCTTCTTCCCCTCAGTCCCAGCTCAGACCCAGCTCTGAAGGGCTCATTAATCAAAAGGCAATTAATTCCCCATCATGGGGGCAAATAACAGACACAGACGTTCAATAGCTGCCTTTTGCCACGCTCCAGTGTTTCTCTGATTCCTGCAAACCGAAATAAAAAGGAGGCAGAGCAAGAGAAACAGTAAATGATTAAACGCTTCATTAACATCCCGCAGGGGCGGGGAGGCCTCGGCTGATTTATCCCTGGTGCCAAAGAGACAAAAAAGAGTTCCCAGGTGTGGAGATTTTGGGGTGCAAATGAGGACCCCTTGTCCAGGATGGTCTAATGAACATGAAGCATTTACAAAATAGGATGGTCTTGCCCCAAAATGGGGTGAAAAATCCTTTTTTTCTTCTTGTCCCCTTGGCTTTGGGACAGGACCCTGCTCACTCTGTCTCCATCTCACCCTAAAATGAGTGTCCCCCATTTCATATCCCACTACCCTGAAAATATAATTATTGAGGATTTTTCTGATGTGGAAAATAAATAAAAAAATGTGGAAAAGAAGTTGTTTCTCCTTTAAATTGTGTTGGTGAGGAGTCTAGAGATGAAGGAGAGTTTTGATACACAAAACAATAGGTTCGCTCAACCCTGGTGCCCCAATTAATTAGTGGGTGATTGCTGCCCATAGAAAAATTAAGAGTAAACTATTATATTAGTTATTTAATCAGTGAACTTACCAAAAACACAAGGCCCATGATTCAAATGCTCCATTGGTATCATTAATCATAGTTTGGAGCAGAAAATAATTTTACATTATTAAAGCAATTACCATAGAATCATTGACGGTAGCAAAAATTCATTAATCTTTATTCATTACTCAATCAGATCACTTTGTTTTAGCCCATTCCATCTCCCCTGCTCTCTCACAGGGATGCCAAAAAGAAGGGGGAAAAGTGACAGTAGGAACTTTTTATGATACTAAAGTGTCAGGCTTGGCAGAAACTACTTTTAAATATAATGAGTGTAAAGGCATTGGAGGGACAGCACAAACCTCATCCTCTCCAAAGCATTAATTGCTGTTTTTCTCCACCTCAGGCTGCAATTCCCAAGGGATCAGCGCTCACAGCTTGGAGCAGGGCTTTATTCTTTTCCCTTTTCTTTAGTCTCTGAACTGATTTTGTGTTCAGGGAGAAGAAAAAGCGGAGAGCAAAGCTGGTGCTCCCCATCACACCTGGGCCTCCCCCAGGTTTGGGGGTCCCCCAGCCAGAACTGAGCTTCCCCCAAGAAAAATCAAAGCTGTGGAGGCAGCTGAGCTCTGCCAATCTGGGTCAGGCTCTTATCTGCTGGCAAGCAAAAAGAAATTGGCCTGGCTTTTCTTATTTTATCTTCTGAGATGAGTGAAACTGCAGTGCTCATTATGATCGTTATTTGACTTTAATAGCCGAAGAGGTTACCGAAGATCTTTTGATTTGATAGCCAGGAATTTATCTTGATGGGTGTTTTTTTTTTCTTTCATAGGGAAAGAAAAAAAAAAAAAAGAAAAAAAAAAGGGAAAAAAAGGGGAAGAAAAAGCAAGTTTTTCCCTGGAGACAGCTCCTCAGCAAGTCATTTACAAACAGGGAGGCTAAGCCCAGTTTTGGTGTGTGAACAGGTTTTCCACAAGTCCCCTTTCCCCAGGGAAACATAAATTTGTCTTCAAAACATCCCTGCAAAGTAGGCCAGGCCTGTTAATGCTGCTTTGCTGTGGAAAGCCTCAGCAGTTTGCCCAAGGTGCTTGAGGGGGTGTGGGATGGATCCAGGAATGCAGCCTGGGTTTGAGTCCAGCCCTTTCCTGGGATGCTCTGGGGTCAGGCTGTCCCTGAGATAAGGGACAATTAAATGTCCCCTGGAGCCTGGGGTTTGGGGCTGGCTGGGTTTGGGCACTGCTGTCCCATGGAGAGCCCCAGGATAGTGTTGGGGCTCCTTTTCCTGCCTTGGAGCTGCTCCTCGAGCCAGGTGGACACTGTGGAGGACAGAGGAACATCTCCATCCAACCCCTCTTTGCGCCACAATTCTCCATAATCCTTCTTTTACACCTTTTTCCCCCCATAGAACCGCAGCTCCTGCTTCCTTACCAGGTTACTCTGGGGTTGTGAAAGGAATGAGAGGGATTTGTCTTCACAAATAAACTGGGGGTCTGCTGAGAAATAAAATTGGATACTCAGAGATGAAAGAAACAGTGGGAAGAACCATAAATTCCATAGGAATTCCACTGATTGACACAGGAAAATAAAAGGGGGGTTATGTATTAAAAGGGGGTGTTATGTATTTGGTGTTTTGGGAAAGTCTGTACCTCTCAAGGACCTCAGCCAATGGGGAAAGAGAGAAGGGAAATGTGGCTGGGAAACTGGGATAAAAAGGAGGCTGCACCCTCCGAAAATGGGAGAGATCCCAGGGGAATGCCCCAAGGCCTCTCCCTTTATCTGAATAAAGTTCCAGGACCCCTCTGTCTCCTTTTTGGACATAAACCTCTGTTGTTTGTGGGTTAATTTTCCTGACAGTTGCATCGCTGTGGTATGAAACTGGAGCAAGAGATTTATCTGATCCCAGCTTTTCCATTCTCCCCATTTCTGCTCCTGCCCAGCAACGCCAAGAAAACTCAGCCAAGCTCTCCCCAGCATTTCCTGGTGCAGCACCACAACACCAACTCCCATCACCCCAAAAATGCCTCGATTTGGATTTGAGGAGGCAGAAGCAGCAGCTCTGCTGAAGGCAAGAGGCAACCCAGGAACCAATGGGGGAAAAAAAAAAAGGAAAATAAGGAAAAGAGCAATGTTGTTTGGCTTTGGAGCTGTAACAGGTTGTCATGGGGAAGGCGTGTGGGCTTTCCCGCGAAGGGAGCAGCGCCGCCGACCTTTGGAGAGCGTTTGCTCAGAGCCAGCTGCTGCTTCCAGCTCATCCCAGGGCTCTGGGAATGCTCAGCCCTGGCCCCCCTCCTGCTGCAAACCCTCATCTCCCTGCCTCGAACCCCAGACAGGCCATCCTGTAATGGAATATACCACTGCAATGAGAAATAGCTTTAAATTAAATGGGAAGTCGAGGTTAGATCTAAGGAAAGCATCTTTTATTGCCCAGAGAGGTGGTGGATGCTCCATCCCTAAAAATATTCAAAGCTGAAATGGAGATTAGATCTAAGGAAAGTGTTATTTTATTGCCCAGACAGGTGGTGGATGCTCCATCCCTGAAATTTTTGTATTGCCCAGAGAGATGGTGGATCCCTAAAACTATTCAAGGCCAAAATTGAGATTAGATCTAAGGAAAGCTTTTTTTTTTTAATTGGCCAGAGAGGTGGTGGATGCTCCATCCCTGAAATTTTTCTATTGGCCAGAGAGGTGGTGGATCCCTAAAAATATTCTAGGCCAAAACTGAGATTAGATCTAAGGAAAGGTTCTTTTTTTTTAATGGGCCATAGAGGTGGTGGATGCTCCATCCCTAAAAATATTCAAGGCCAAAATTGAGATTAGATCTAAGGAAAGTGTTATTTTTATTGGCCAGAGAGGTGGTAGATGCTCCATCCCTGGAATTCTTTTATTGCCCAGAGAGGTGGTGGATGCTCCATCCCTAAAAGTATTCAAAGCTGAAAAGACTAGATCTAAGGAAAGCTTTTTTTATTGCCCAGAGAGGTGGTAGATGCTCCATCCCTAAAAATATTCAAGGCCATGCTGGATGGGGCTCCAGCACCCTGTTTTTGGTGAAGATGTCCCTGCTCAGTGCTGGAGGGTTGGCCTTGAGTACCTTTAAAGATCTCTTCCAACCCAAACTGCTCTGTGCTTCTCTGGTGCTCAAGAGCTTGGCACTGCACAAAAGTCAGGGAGTCCCTGGGAAGATGTCTAAAAAGCAGCTGGAATTAGCCCCAAATCGAATCTATCACACAATTTCCAAACCTACCTGAGCTGGGGCACCACAGCCACACCTGAGTCTCAGCACCTGTAGCTGTACCTGGATAAACACAGCATCAGCAGGTCATGTTTCCCTCATTCCCAGTTTTTGGCAATGATCCATCCAATAATTTCAGGGATTTATCTACTTATTCCTTCCTATTCCAGGAAAAGTGCAGGAGATAAAAGATTTACATCCATCCTCCATCCAGAGCTTGGAGATACCAAGGCAGGATGTGATGCTTAGAGCTGGGACCACACCAATTAACCACACCAATTAGCCACACCAGTTAGCAGCAGGTGACAACTGAGTGCAGGCAAACCATGATGCCCAACAACCCCAAAATCACCTGGGGGAGGTGGACACGGAACTGTCCTGTCCAGGGAAACCACCCCATTCCCAATGCTGCCTGCTGGACTCCAGAAAAGCAGAAATTCCCCAAATATTTGCTCAGAAGTGGAGCCATCCCTGGGACAGGGGCACCTCAGGAGGAGACAGGGACTCTCCTGGATGTTCCCCAAATATTTGCTCAGAAGTGGAGCCATCCCTGGGACAGGGGCACCTCAGGAGGAGACAGGGACTCTCCTGGATGCTCCCAGCACGGAGCTGGGCTGGTTTTGCAGGCTGAGGCAGGAGGTCTGCCTGCAATCACATCTCCCACCCCTTTTTTGCAGGCTGCTGTGTCTGTGCTGTGTGCTGGAAGCAGCTTAAAGAGCTTTTGATAGCATTGCTGGGAGAAAATGAACCTGTTAATACAGCTATTTGCTGCGCAAAGGATTCACGCCCAGAACCCTTTCTCGCAGCAATGATAATTTTTAGCTGCGAGAATGAATTAGCCTTTCCACTGCAAAGCTATTTGCATCGCAGAGAGGTCATAGAGGAGCAGCAAAGTGATTATTTGGGGGTAAGGCCCTGTCTTAGCCTTGAGGAGATGTGGGTTTAATTCTCATTTTTAACTCTCTGCTGCCAGCCACCTCCTGCACTCTCGGAATCTGTTTGTGCAAGGGCACCACGAGGGCTTTGGACGCACCTGCAGGTGACCTGGTGCTCCCAGGCTGCTAAATGGAGCTGGGGGTTTGTTCTGGCAGCCCTGGGGAGTTTAATCACCCTCAGACTGCTGAGTTTGCTTACAGCAGTTGAGCCACAAACTGGGGGAGATCCATGGAACTGAACCCTGCGCTCGCTCCTGGCTGATGCCAGCCAGTCCCAAACCCAGCCCTGCTCCCAGGAAGGGTCTGGCTCCCAGGGGGGGAGTTAATTACAGGCAACATTTCAATAGCAAAGAGGCCAAAATGATAATTATCCCTCTGGGGCTGCTTCTGAGCATGCCAAGCAGTGCTTTCCTCATCAGGGCACTGGGAGAGGGGATGGTGTGGGCTGCGGGGATTGGATCTGCCTGAAAAAGGGATTTATTGAGTTTTGGATCTGTTAATGGTCATGAAGGTTCTTACCCAACCCTTCCAAATCCAGGCTCTGCCTGGAAAATGAATTTATTGTGTTTTGGATCCATTCATGGTCACAACAATAATCCTTATCCAACCCCATCATCCCCAGGCTGGGCTCTCATGGCCTCTCCAAGGCAAGGAGACCTTTCTAAGGCAAGAGTTGGCATCTGATCCCAATGGGACAGGAATCCAGGGTAGATATTCCCAAATCCTGACTTAGAATTCAAAGCCAGCTCTTCTGGGCTGGCCATGATGAAAAGCAGGGCTTCCCTGGCTGGCTCTTGTTTTCCCCACCGAGTGTTAAACAAACTCTTCTCCCTCCCACCATTTATTCCCTTCTGCACCTTCCCATGTTCCCAATTATCTTAAGGAGATTGATAAACCCAGCACTGCTGCTCTGGTTACAGGTCACTTCCCCCTGCAGTGAGGAGTGCAGGAATCAATAGCCAGAAATAGTGGCTGGGAATCAAACTCCCTGAGCAGAGCTGGGAGGGAGGAGGAGGAGGAAGAGGAAGAGGAGGTTTCATTCCTTGCCCTGGAGGAGCAGGATATGGAGCTGAAGGGAGAAAAGTGATCCCAGCATTCAGCCACTCATTTGTCTTTGGGACAATGCTGGAGAAGCTCAAAGGGAAGGAGGAATGTTAAGGACTTTTGGAGGCAGCTTCAGACCAGGAGTAGCTGCAGGCAGGGTTTGAACACTGCCTGTGCAGCTCTTGGTGATTGAAAGCCAGGCTGGTGGCAGCCAAGAAGGAGCAGGTGGAAGGAGGACAAAAAGGAATAAATTGACTTTGTTTTTAAAGCAGAAAAGGGTCAGACTGGCTCTGGGATGGGCCACAGGTTTTGGATGCAGAGAGAGGGAGGCTCTTTGCCCTCACAGGGGTTTGGGGTGATGGAGTTGGAGGCACATCCATGGGCGGCTCCCATTGCTCAGCTGAGCAGCTCAGCACGAGTGGGAACGGCTGCAGGGGAGGCTGAACAGGGGAAATAAACAGTGGAAATAACAGTGTTAGTTTTTATTCCTGCTGGTAAACTATAATTATAAACTATCATTTGGATGTTTAACAAATGGTGCAGGCTTTTGGAAGCTTGCAGAGTGCCAGGCTTGGCTGTGGCCAGGTAAGGGGTGGCCTTTTGGGGAGAGGCACATTGCTCAAATATGTACCACATCTGGAGCTGGGATAAGGGTGTGAAAATTTCCACAGGGGTCAGATTTTTCTGGGTTTAAAAATCTGTCTCAAACCGTCTCCAAAGTGCCTTTTCTTCCTGGTGGGGTGAGGTCTAGAAATGCTGTCTGACTCCACATCTCATGGCACTTCT